>CM057822.1:64578504-65059248 GCA_030067965.1 Latrodectus elegans | reverse complement strand
TGATAAATTTTTCAAGACTTTTCTATGAGAGATATTCAAGACTATCCACAAATATCTAAAACTTAGAATATGAAGTCATTAAATCTCATGTAAATAAAGACAAATAGTGCAAACCTAATAAAACTAACAAAACTTACATAATATTTTTAGAAAAATAATGTGATCTAACTTATATTAAAGTTCTTAAACTTTTTATCACATGTTATTTTTTTGTGATGAAAACAAATCAAGGAATGAGTATTAAGAAAAATTAATTTTTAAAAATTAAAAACTGTGAAAACAGTAATCGTAATTTTTATATAAAATAAAAATTTTAATATTTTAATTTAAAATGATTTCTCAGTTTTAAAAGAAGCTATTTATGAAGGCATAAAATTGAAAATATAGCCATCTTGAATGATTTTTGTCTTCAAATCAGTTCGAAAAATGGAAGAAATGAATTATCGGTCTAGAAGCACTTTTCCTTCGTATTTAAACAGCATTTTTTCAGATCAGTATGTAAAATGTTATCACTATACCACAAGACTATATGTTCTAGTTCCATATTATAAAGGGATAGAGTTCATATAATTTTAACATCACGTAAATCTTCCACATTATAAAGTGGTTGGAAAATCTCAAAATAAATAAACCAACCTAAAGCAGGAATTGATAAGCTATAATTAAATTTATTTATTTAAATTAGCTGATTAAAGAAACACATTTATACGTTGTGCATTTGAAATTAATTATTTTGTAATTTTAATTAATTTAATCGTTTCATACTACAATGAACTCCACGTTGCATAAGACCAAATATTTTTGTAAGGATAAATTTGATTATCAAACGTCAAATAAAAATAGAATGTCCTAAAATGATGTTATGAAAATTTTAAAATGTTTTATTGTGATTAAGCACATTTATATTAATATAAATATGATTGAGACTTTTTATAAATGTAAGAAAGCAATTGTAATAAAAATGTTTGTTGTCAATTTAATCTAAGTCACAGGTAAACATAATATTACTATTCACTTGAAACTAAAAAAGAACGAAGTTTTCTAAAGATATAAGAAGGCTAACAAATAATAAACTAGATTTTCAAACGATGAGTATCATTAGTTAAAAAAGAGCATTAAAGCAAAGAAATGTGATTGGATCATTCTAATAAATAAATTGAATATTTTAAATGATACACTGCCATTAATTTCACTTCAATATTTTTTTAGACGATTGTCTACCAAATTTACAGCTTTTTTTCGTTTCTAGAAACGCTCGCTTATAGTCATTAAAATTACTTCAAAAAGAGAGTGACACAAAAATGACTGTGAAATTCACAAAGTAATAAAACGGGGTTGCAAAATGAAAATTATTCGATTTTCATGGCATTTATATAAAATAAGAGGCAGTTTCAGCATCCACAAGTTGATTAAATGATGAAGTTGCATATCAGCTTTCTTATGCACAAATTATATTTGAACGTTAGTTATTCTCTTATGAAAAGTTGCCAAGATACCTTTCGTTCGAAGGTAAGATACTTATCAGAAAGTTACTTCTTTTGTTAATGGTTGAATTACTGCCAACTGGGATAGAATAATTTAAAACATTGCTACTTGAATAGGTTAATATTCCATGATTATCTGCATAATATAGAATCAATGTGTTCATAACGACAGTACGAAACTCTGTGCCATTTTTCAACTATCAACTGTCGCTAACAATGAGAAGTCTAGATATGAGACAGTAAAACACACCACCTGCTGTCCACATGAATTTTTCATTCAGCGTCACGTGTTTTTAGATAACACGAGATCGTTTGCAGGACAAAAAGCATTTATATAAATTGTTCCACGAGTTTTGTAGATGTATGAGCTGTCAATTCAGAAATCATGGTATTAGCTACTTTCGGTAATACGTCACGACAGAAAAACTTCAATTGCGTAATCAATGAATATAGTTTTCAAAAGTGAAATGATTTTATATTTGTTTATTTTGTGATTATATTATTTGTTACTACACAAAGTCTTTTAAGTTACATGAACATGTTTTCCTTATTTTTCTTGTAAATTATTACTTCTGAGAATGTAACATAGAAGAGAAAATTATGAGATCCTGAAGCAACTAACTTTTGATTTTGATTAAAATAAATAAAGAGAAATTAAAAAAGTTTATAAAAAATGTTTAAGAATTTATTTCAATCATATGAAAATGCATATTTACGTACATATTATTAACGTATATATATTTTACTTTTTAATTATAAATTCAACTTACTTTTAAATTTCAATACATTTTACTCGAATAAAATGGGACGTCGAAGAATATTTTAATTTATTTTTAAATGAGAATTCGTTTTTTTTATTTAAAATTAAATCAAAACATCTTATGAATTTAATTTTAAATTTCGAAACTTCTGAGGGATTTACTATCATTGCATTAATTTTTATTGAAACATCTGAGGAATATAATATTCGCTGATAAATAGTAAAGCTATAATTAGAATAAATATGGCAAAAAAGAAAAATCTTCATCTTTGATAAACATTATTTTGTCTGATAAAATGTTTTTTGTAGATTCAAATTAATAAAACTAAATGTTCCTTCACCAAGCGGAAATGAAATTACTTTTACTTTTACCTGCACATATTTCATTAATGTAAATAATAAATCATTAAACTACATTATAATGAAAAATTAAAGATTTATTTTGATATATATTAGTCGTATATTGAAGTCATTCAAATCGATTATATCTCTGCTATATATCCTTCTATGATGTTTAGTAATCATAAACTACCATTCTTCTATGTAATTTGGCAATAATTGGCTTCTTTCCATTGTTTGCCTTTGTGATCCCCTTTTGGATTGTTCTTTAGATGCATTTTGCCATTTGGATCCACTATTTAGCTCATTTTTATCATTTAATTGAATCCTTTTTTTAACTTGTACTTGCTTTAGATAATAATAAACTGCTCACCAGATGTCAATAAATCTCTCTAAATAAATAATAATTCGATTAAATACTTCTTGCTGCTTTCTACAACAAAAAGCTGAGTTTATTTTATTTCAAAGGAAAATTAAATTTTGATGCAATACATTTATAAAATATTCAATAGGAAACTTAATTCAAAAAGTTTTTTAAATCATAAAATGACCAGAATGTTCATCGTACAGACAACTTCAGTTTATATTGAAAAATTAGACCAACAGATTTTTTTTTATTTGCATGACCCATTTCTTGCGTAAAAGAATATATATTTTATACAAATTCAATTTTCAGTAAATAAATTCTTTAAACTTTTTAAGTATGCAAAATTTTGTATTTAATATCTTACTATCAGTTTGTTTATCAGCCTTCTTTAGTATCATGGATAGTTAATTTAAATATGTGACTTGGTTAAAGTCAAATGCCTCTTTCAGTAAGCCTGAGTTTGCATTATGCTAAGGAATCAAGATAAAAATTTTAATTTAGATTTAAAGGTATAAAATTTGTAAAATAAGCGAATGTTAAAGATTATGCCATGAATCATAAGTAAAGTTAATACTGTAAACTTTTAGAAGTACAATGTAGAACATGCCTTATTTCTGAACAAAATAGAGAATTTTTAAGGACTGAATTGGTAAAATGATTCATCGGAATTTGCAAAAAATTTGAAGCAAATCTTTTAAAACATTGTAATTTACAGATTTGATTCATTACCGCCTGAAAAAGATATGAATGATATTAAGAAGTTTTGACAAAAAATTCACCAAAACTTTATGGAAGGAAGTGACAAGTAAGAAATACCAAAATTGGAAGCTTGACTATTGATTTCCCCAAATCGTAGGCTGATTATGAAATACATCTTTTGGAACATCATGAAAACTGAAACAGAACTATTTGACAATTGAGAAATAGCATCCCGACTTCATCGAAGCCCTTTTCATACATACTGGTGTAATGCTACATAATATTTCAAAAATTAGGCAACTTTTATAAACTTAAAATGTTATTAAATATTCCAAAAGAAACACATAAAAGGAAGAAGTATATCTAACCATGTTAGACTATTATTAAAATATAATTTTACAATCAGTAATTTTAAATCATTAGTACGTGTACTTATCTCTCTTTATCTTTGATTCTACGTTAAAATTTCAAAGGAGTACCTGATAAAAAGATATACAAACATTTATATTATCGATACATTTAATCAATAACCTTCTTATTAAGTTAACCATTAGCAGAATTGAAAATGTTCCAAGAGCATCATAATCAAAACTTGAAATTTATTTCTACATCTTAATTTAAAACAATACCACAAAAAATAAGGGCAATATATCACTCACAAATCTCAGAATATTATAATTATAAATAACTTCTAGCAATTTTTTAAGGACGCAGCTTAAAAAAATTAAAATATGAGAGAGAGAAAGTTAAAAATTTTAGAAAATACAAAATACATTAATTATTCTTATCCAATTAAAGTTTATTTTTATGTAAATTTTTTCATATAAATTAAATCTTATCAAAATACAAGAAATTAAATTAATATCTTGATAAATTTTTTCTTATGTACAATTACTTATTTATGACACCCCCTTTGATCTTTTACATAGATTACATTAGTTTTTCATATGAATGCAATTAAAATTAGATCACAATGTTTGTTTTGTGATGTTTATTTCATAAATGCAAATAATGTACATAAAATGCAAATTTTCAATTGATATATTAGATTTTATTATAAAAATATTATTAATGTTTATAAAATTTTTCTTCAAATTTATTATAAATTTATTTAATGGAGAAAAATAAAAATATCAAACCGATTACATTAATACTATTTTATATAGAGATGCAAATCTTTCAGATTTATTTACAATACGGAAAATGCCTATCCATACCTGTTTCTATATTAGACTTAATTTTACTTTTTTTCTATAGAAATTCTGAACTGATACAGAAATAAAATTGCCAGTTTTTATTTATTTTCTCTTATTTTTGTAAATTCTTCTACTTCAAACAGCTGATATTTTTGTAGCATTTTCCAAAAATAAAAAAATACTACAAAACGTTTTTCATAAAAAGAGAAAAACGTAAGATTTTGAAAGAAGAAATTTTTTCTATAAATGGAAGAATGGCTTATTTATTCCTATAACGCAACCAAATTTCCATTGGATTTGAAATAGCTCTCTATGTATGAAATGCTGATAAAATTCAAATAAAGTAAAAAAAACATAAAAGCATTATTTATTCAATTTTTAGAAAGAAAAAATAAATTCAGGTTTATTGTCAACATCTCTAATCAAATATTTATTAGCGAATAGTTGACAAAAATATTTTCATTTTATAAATGGCTACATATAAATACTCAGAAAACTGATTTTAAACTTTCTGGTGGATTTTTTATGAAACCAACTTTTTCTTCGTTTTATTTCTTAATCTTTATTTCAATTGTATATCGAATTGAGCTATACTCAATTTAGAAATTTAAGGGACAAAATAGCCTGTTCGGGATATTAGATTTTTTCCTCTATGTTAATCTATTTATTTCTTACATTTCAAAAAGAAAAATGTTTTATGCTACACGCATAAATTTTACGCATTTCATTAATAGAAAATATACTATAATAAAAATTTACGCATTTTATTCATAGAAATAAAATACACGTACTTCATTAATAGAAAAGCAACTCCAAGAATTGTATTTCATTTACATTCACTTTTAACAGAGTGTTTATTAAAAGATATAACTAAAAACATCATTTCGTAAGATATAATATTGTGTTTTGTGTATTTTGATGTATTTTTTCAATAAATATCCTGCACTGAATCAATGTAATAAAAATGCATCATTAAATTTACTATAAAATTTAATTAAAATTTATCTGGAAATATCATTCAAGTTCAATTAAATCATTCGAAAAGTACTAAATAATATATTAGGCAATGCTAAATGTCTACAGATAATCAAATACATCCTTTAACTTCTTAGGGTTTAGTAGTTTATCTTATATTTTAAGATCACATTAATTCTAAACAATTCGTATTCTTCTTCATGTATTTATTTTTGAATTTGTTTAACAGTACTTAACATGACTATAATTATATTAAATATATATTTTACTTTATATTTATTATTTTATGTCAAAGAATACCTTAATGGTGTAAGCACATGCATAATTATTACTATACATTTATATTGTGGTAATTACTAACAATGCTGTATATATATATATATATATATATTCATTCTCTGCTTTTTTCATTTGTATATTTAGTCGCTTGTTTATTTTATCGTGTTTAGTATGGCTTTATATATATTTTTTTATAATATATTCTCTTCTCAATGGATATGTTTCCTTTTTCTCTCAAGAGCTCTTGTAAGCTGGCAACGTGCCATGTAAAGTTCATCCATCTCTTGACGTCACGTAGAACGTCACGGGGAAAGTGTCGTATTTGTTAGAAATGATTACGCAGCAATATATTTCGAAGGAGATGTAAACATTTCCTTCATATTTCTAGTTGTACAGAATTACCAAGTAAAAATTGGTGTAATATTACATCGTAGTTACTGCACATGTGTATTGTTTTATTTTACAATGTGTTTTTAATATACTCTTGTCTTTGGTAAATGTTAGATAACGCGTTAGATAATTCAATAAAATTGAACTCTATGAACTATATATCATTAGCAATCTACGTGTCAATAAAAGAAGCTATTAACTTTTATCCGTATTGATTTGAAATTCATTTGTTACTTTTTCGTTTATTGTTCAGACCTGAGCTTTCGTTACAGGCTCATCAAATAGCCAAGAATATTTTAAATAGATCTTAAAAATGCAGAAAAAATAATATTATTTTAAATTTAGCAGATGAAAAATAGCCAAAACTATACTTAAAATAGATAAAAGTATATTTGAATACTTCTGTTTCAGACTGAAAACTAGTGTTCTTCAATTTCTAAAAACAATTTTTCATGATAAAGAAAAAATATTTTTTTTTAAATCAAGTATTAAACTCAATATTTTGAGAAGACTGTGTTATCAGTCAAGGATTTATATATGATGGTCCGCCAATGGCATAAATTGACAGTTTTTGACATTTATTTGTACAGATTTTTGAATGAAAATGTACCCCATAAACAAAGAGTACCATTACTAAAAGTGAAAGTTTATATCTGTTATTGCTTCTCAACTAAACTACAAAGATATAATTTTAAATGCTATGAAACGTATGGTTCCACCCCTCACAATAAGCTATAAATGAGCAAAATATACTTTGAATAGATATAGATTGGCAATTTATCATCAATTTTCAACAATATTTCGTAAAATGAAAAACGATGACACATATTCATTATCATTAAATAATAAAGTACTCAATAAAAAATATTCGGTATATGATCTTTTTATTCGTTAAATAAAATCATATATCTTTAATGCAATATACTTCTATTTTTTATTTTTTTAGTTATTATTCGGAAGCTTTTTTTTTTGGTCTTCGATTACTTTAAATTCAACATTCATTTGTTTATACATCTAAAGTCTAAAGATTACCATTCCATTTTCATTTAAGCTCTGATTCTCATCAGTTTGTTTTAACTCACTATTATGTTTCTCTTTCAATGTTATCTTTTTAAAATATAACTTGAATATAAAAAATAAATAAATAAACGTAAAAATGCTTGATTGACTGACTAAAAGAAGTAACTAGAAATTAAAATTTTATATTTTTGGTATTTATGCTACTTAAACTTATTACCAACAAATATATCTAAATAAAATGCCTAATGCTTTTAAAGAATATTGATTTTACATTTTATTCATTTGATTTCTATATTACAAATTTTTAAAAAAATACCGATAAAATTGTTATGCAGATAAATTAAATTAAATAATTATGTATTTCCCTATGAAATTTATTATGTAAATAACATATTTAAAGGAAAGTACTCATTTCTTAGAATAAATAAATAATTATATTTCATATTTTGTCTTTATTAAAATTTAAATTATTAAACTTTATGAGATAGTAAACATTTAAATGGGAAAAGCAAAAAGCTCTTATTTTTAGGAGATAGAATGAATTTTGGAGCAGAAATAAAATTATAAATTGAAACTTAATTGAGGAATTCCAAATAATAACACAGTGCAATATTTGAAAAGATTTATTTAAACTTCTGTTTTCAATAATTTTTATAATGATTAGAATATAATACAGAGCTTACTTTTCTTAAAAAGTCATTTTAATAAATAATAGCAAACAAATTTATAAAGTTTTATCAAAAGCACAATGTATAGTATCAGTTGAACTTTTGAAGACTTACATATCAAACATATTTTAGTCAAATGGGTGTTGTAAGTGGCAACATTATTGATAATTGACCATCAAAACTCCATATAAATTAAAGCATATATATATATATATATATATATATATATATATATATATATATATATATATATTATCACTGTGTTTTATAATGTTGCATGTAATCTATTATACTAATAACAATACATGCAACTACTATTAATTTAAAGATTAATTAGTTCTTTCCATTGTTCATAATTCAGAAGAAACCTATATAAAATTAAATCCAAACCGTTTTCAAAGCACTATTTTATAATTAAGAAATTTAATTAAACGCTAAGAAATTTGTCTTCTGTTATAATTGAATTTAATATTAAGTAAGATTGAATGATATCTATTATAAAAAACACTTTTTTAATGTTTGTGACACAAGTAACAAAGTGCCTTTTCTTGGTTCTAATTTCTTGAGTGAGTGCGTTTCGAAGTGCTTTTTTCTATTTTGCCTCCCTTTTAATAACAATTTTTCCCTGTATTTATTTCGTCAGTCATTTATAAAATTGCCAGGTATTTTACACACAAATTTGCCCAGTAAAAATTCAGTTTTTTCATTTTTTATTTTTAAGTGAAAACTTATATATTTTCTTGTTATTAGTGCTTAGTTTACAAAAAATATACTTTTGTTATAATGGGAGCCGTGATAATTTAAAATATATTAAAAAGCAATTAAAATTCAACTAATAATTCTGTAAAAGAATAAAAGATTTATTTTCTTAATTAAGGTTAAATTATTAATTATATTCGGGGAATTCAGGATCTAAGACACATTTTAAGGAACAGACAGGTCTGGAAACTTAAATTCTTTTAGAGGACGTTATTATGAAGATTTTGATGTAATATATGCTAGGATTCATTAATTTATTGAAAAGTTACTTCAAAGAATAAGAAGATGAAAAGAAAGTAAAAGTAGAAAAATGCATTTTTTGCTGTGACAGTTATGTAACACTGTATTAGAACGGAAATGGTGACATAATTATTATTCGCAATTTTAGAAGATCTTACGTGAGTGTAAAATTATTGTTGAATGACAGGAAATGTAAGTTGGATATTGATATAATTGAATTTGACTGTCGTTCTATCAATATAATGCTTTTTACTTGATTTGTAAAACGAAATGCTTCAATATCATTAACCATAGAAAATGATCATTATCTACAATTTAAATACTATAATAATTTAACTCCTTTTTTTTTTGTTACTCATTGATAGAACTTAAGTTGAAAAGAAGATATTTATTATAATTATAACAACTTATTGCATGTTTCAGAATTAAAAAAAGGATTTTATCATTTGAATCTCATTTGAAAATTACTTTAAAAAGCTTTAAAGTTTATATAAATTTTAATTAGTTAATAACTTCATATTTGTATAAAGTTTTTAATAAACAAGAAATATTTTTTGCTTAGAATATTATACGATTATTTAATTATATGATTTAAATTTATTTATTGCTTTATGAAAATTTCCTTTTTATTAATTTCATTTTGAACTTCTGCTTCGTACATAATGAGCGCTCTTTATTTTTAGACATCATTTATTTTTTATATCATGATAATAAAACAATAAAAAAAACTTAGCAAATTTATGAAAATTAATAAAATTTTAAAAAATCATGTTTTTTGTCTGAGCTAATTTTAGAGTTATTTCGTAAATTAGTAAATTAAATGCATCTAAAATGAGATATTAACAATTTGCTTAAATTTCATTAAGAGTTTAAATTCAATTTGTTTAAATTTGATTAATTTGCATAAGAGTTTTACTGAAAGGAGTTATAGGATAGTCTTAAATTTATTCAAGATATTTGCTTAGTTCTTTACTTATCATATTTGTTCTATAAATTTTTGAATTACTTTTTTTATAAATTGCATTCTAAGTGCAAAGGAGAAATAAAATATCGCTTTTGTAAGATTTCCGGTTTTCAATTATTATAGCTATAGGACCTCTAGGGAAAAATTATTTGGTTTCATTTTTTCGAAATTCCCATTAAAATATTAGGAATGGTTAGCATCTAATGAACTATTAATTTCATCAGTGATTGGAATGGAATTAAACCTCTAATGTTTTAAGTAAATTGTTTTTGCAAAAAGGCCGAATAAATTTTTTTAGAATCTGGCTTAAGCAAGCAATGTTGTCATCTGAACACTTTCCTACAAAATAATTTATTTAATAATTCTTTTTTTTTTTTTTTTTTGCCTGCAAATGTGTCTTGTAGTGGAAAATGCTTTTTATTTAAATTAATCAGCAATACATAAATTTTATGTTACATAATATGGTGAATCTTATTTAGCTTTATAAGTTTACAAAAATGCATTTATTACGAGGAATTATTTTCTATAAAAATATTTTTATATATTTTTATTTCTTTTATAAATCTAAATTTGAGAAATTTATATAAATATTATTGTCTATATACATATAAAGGTATTCAATCATTAAGAATTCCTTAACATTATAAATTAATAAACCTGATGTAATAATAAAATATTTTTTAAATTTTTGAGCAATTTTGATGCATTAAGAGTGCGAAGTTGATATACTGAATTTTTTTAGTACGTTTTAAAATAATAATATCAATACCAATAAATTCAAAAAATCTTTTATATTTTTAAAGTTTTTCGTCTCTAATTTATTATTACACCATTTTAAAAAAAATGGGAAGACATTAGAAAATGATTTTTTAATTATTATTATAGCAATGACGATATTTAATATACAAATAAAACATCATATTGTTTTCATGTGCAAATTAATCACTTTCTCATATTAAAAATTAGCAAATTTTATCCAAAAATATGATCAAGTGAAAAATTTACAACTGTTTTAATATATTTTATTGGTGTATTTGCTTAGGTTTTGAATTATATTCGAAAATCTTGAAATGTAAACATAAATAAGAAAAAGAAATTCAAAAAGCATTTTGATATCTGTTGGTAAAAAATGCTTTCTGTTTTTTATTATTACATTTGAATTCTGCAGCAAATACGCCTATGCAACATTGTGGGTGTTTGAAATTGATTTTTTTCATTTAAAAAGGAAAACCTCATTTTACAGTTTTTATTTACAAAACTAATTTATTCATATGTAATAAAATTTTCTAATGCATTGGTAAAATAAAAAATATTTTCTATGTAAAATAATTTATTTAATCATTCAGGCACATCAAAATGTATACATAAATTTTAATCAATTGTATTATTATAATTAGATAAATATATTTTATCAGCATTTTTAATAATTTTGAATATAAAATAATTAAATTTTAATGTGTACTGAAAAATAAAATGAATAAAAATGCTTCTTTGACTGTGACATTCAAAATACTTTTTTTTGAGAAATTGAATTAAAAATTTTCTGCGTAATGCATGGGATTGAATTCTAATGGATCGATAGAAAATCTCGAGTATTATAACATTTTGTATTTTAATCCTGCATGCATGGAATTTAAAACAAGAAAGATTTGCGAAATAAAATTGCTTACCGAGAAATATTTAGATAACTTTAACATAAATTTAGTAACATATATAAAGTTCTTTCAAATGAGACGCAGCATCATATTAATCTCAGTGTATCTAGCGTAATTTTAACGTTTCCAAATTAAATGTTTCGGATTTTTTAAAAAATATTTTATTATAAAAATGGAATAATAATACTTTCGTTCTAAATACAATATAATTATTTGACTGATAATTTCTTTCATATTTTTCATTTAGTAAAGAATCTATGAACTAGTAATTATCAAATTCAGTGAAAAATATTTAATTTTCCTTCAAGTTCAGTTTATCTAATAAGGAAAAAAAAATATTTTTAAGTGATATTTAATTAATTTTTTAATCATTCGTTTAAATATAAAATAAGTTTTTTTACAAGCTTAACAGATATTTATGTTTTTATCTTTTTTTTTATTACATAAATGTCTGACAATTTGTTTAACCAACCTGATTCGAATTTATTTGAGTAATGTTTTCCACACATATTTGCAGCGTGAATTCTGATTCTAAAGGAATTATTTATTTTAAATCAATACGTAATTTTTAAGAAAATATTTTTATTATATATTGTTGCTCACACACACGATAAAATTAGTACACCAAAATCACATCTCGCTGTAAATACGGAAAAGGGAAATTATTTGACCTACAAACGATAATATTTTCAATATTAATTCAAAATAAGCATCTGAAGCGACACTTAAAGTATATTTAATAAATAAATTGTTGTTCATATATAAATTGCATTTGAATGTTATTGCCGGTGATTAATTCAATTGCCGCTAGAGATATAAATTGAATCTAATTAAATTATTTTTTTCTATCATATCACTGCTCTTTGCTGTTTTAGATGGTTCATATCATGTCATATGTCCGGTGATTTTTGTTGCACCAGCATGCTTTCCTGTACCTAAACTTGAATTCGGCTCTACCAGTTAGAAACATCTTGGTAGAGTCTTCGTAATTTTAAAGCAAAGACTAAGTAGAAGACTCCTAATACTTGGCGTGCCACTCCCAGAGGTATCATTTCACTTGGAAGACATTGAGACCACTTCCAGAGGTATCATTCCACTTGGGAGACATTGAGACCACTCCCAGTTTCAACATGCCCTATAGCTTTAGAAAGGTCATACAGAATGCCATGCCTATTGTCTTCTTTAACACATTAAAATCCATTTTGATAACTGCATGGACTTAAAGAATCGCACATTGATGGTTCATAGACCCTGAATAAAGAAACGGGAATGCTTACAACCAATCAAAATCATAAGATCAATCAATAAAATCAAAATCATAAGCACATCTATGTTTAATGTCATGAGAACGCACATTGCCAGGATTTATTCGATGTTATCATATTACCATTGTTAACACGCAGGAATAGATAATAAAAAGTTTTTTTGGTAGAAAAAAATTTAGGCATGCCAAATAATTCCACTGGCTTCACAAATTCAAACGACACGTTGAAACATTATCCTTACTATTTCGAAATTCAAAATATCCTGATAAAATATGGCTAACACTTAAACTGGTGCTGCTAGGATGCATAACAGAGCATGTTAGTAATCTTCAGTATTTTTCTAATAAATTAAATTAAATTTAGCACTTATGCCACATATCGTGCCAAAACAATAATAGACGTGATATTATGATGCCTAACAAAAGATCAAGTAAATACAATTTCGAAAATTCACAGTAACATGATTCTAAGAACTACGGTCTTCATGAAAGAAGAACATATGTGCAATAATTGCCACTGTTGAAGAATGGAAGATGGATAGGACATTGTTCCTTTATACATGCGCATCTATTTTAATGGAAACTTAAGAATTTCAAGAATTTTTCTCTCCATCAAATAAATATTGACTATTTCCTCAAATAATGCGTAGTGACTTACAGTAACTGATAGCTGTTTGACTGTTTACTGTATCAAATACTAAAATGTGTTATCTTGTCTTGGAATTGAAAAAATATCGTAATAAAGATAAAATAAATAAATAAATACAATAAGTAAAACTGGTTATATATATATATATTTATTTATTTATTTATTTATTTATAAATAATTATTGTATATGTCTTAAAATATCTCAGACAGATCGGAAATACTCACATTTTGGGCAAAAATTGCGGTATTTAGACGTGTTATACGTTAAAAGCGGGTTTTCTAACGATTTGGTGACTTGGCGATGTTTTGGCGAGAAAACTTGGCGACTTGGCGAGAAATGGATATTTCTGGAAATATCCATCACCTAAGCTCTAGGACCAATATTTAGCGAGATAGCCTAGAAGCTTCCAGAACCTTGGCGAAATTAGTAGATTTCTCCGCCAAGTCAGGTATAAAATCCGCAGCCCAACATGGTTAGAAGGTTTTGTACACACAGTCAGTTTTGTGAAAACGATTAGTCGTGACTGCCAGTTTAGAGAAGCTGTTCTCTGCCTGAGAAATTTGAGATCTGTGATCGGAAGCTGTTACTTATCGTATCTGACGAATTGTATCTGTATAATTGTGATTATTACAGCTGGTATTTCTAGTGGAATTTTTACGAATAAAAGTCTTGTGTTCATCGAGTAGTTGCTTTCTTCAACTCTCAATCCACACGAACCCCGAAGCTCGGTACAATATATATATATATCTATATCTATATCTATATCTATATCTATATATATATATATATATATATATATATATATATATATATATATATATATATATATATATATATATATATATATATAACCAGGTTTATCTTTATTACGATATATATATATATAGGTATGAAGTCGAACTGACAAAAATTGTCAACTCACATTTTATTCTCCTTTAATCTTCAAGTTTACTCCACACTTCATCGTATTTAATAATTAGAATGAGGTAATTAAACAATCTCCCAAAATTCTTCTATCAGCTGTGTTTCCTTTTGATGAGAAATATGGAGATGACACAGTCTAGCGCAACAATTGACTACCATCTGTACCGAAAAGTTCAGAACACGATGCGTAACATATTATTTTGCATTACCTTTCTGAAAGATAGCATTTTACAGTTTTGGAACAGCAGGTATAATCCTTGCCTTCAGATGTGAGGAATGTAATGTTCTTTAAATTTCCATCCATCCGAAATAGACATGTGCGAGTCTCGTACCTGATAGTTACCTCTTACATCATACCAAGTGTTACCCTTGCAAAGGATACCAAATTCAAAATAAATATCAGAGTCATGCTCGAAGCCTTTAGACTCATGTACAACCATGAGAAGAGTGCAGAAGAATCGGGACTCATTTGAAAATACAACACTTGCAGTTTGTTTATTTAACTTCATAATTCATGGGGACATTAGACTTTACATTTATCCCTTTACTAGTCTGTCCCTAGAAACCAAAGTAATGGTCACCGTGCTGACAATACTTACTTGTTCAAACATCGTTGCATCTTATTCAATGCAACTAAGTAATTAGGATAGTTCTCTTCAGATCGAAAGGTCAGTGGTTCGATCCAATCATTATAAGAGACCAAAATATTTATTTTGGTTTTCTTCCTCCGGTATGCCTTTGCTGTGGGTGTTAGCTTATCAGTTTTCAAATTTTGCGACAATTGAATAAACACATTATTTATGAAAAGCCCTCCAGGAAAATGATTTACGTGGTATATATTCAAATGTTCTACAACAATCATTGACCACTAGGATGTCCAATAACCCTCCTCAAATGGTGGTCCTATTCTACAAAGCAGATAATGGATGTTCTCCAGACAAACCCATTTCCCCATGATCTGCCAGCACTGTTTTGTAAAGCCAACCTTAGAATAAATCTCTCCCCTTTGGCATTAGTCGTAAGCGGACATTAAAATTCTGCACGTCATTTACTATGATACTCAGAAACATTTCAATTCCGTTTTCCCATTACATTGGTGGGATTTTAACGAATACGAGTGTAAATATCAGCGTACGATAAATCACACA
Source organism: Latrodectus elegans (assembly GCA_030067965.1). Classification (NCBI taxonomy): domain Eukaryota; kingdom Metazoa; phylum Arthropoda; class Arachnida; order Araneae; family Theridiidae; genus Latrodectus; species Latrodectus elegans. The sequence continues at coordinate 65,043,467 of CM057822.1, read as the reverse complement.
TTCATTTACAACGATCATGACTTTTCTTGCTCCAAATTAATTTAAGTATTAAAACAAATGCTTGGGCTTGTAATCGTTTTTTATTCTTATCATGGCACAATGCGTATGTCATGGAAAATTATGATCTTCGAAACCAATATTCGAATGAAAAATTCATCATACAGCTTTTTTTCTTAGCAGTGCTTCGAATGTTTGCCATATTTGGTTCATCTATATGCGATGAAATGATAATCAGTAACATGTTTCTTATCTAATATTCCTTTCCTATGATTTCAATGTTCGCAAGATTTTTAATTGCTAATGCTGTAACGCTTTTAAGGGGTAACAATGTCTATATCACATAGATACATTTATTATTTAAAATATTAACGTATTACTAAACTTTTTATGGTCTGGAGAAATTTACTCCCCCTTCAGATCAATGCCAAAATTAAGGGAATAAATCCTATGGTGCTGCCATCTATCTGGGAATTTGAAGAGCAAAAGTCGTACTTTCACCTTCTTTGTGCTCTGATTAAATGAAAGACACTCCCAATTGACTTAAATTAGCATAGCCAAGGCATACCGAGCTTCGCTTGTCCAAGTGTCATTAGTAACAACAACAGCATAAATTTTATAGATAATAGCGTACGATACTTACATGACAAAAGCATATTACTTATAAGGTAAACTATAAAGGAACTAATGTTACATTATGTCTGCTAAAGATACTTACTTAATTTTTTCCTTGAGACGATTAGTTAGTAAATAAGCTCTAAGTTTTCCACAGGGAATATCCTCACTTCTCCATTGAATCCGTAATATATGAATGTTTTTGTTCAGATAAATAGAATAGAAATGAAGAAGATATTTGACTTCTTTGTTAATATATTCGAAAAATTCCATGCTTCTTTTATAAAATATGCTATAAATACATTAAAAGAAATAAATTAAAAATGTTACAGTTTTTGAAGTTAATTTGTTTTAATAATGTAAAGTGAAGATTTGGATTTTCTTGACAATTCATCGAGACATTTCTCAAGTATAAATGTTTACTCATATATAAAACGAAAAAAATCTTTAATTTCCATCATTAGAATTTATTAAAACTTGTCTGATATTTGCTACAATATGTAATTATTATAATATCATTTTGAAATACAAAAATGAATATATCTTTAAGCTATTTTTAAAATATTTTTTATAAATAAAACAATTTTTGAAAAAATTGATTTTGCCAAATGATAACAATTTTTTTCCAAATATCTTTTATTGGCTTGAATTTAAGTAATTAAATTACTTAAAAATTTGAGTCACATTTACTTCTTTGTAAAACTTTTTCTAAATTTGCAGAAATTATTAAAAAAGTTTTGTGTTTTAAATATTCATATAAAAATCTCCCATGAAAGTGTAATTTCAGAGGGTAAAAACAACCCTTGTTGAAAACCTTTGGTGTTGAATTATCTTCCAAATATCTTACTTAAGAAACAATACTCACATTTTTTTAAAAATAAACTGATATTTTCATACATGTTAATAAATCTATTCATATTACAGAATCTTGATAAACTTTCACTATTGAAGTATTTTACTGGATTACTTTCATTTATTATATTTTATAAAATAAATAATTGTTTTAAAATTTTTATGAGTTATGTTTTAATATAACTCTTCATTTCTTTAATAAAAAATTTCATTTTATTAAAATTATTGCATTTATAGAAATTTTAATGAATGATACCAATCGATTTTCTCTACTCATGTAACTAGATACATTTACTTGAAAAGCTAAAGTTATTCAAGATATAGATGTTGTATTGTGTGTGATATAATCTCTATTTCATTGTGATTTATCTTATTAGTTGTATTCATACAAAACGGAATTTAGTAATACATATTTGTAAGTTTAATGAAACACAACTCTGAATGCCAATTGTACCACGATGAAATAACATAATATGCATAATGTTAAAATTATATTTCCATAGCAGAATACAAATGTTTCTCCCGAGTCCTCTAAACCAAAATATTTCGAATTTCATCCTTAATCAGCGTTCTGCAAAAGGGCAAGTTAAGAACATTTAGTTTTCTTCAGTCTTTGTATGAATTTTTGAATTACGGCTCAGCTAAGGGCTATATAATTTTGTGTTTGTTGTTGAAGATATTCCCATAAATTTTATTGTTCATACTGAATATGAGGGAAAAGAAGTTTACTTAAATGTTATTTAATAAACCTTGATATTTTAAATTTCTTCTTAATGATAAGATAAAAAATTTCTAGTATAAAAAAAAATTTCTAAATAAATAAGATAATATATTCCTATGTACGCGCGATCAATAAATGTGATTTTTGAAGTAACGATTTATTTTGGTTTAATTCAAACAAAAATAAATATGCAAATTAACATGTAATATGCATGTTAATTTACATATTTATTTTTGTTTGAATTGATTTTCAGTATAGTGTCACTTATATTTTCCTGGTTATTAATTTGAAAGATAGATCTATATAATTTAAAGAGAAAAGGATGTGTTTAATGAAGAATTAATTGAAAGTCTAAAAGGCATTCAGTATTTTAACGATGTATGAAAAGCTTCTGTATGATACAGGAAGATACTTTGGCACAAGAACTGTGAATGGCACAATAATACTCAATATAATCATCTACAAATCCGTCAAAGATAAAAGTTATTCATTTCAATTTGAAAAGAAACGTTGAAATAATTCAGTTATTCTCTGACTCTGTGGCACGACAGCCCATGTGAGCCATAGTCCTATAGCGCCCATCTCTGTTTTCTTGACTGAGAGGCCCTGGGGTGGGAAGCATATGTCCCGATTAGGTGGTCAGCCTAATGCGAAACCCCCAGTGTTTAGCTCCTAAGCATGCTTGGTACCCAGTTTATCGACATACAGAAGGTATGAAAGGCTAAGTCTACCTTAGCCAGTCCGAGGATCGAACCTCGGACCTGCGCCGTGGGAGCGTGAAATGCTACCACTAAGCCACCGGGATTATTTTTAAATTCAGATAAAAACAAGCAATAATGTATCATTGAATTATCACAAGAAAAAATGTTAAACATATGAATATTAGAAAAAGAGAGCATAAAACATGTATATAATTGAATTTATCATACGCAAAGCTCACAAGTATTAAAAAATATGTTTAAAATGAAAAGTTTTAATAATCTAATATTTCCATTCAAATACGCTATATTAAGTTGCTTTTAGCAATGTGTAACTACTACATATCAATTCATAAAACATTTTTCTAATAATATTTTTAACAGCTGTTTAATATCATGTATGCTTAACATTAATTAGTTTTCATTAACATTTTTTAAATATTTAATTATTCTATTTTATTATAATGTGGCAAAAGTTAAAATTACTCGTATTAAACGTATTTGTTGATTTTGAACCTCTATGGAATAACGTCATTTATTTTAGATAAGGTAAAAAATTTAATTAATTTTAAAATTTTTATAATTTTGAGTTTTTTATGATGTTATACTAGGATTCAATGAGTATTAATTTCAAACAGTATTAAACATATGGAAACCAAAACCAGAAATTAAACATTTAATGGATTTTTAGATTAATGTCACTACGTTAAAAATACGATATTTGCCTTGATTCTTAACAAATATGTAAGTGTTTCTTATTATGCATTATTAAGGATCTTGAATAGAGGAATTTTTCAAGTACCTCACGAAAGTTTTCAAAAAAATATCATCTCTTAAATCAGCTTCATTACTGAAAAATCTTTGAAATGATGAGATTATTTTCTCTCAAATTATTTTATATTATTACGCTTTTTTCTTTATTTCTTGATTAACTCCTACATGCATTTACATTTGTATACCTATGTGTGCGTCAGCCATATGTGTATTATTAGTATTAGATGGTATTGCATATATACCGATTAATTTAATAAAACTAAAATTGAGTTTAAGTACAAAATTTTCCTCATTTTACTTGTTTTGAATATTTTACTTTCAAGGATAGTCTTATTATGTAATCTCAATCTGTAACATTCTCGTATATTTGCAATCTACTTACGATGCATTTGGACGCATCTGTTCAATAAGAATTGACAGCGCTCGTTAGTAGGTTTGCCCGATTCTAAGGAAGCAATTGTTGTTAACATACTAATTAAGCTTGAAATGCTCTTCATTGCCATGGTAACCATTCTGTATTCCTCTGAAAGCTGCATTTACCATTAACAACTTACGCAAGAAAGTTTTTAGTTGAAAGTTTTGCTCTGTCTACTGATTTTGAGATTTATTTTATGTGACAATATATTCTCGATGTATCATGCATAAATGGTTTGTAGAGGATTAAATTAATTTTCTCCGGAAAACCTTACGAAATAATAAAAATGAAGAAAAATTGTGAAATTGATTTTTATTTCGAAAGATAACATTTCTTATGCATCTGAATACTATCACACCAAGTGTTATTTAGTGCATATTTTATTGTATTTTTAAATACACACGAAAGTATATTAAACTTAGAAGGATTTGTAACACACACATATTCAATAAATAATTTCACTGAAAGTGATTAAAGAATTGGAAAACTATACGAAATATGCTCAAGATCATTTTCCTAGAATATTGTTAATTTTTTTTAATAAATGATTTAACAATTATTTTATTAATATTAAATGATATCGGTTAAAAAAATTTTATTGAATTGATGAAAAACTAAAATATTTTGTGTAATTTAAAAAATTATATAAGTTTTATTTTAATATATGTATATATATATATAGTTATGGCTATTTAGAATTATTACGTATCCCTAAAAACAGTAGACTGTCTTCTTAATTTGCTAAGAAATTTTCCTTTAGCTCATTTTAATTATGAAGTGAAAGTCACCCCTATCCTAGAACAAACGAAATTTCCTAATCCACCCGCACATAAATATATTACTAGGTATTTTTGAAATTTGAATTGTACGTTAATTATAATGCATATAATTATATTCCGATTGTTATCTTTATAATGGTAGCTCAATTATATTATTCAAACAGTCCTTGAATTTATGATTGACATTTACGATTAACTTTGAAATAATTGAATAATTGAGAATCGCAATTAACATTAGAATGCGTGAATATATTCGTAACCGAAATACGTTATTTATATGTGACTTTTCTTTCGCGAAAATATATATTATTATACTTATAAATTAATTAAAACTTTTCCCTAAGTTTTTAAGATATTTTTATAATCTTCAATTGAAATAATTGGCCAATTCAATGATAGCAATTTCTTATTAGATTGACTGCGGCGTAGATTAATGAGTGTGTATCAATTGGGAAGAATATGATAATGTTGATAGATGTTAAGTAATATATGAATGTGATTCTATAAGTAGTGCCTTTTTAAATTGATATTTTTATTTGCTTTTCATAGATCGCACCAACACAATGAAATTGCTGTAATGTCAGCAACGACTTGTAGTAGACATTATAAGGATTTCACATTGGTTTTTAACAGGGTCTGTATAACAGGTAACTCACTTGTCATCATAGAGACAGGTTTTTTTTTTTTATATTATTGGCGAATAATTAAGCTGGGGGCTTTACGACACCTTAGCCTGATTGCTCTTTTTCAATTTCCTCTTCACAACTGAAAGATGTTGGCACGTAAAATTGGCCTTAATCTGAGGACGTCAACTTCTTTCATGGTCTTAGAGACATGCTACGGCTGGATTGCTTAAAACTTCACAGACTTGATAATGCCTACTCAGTACCAGCTAAAGCAAAGAAATCTTTGTAAAATTGCGGTCTTAATGTTATGAATGTTGGTGGGCACACTATTTTTAGCAATCAGAAATCCATTAAGAATCAACTATTTCAATCCACATGCATTATATTCACATCCACAAAAAATTCCAGATTAACTGAGCGTTCCATGCTCAGTCGCCTTATAATTTTATGTAGTTCTAAAACAGAAGGGATGGGAATATAAGCGTACATTATTTTAAAATTAATTAAAAAATATAAAATATTTTGAATAAAATCAATTAAAAAATCATATAGTAAATTATAGCAAATAAAAATAACATTTTTTAATATCTAATATATATTTACTTGTGAAAAAAACGTTTTTAGTAAATATGTTTTTTTAAAATAAAGTATGAATATTTCCTTCCTGTTTAATATTTAATATTAAATATTCTCTTAAATTGAAATATTTAATTAAAAAAAATTTATTTTACAATTTAATTATTATACTAAATGTATTGGAAAACTATTGCTGATAAGCATTACTGATAAAACAGAATAACACAGAAATAATCGTTTTTATTTTTTAAATAATAAGTTTTATTCGACAAAACACATTATAATTTCACACTTCAAAATACATTTTACAATTTGAATTAAATATTTTTTATATTAGAGATCATTTTTTATTCATGAATATTTTAAGTTGAAAGTTGTTGAAGCATTTATGGGAATCAACTATTTATTACATATTATTAAGCAATAAAATTAAGATGAATGTTTGAATAATTATAAATGATATTAAGAAAATCGATGATTAGTATTTAAATGAATTTAAATATATCGTAAAAACAAAATAAAAAGAACAGATAATTAATTTATCCAGAAAAGTCTTTAGTCAGAAAAATATTTTTCAAATGTATAAATTTAAAAATTCCGCAAAATTATGACTTCTTTCACTACTGTTATAACATTTTTTAAAGTTTTTTTTTCTTTAAGAATCATTATGAAAAACAGACTATCTTTTTTTATCAAACATTTTAGCAAGAAAATTAATGTTTTGTAGTACACAAAACGTGCTATATCATATCATAAAATATAAGAATTTTTATGTCAAGTAATGATAAAAAATCATGTATAGAATTATTTGTTTTAAATCTGAATGGCAAATTTCTATTTTCATAACCAATTTTTAAGTAATAAATTTTGGAATAAAATTTCAGTTTAAAAAAGTATATCTTCAAAGGTAGTTCCCCATTAATACAACACAAAGCAGTATATATTCGAAAAGACGCCGGCCTCTTTTGCCCTGAAATGAAATGAATCACGGAGAACAATATTTTACGCCTAGTTAAGAATACGTACTTGATAAGCAAGCTGAAAAGTTAAAGAAATAGTTATGAAATAAATCAAAATAATATTAATAATAAAACTTTTAATAGAAAAAATTAGCAAAATTATTTCATGTCATCAAAATAACTAACTCTAAATATTTTCCTTGTCCAGCATTATGATTTAGGAGAACTATTAGAAATCTAATGCAACAACCTTCAAGCACATCATGTTTTGCATTTTCTTATGTTTAAAAAGGCAAGATTATAGCATCTATCGGTGATTACTTTGCCAGATTCTTTTTTAGATATATTTATTCATAATAATATTGTTTAAATTTTGATAGCTAAATTAATTTTTTTTCTTTCATCTTATTTCTATCAAGAGGTAATACTTGGATAAAATATATGAATGATACTTTAAACATTTAATAACGATGATAGTTTTACTTTATGATAAAATATTGTAAACATTTAAAGTAAATTTTATTCTTCAAAATTAAAAATGATTAAAATAGTGACATTTTCATAATTTTTTTATAAAAAAATTTTATAATATAACATTTAACAATAACTAATTTTCCGTTACCTTTAAACTTTATTATAATTCAAAAAAATCTTTTTTATTATTTTCGAATAGTTATAGTGTTCATATAAAGAGATAAACAAAAAATAGGGCATCAAAAGAATAACATATGTAATTAAATTTTCTGTAAAAATCTACAGAGTTTATAACGAGACAAAAAAAATGTTACAAGTTTATTATGTTGTGAAATTTGATTGTTTTTTTTAAATTGCGTACCCAATTTCAAATGGTAAATATAATATCGCAAATGTTACAAATTGTTAAAATAATAATCATCATGAACACGCAAAAGCAGTTACAAATATGCCTCTGAGCTTTTAAGAAAAATCAATTACCCGTTTTTTCGATTTACTTGATGCTTGGGGCAGAAAACAGATCAAAAGAAAAGGATAGTAGCTTGAAATTAAAACGAAATGTGATCTTTACTCCCACGCTTATTTAAGAAAATTACAATGCAAGTTTATTCACTAATTCAAGTAAATTAAAGTAAATCTATACGAATATTCGTAAGAATTTATAAGGATGGGTGTTTTTAATAAGCTTTATATTTTTTGTTTCAATTAACTAGTTGCTTAATCCTTTTAAATATATTTTAAAAGTAATTTTTATATAAAAGGCAATTTATTTAATTCACAAAGAGTGTATAGTTCTATCTTATTTATATTTCATTTAAATTATATATAACGAAAACCAATAAGCTTCTGCTGATAGTCTGGAAATACTTTAATGACTCAACCAACGAAAAATGAATTAACATTGTTGTAGAAATTAAGAGGAAATATTCTTTTCCGAAATATAGACATCTGATACACCCCACGACCATGCTTTAACTGCCCGTTATTCTTCGATTCGGTTCATAACTGAACACATTACTATTCAGGTGTGTAAGTGACTCAAATCGACTATTTCAAGTTCTTTTATTGTGGTTTATTTCCACTACAAAAGTTACTTATCATTATTTTTATTACTATACTTATTAAGAAGTTAAAAAACAAAGATATAGTTATAGACACTGAGATACGGAAATTCTAAGAAACATTAATATTTATGGTTAAAAAGAAAAGTAGTATAACTTCTTTATCAAGGGATGTAAAGTAGATTCAGGTAAAAGAATTTGATCTAGAAAATGAGTCTTAATGATTTGTTACTTGAATCAAATAAAATACTCAAGACTTAGAACAAAAATCTAACACTCACAATCAAACATGATTCTCCGAGTTTAGCCTGCCATTCTCAGGACTACATTTTCATTTGGAAAGCTCTAATCTTTTGGTGATATGAACAACCACTTTTTTTGAATCAGCTACCACAGTCTACTTCCATCTTTACATTTTGACACAGAACTTCTTAATCTGTGATAGGTAGAAAATAATATCCTTGTTTTACCAAGACAACCGTATATCAATTCATAACCCTTCTGAAAAATATAATATTAATGAATTGAACACCTATTTATCTTCTTCTCCGTAACTGTCTTCTGCAAATGTGTCTTGCTAGTTAGAATAATATTTCATAGTAAAGGAAATCTTTCAAATGCTAGCTATATTAGTTTTCATTGCTTCTTTTGAAAAACGTGATACAGTGTTACCAACAAATAGATTATATATTAAAATTAATGAAATTTTGATCTATTAACAAAGAAAACATTCACTTGATGATTGCTATGTTAATTTAATCTAAACATTGAAAATTTAGTCACAATAAATATACTGATATATCAGCAATAACCAATTTGCGTCAAAACTAATATAAAAATTCCAATAATTTTTAAAAACAAAAATGTTACATAAGAGAAATTTCAGAAAGAACTCCTCACATATATTCATTTAACATCAAATTTCCTATTACTGCAATTGCTTAAAATGAAATATTCCTTTAATTTCATTTAAAATATGGAACGGAATAACTTTGAGCAAAATAATTGAATGTACAAATATCCACATAACTCAAAATCTTGTAACATAAAAAATGAACCAAATTTCTAGCTTTATATATGTTAGTTTACTCATCAATTACTTACCATACATAAAAAATTTTCAATGTTAATTTGTTTTAATGAAGTCTTTAAATCCTTTTTAATTTGATAGTCGATAAATGCAAATTCATCAATGGCTCATACCAGTGTTTCCGATCCTTGAGAAGTCCACAATGCATCTCAGTCTCTGAACATTAGTACAAATAAACTTATAAATAAAATGAATGAATTCTTAAAAATTAATAAATGAATGACTATTTAACAATTAATGAAGGAATGAATATTTAACAATCAATAAATGAATGAATATTTTGAAATTATTTACGAAAAGCTAACTGATATTTTAAAAAATCACTTTAATTGTTAATCATGTTAGTGCGATACGGTAAATCATTCAAAATATTTTTTTCATATAATTTAATTAAAAACTTATTAATCAACAAATTATAATCAAACATTAAAAATGCAAATAAAACCACCAAAAAATATATTTTAAAATATAAAAAGTACGCGGAATGAAACATGATATAAAATATTTCATTTCATTTCATTACTTTATTCGTTGAATGAATCAATATATGTATATACATATGTATATATATTGATTCATGTATCTAAACTCGATTTGAATAGAATATTTGCATGCTCTGTAAAATACCATAGAAACGGTTATTTTTTATTTTACATAATAGATTTTTTACAAATTCTCGCTTGATTGAATAGTTTTTTCGCAATAATCTGCATTCAAATATGAATAAAAATTTTTTTCGATTGCAATTCTGAAATTTTTATATGGTTTCTTCGATCAATACTATCGTTGTTGTCCGATATCCTCAAAATAAGCATAAGAGAAGTAGAGTATATTTCATGTTTTTGGAAGGGTCTGGAATTTTAATATAGAGAATTCACTCTTGATTTTTAAGTGTTCGGAATTCACTTTCTTTCTCAAAGCACGATTTTATAATTACATTTTTTTATCTTTATTTGTTGTTATGTTTTCGCTAAGAAAAAGGAATTTAATAAAACAATTCCATCGGCTCTCTTTTTCCATTTAATAATAAGCAACACAACTTTTTCTGAGACTAGATCTTGAAACTAAAAGCACTTTTCTCATTTATGCGTATTTGTGCTGTAGATTTGAATTTTATTTATATAATGTATCCGTATAACCCATTTTTTATGTGCAATATTTATTTCAGTTAAATATTTTTGACTTAAATATTTTTCATTGTCTGCATGAATTAATTAGTTTATTAACTATCTAGAACATTAATCGAAATTAACTAAGAAAAATTCTAAAAGTACTAAAATAACTATTTAATTCTTTTGTTTAATGAAAATAATTAGTTTATTTTTACCCTTGATAATATAATAATATTTTCAAGGGAAAAAATACACATTACATATTTTCACAGTTTTCATAAGCATTGCTGTTTAAGAGCTGCAGTTAGGAATGTAGTAAACACTTACTACATGATTTTTCTATTTTAAGCTAAAACAAGTTAATACAATGTAGTTATATTAGTAAGAGAATTTACGAGGTATCATATTTCATTTTTTGTAGTTTAATTGGTAAAAAATATAAACTACAAAGAATATTAATAAATATCTTCACATTTTTTATATTTATCATAAGGTAAATTACAATTTGATGCATATGTGTTTTTGCCATACATTCTTATTTAATTCCTATTATATTTGTTTTTGATTTTTCTAACACAATAGATTATTTTTAAAAAATCATATTGATATTTTAAACTTGAATAAAAAGCGAAAATGTCAAATGTACTATATACTACTATATGAATAAAAAAAACAATTAATTAAAGATTTTTTTCCTTTTATCATAATTGAATAAGCTTCATTAACTGCATAAATTTTATGCAAATTTATGATTAAATTGGCATTTAATATGGAATATTCAAATGGATTTTTCATCTTTAATTGAGTTAATTAACATGTTCATCTCAATCCTTCTAATTTAGTTGCAGGTATATTCCATTAAAAACATACTTTAGGAATCATTGTTAATTACTAGTAATTTCATTAGAAATATAAGAGTTAATTAATAATAATTTCTCTGAAATAATTTTTAGCAGTGTACTAAACTTTAAAAATTCATTTAATTAAAAACTTAATCTATCGAGTGAGCATCAAATATTAAGTTTCTAGAATAGTACGAAAATATGCTTGTAACACAAGTTTAATTTTAATGATATAAAAATATTATTTATACCTTATATAGGTAAAACCATATAACAAACTGAATGCTTTGAACATCCAAACAAAATTACTTTTCTCTTTTAAACACACAAGTTTATAAATTTGGTCTTAAAATTGAATAATTATTTTTAAAATTATGTTTCTGTAATTTCATGCTTTTTGATGCTTTAAATACATTGTTATAACTTCAGGGAAAATTTTTAATTTAATTCACAAAACATTATTAATGTTACAAAAACTCAAATCATTGGCTTAGAGAAGTATGAAAAAAGATGAATAAATATCCAGTGAAATTAATTATGGTCCGAGATTTAAACAAATGAGCTAATCGAAAAAATATTATATTGTAATTTAAAACTAATCATTGCAATAAATCATTTTGTAGTTGATAATGGTTATTTATGATTGATAATTTTATAAATTATGTAGAGTTGTGGGATTAGCAGATGAGTTAAACATAGAAAGCTCACATAATTCATATATACTATACGGACTTCGAAATCATTATCAAGCAACAAATTTAACTTTACAGCATGTTAACATCATAAATGTAAAAGTGTCTCACGAATATAGTTGTAGACTAGAAAAAATGCGAATGGCACTGGCGATGTCATAATGTCCCTTAAATTCTTTTATGTTAAATTCATTTTCTTGAATTAAATAATTAAAGAGAAAGAATTTGCTATAATTATCATTCAGTGGTACTTCTGTATCAACTTTAAGTGTTATTGACGTGCTAATAATATTAGATCAATAATAATAATAACTCTAATATTGTTATTTGTATAAAATTTGACAAAACGTGGCAAATTAAAGAAGATATTTTCCAATCATTTCACTTAATAAATATAAAAATCGTAATGTAACTTTATGTGTGCAGAAAATACTTCAAACAATAAAAAGTAAAAATAACATATTACTTTGTTTGATAGAAATACTGTTAACGAGTAAAGTGTCAAAAGATTAATCCTTATAAAGATTAGCTTAAAGTAATGCTAGAGAGTAAATCGGATTTATAATGTCTAGAAGATAGTCTGCAATTTTTTTCGAAAGCTGCAGGATACTTTTCTTGATATAATCTGAAACATAAAAATCGATAATATTAAAAAATATCAATGTAGCAAAAATAAAACTAAAGGCTAAAAATTATAATTTCCCATTATTATATTTTTACCATTTATTTGCTAAAGAAAAGTTAAAAATTCATACTTTAATGTTTTTTCACATTTTTCCTAAATTTAAATTTCAAAGTTAATTGAAACAAATTAATAGCTCAGGGAATATATTAGTAATCACTAACCATTCACACAATATATAAATAACCCTTATTAGATGTTTTTAGAAAAAAAAATGAATATATATAACGAAATCCTTAATTAATCTATAATGAACAGTTTGGTGTCTTAAATTCTTAAAATGTACTTTAAATGTATTTTTTTTACATTTTCATAATATTTTTCTTACTGTATTGGTTTACCTTTCCCAATTCCTTAAAATATTTTAATTACTGATTATTTCTAATTTTAAAATAGTTATATATTAATCCATATAATTTGGTATCTCCATATAGTTAGATGGAGAAATTTGAAACAATTGCTTCCCTTTCTTCGTATTTATGTCATAAAAAACCAATATGAATTTATAATAAAAGCTTTTCAACACTTTTTCTTTTTCCAATAACTGTTGCACAATCATGTGTAATTTATTCAAAACAGAGTACCATGAGTTAAATATTTTTAAAAAACTTAATACCATAAACATTTTGAAATTGCCTCTTTCTTAATACTATTTATATATTGAGCAATAATCAACTCCTCAGACATTTTAAATAAAAGCCACTAGTGTCTAAATAAAAAGAACTTTACAAAATAAATCACTGACAAGTGTTATTATAAGATTTATTATAATATATTCGACTCATTATTATGTTGTCTCCAAAAATGATTTTTCTTTCATTTTTACACGTCTATTAAAATATATTCAGCAAAATCAGTTTGTGTGATGGTATAATCTTACTTATTTTCCAATTTCATTTTGATTTCTCATCTATTTTTTTTTTTTTTACTTTTCAGATAATAATGTATCATAAACAGAAACTTTAATAACTTTGATAATTATGTCTTATAAGTGAAAATATATTTTTTATGCAATATTTCTTTATTACACGTTATTTTTGTGACATAATTTCAATGATATACTTTAATTTTGAAATTAATATGTAACCTACTTTTTTCAAGTTAATCTAAACAAAAATATAATATTTCTGATTTCACTTCTTTTATTATTCGCTGTCTTTTTCTTCAGTCAATTAAAAATTTTAATAATTAATTTTTATCTTAGTGTATCACATTCACTAATCAGCTATTGGAAGAGAATTACCCTCACTTTTTTTAAAATAAAAATAAAATATTAATTAATAGAAGGGATTATATTAATTCGGTTTTAACAAATATTTGATAGGCATAGAATTTTTTTTTACTTAAATTCATTATTCACAATACCATTATTTTTATTAAATAATATGTCATTTCTCTATACTTTTATAAAAAAATGAATCAAATCGATAGAACCGTATACATAAATTTCATATATTTTAATTCACTTTATCTTGTGATTTATTTCAAACATGTTTAATTACTAAATTCAGATTTTAACTAAAAACGCTATGAAAATTTAGATAAAATTTTGCATTTTTGAATACATAATTTTCTTTTATTTGGCAATGTTATAAAATAAATTACATTAATTTATATACATTAAATAAATACATTATATTAATTACATTATTTTAATATTGATACAAAATAAAGTTAAAGATTGCGCATATTGTATAATCTAAGCCTTACTTTTGCTATTAAATTTTTTTGTTCTGATAAAAGTGTCATTAATATTAATCATTACACAAAAATATAATTACAGAAACTTGAAGTATTTTGCGTTCCAATAAATATGTAGAAATTAAATCAAGCTAAGATTAACCAAATACCAAAGTTTTGTGATTTTTTTAAAATAGAGATAATTAAAATTATTTTTTTTAAAAAAAACTAGTATTTTATCTTAACGCATTCTGTTGTATTCACAAATATTAGTTTTAAATTATCTAGAATGATCTTTGTCTCATAATCTTAAAGAAAATGCAAAATGAGCATTGCAGGCTTTTTTTTCTTTTTGTTGAAGAAATGTTTGATTTTGAATAAAATTTTAAATGTTACATCTTTTATCAGTTTATTTGCTTTTATACCAACTTAGTTAATTAATAAAATGGAAAAAGAATCTCATTTATTTCATCAAAACTAATTCTAATAATACTTCAGTTCTTAAAATCAATGTAATCACTAAAATACTCATTTACTTATCTTTCACTGGTTTATTATAAACTCTTTCGTTGTTATTTCTCCCTTATTTTTAGAAAATTGTTTATTATCACTTAGAAAATTTTTTGACTTTAATAGTTATTTAGAATATATTTTAAAAAAATTTTAATTAATTAACCGCAGTATCACACACACATTTCATTTTCAAAAATTTGAAAATTATTTCCTAAAATAATTTAGATTTTTTCAAAATAAATATATTGAATGAAACCTAATAATAAATAATTTACTTTTACAAACATCAAATATGTATTACTGCTTTGTAAAATATATCCCTTGTGCTTAAGCCGTTTTTCAAATTATTAAAGAAAAAATCAAAACTATTGAATTCTTTCCAATCTTTTGAATTTTCAGAAGTTGCTTTATATAACAAATCTGATACACTCTGACATATAATCTGATAAAATATGATATATAATCTGATATATTTTAAGAAATAAATAAATCTATTGTAATAATAAGTTATAATTACCAAGTAAATCATTCATTTAAATTTGTTTAACTTTAATTATAGTTTACCAAAAGATATTTGCTCTACATATTACGTGAGAAATTCTTAAAACAGCATATTACTTATTTACATACAAAAATCTATGAAAAATAAATGTTCATTTTTAATAAATTTAAAATATTCAAATATATTGCAGTAGTACACTGTGTATATTTTAACTTTATAAAATCTGCTTCAAAATAAAAATATTTTAAATGAATAATATAGTGTTTTATATTTATCATAGATAGAAAAAGTATCTATAACTTTGTATTAAGCAAAACTATTCATTTCGTTATAGTTTAATTTGAACTGGAAGGTTAACTGTTCAAACAAAGAATGAAGGTAAAAAATGAAGATAACTTTGTTAATTTTGAATATAGTATGAAATTCTAAAAATATTTCTAAATCATCATCAAAATATACCCATATTTTTTTATAAAAATAAAATTGCTATAAAATAGGAAAATAATATGGCTTAAGATAGTTTTAATTATTCAAACAAACAGCAACTTTCGATAAGGAAAATTAAAACCATCATTAAGAAAAATACTATTAAGAAATTCAACAAATTGTTTTCTTTAGTTGCCTAAACAAAAACTACTTTGATTTTAGAAAACAATTTATTAAATTTCAATTTAAAGATAAATATTGATCATGATTAAATTATTATATTCCCACCGGTTGAAGTAATTTAAAGACCACAGTAAGATAAAAAATCATCTACTTATTTTTAAGAGTTTTATAATTTATTAAATATTTTCAAATTAATTCCTAAATAATTTATATTTCATCAAAAAATATTTTTTGCAAAAAAATGATCAAAATTGTTATTATTTTTACATTTTTGTGTTTTAAGTTTCAATACCAATACAATAAATTTTTAGGAAATAAATGCTATGTTTGCCTCAATGTGTACCTTAAAAATTTGTTGTGATGAATAGTAACAGATTATCATTAAAACATGGACGCCAAATAGAACTAGTAGAAAATAAATTATAAAGTAGAAGCTTTTTAATTATTAAGAAACTTGTTAAGCAAAATATATCTAAAAATAATGCTTTTCTATAATTTTATTATGAAGATTTTTCAGTAATCTTTCATATCTGAAACCCCAATACTGCATGACATATCCAAATCTTTATATTTCATACCATTTAATCCTTTATCGATTAAGATGAAATTAGTGAATCATAATGTCATAGAAAATCCCACAATTGTTGAAAACATTTCTGCAATGCCATCGTTTTGTTGATTAAACAGTATCACAGAAAAATCAACACAATTACCAAACGAAACAATGTCTTATGTTTGTATTTAAAGTTTCAATGATTAAAATTTCAACCACAATTTTAATGTGAATAGTATATAATATAATGTATATATATATATATATATATATATATATATATATATATATATATATATATATATATATATATATATATATATATATATATTGATGTGTATAATTGAATAATTAAGAGTAAGAAATTAAATTATTTTTGCAAACATTTTTCTGGAGATTATAATCTTTTTTATGCTATATAATTCAATACAATTCAGAAATTGTTAAATATATTCTTTCCTTCAAAATAAATTCATGTTTAATGATATTTTTGAATTTTTAATTGAAACAAAGAAATAAGTAAAATTTGCCAAAATAAAAATCTTGCTATTTTTATTTTAAGTTTTGGAAAATTAAATCTAATTTAATTATTTTTAAATACTTATTTTCAAAACAGGAATAATATAATATACTCCCACTCAATTATACTGCGCACACAGAAAAAAATATTAATTAATAATAAATAAACAGAAGAGTTTATTCCATGCTTTGAAATTACAATGTAAAAAACGATTTAAACAATATTGCGTGTGTAAATTTAAGAAAACATTTAATCAGATTTTACATGAACTGAAAAAGCGAATTTATTACATGCAATCAAAATATGTCTTTGATAAAAGAAACATAAAGTGTATGTTTGTAGATCGAGAATATTGATTCCTTAAAGAAATTTATTTTAACTATCAATAAATCTTCTATAAAGGGAAACAACACCGAAACACATGTAATTAGAGCCATTTCTAATACAGTTTTTATAAGATCCTTAAGTGGATTTTCTTGTAAGTCCTTAAGAAATATTTTTAAAATGCATTTAGAATTTTATAATCAAGATATATTCTGGTAAGGAATATAATGCAATAATGAAGCATTTTTGCTTAATGGTTGAGAGAGAACTAGAACCAAACACTAGCTATATTTTCTTCTTTAATAATATATTTACTTAAAATTTCATGCAAGTTATTCGTATGCTTATAACAGACGTTTGTGTAAAATCTCACGTTATTTAACATATTGCGTACTGGGTGGAGTAAAAATTTGTAAAACAATTTTTATGACTTTTATTACATATGAGTCAATATATTGCTTTTTTATCGCATGTTGGGAATTGGTTCAAATTCACCAAACATACGCAGAATCAGGAAAAAAAGTAAAGATAAAACTGAAATTCTATAAGTATAATATTTCGTTTGATAAGTCGCTTGCCTTTACTGTATTTTCTATGAATTTTACTAAGGCAAAAATGTAGCAAAATTATGTCAACCAATCTGTTCTTTTTGATGAGATATTATATTGAATATCAAATGCGAATCTGGGTTTTTTATCTTTTAAAGATAATGCTTTTACTGTGTGTGATCGAAAACATAGCAACATTCTATTGAAAGGTAAGTATTGAATCCACATGCACTATTCTTTAAAGATAAATAAATCTTAAAAACAAAAAAAAATTTATGAACAGTTAGGGTGATCATAGAAAATTAAAACCGCCGGAAAACGTCCGCTTATAGGGAAAGGCTTACATCTTTTGAAATTAATGTGTGATATCCCAAGGTATCATGAAATAAAACTTGACAAGGATATATCAGCAAAATTTAACTGTGATATTTTAGGGTAATAGTCCGGACATAGCCCCTTTAAATCATCATTTATTTCTGTAGATGCGTATATCTTGACTTTCAACGCATTTTTTACAAGCACGAAATTACATTAATGCCTCCCCATAGCATCAAAAATACTTTATTCTGCACTATTCACATTTTTCATCTATCAAGAGTGATGTGAAATATGTTAAGATATGATGCAGAATATTGTGTTGAATAAATGTATTTCTCTTATCCCTCAAAACTACGTATTTATATTTTCAGAAGCTTCTTTAAAATATATTACTGTATGGTAATGTGACGTATGTAAGACCATAAATAATTACTAATAGAAACTATCTGGTTACAATTTAAATTGTCTAAACAGTAACTGTTTACAATAGACAATACTAACTATAAGTAGAATGTAAAGTATTTCTTCCTTCTTAAAATAAATTGGTAAAAAAAAGTTTAATTGTAAATTAATATAAATCATAATATTTGTTTAAGCAAAAGCACTGAATACGATGACACGATTTTCTTCGAAAATATAGCATCAGAATTGATCCGTATCAAATGTGCAAGCAAATGAGCACAAAAGGAATTTCAATATTAATTTCTCTGTGCAATACTACAGAAACAGATGATCTTCTGGGATCTAAATAAGGCCTATCTCATGATTTAAGATTTAGCGTTTCATTATTCGATTCTCTTAATTTTTCGGTGAGGAAATATTTTTCATTAAGAAAAGCTGTCAAGGACAACTAGCATATCATTTCGTCACATATTAACAAATTTAGCCTCATATGAAGTAGAAAATTGAAATGATCGATTTACTTGCAAGGACATAGCAGTTAAAAATTGGCTGGCGTCAGTATTGATACAACATATGAAAGTAAGATAAAGAACTAAGTTTTTAATATTAATAAACATCATCATTACTTAAATATTTTTGTTCTATATATATATATATATATATATATATATATATATATATATATATATATATAGATAGATAGATAGATACTTATTGTAGTTACAGACAATTAGTCACATTTGAAATCTATATAAATAGTGTTAAGTAATGGAACAAGATTCATTTCCCCAATAATGTACAAAAATCCAATAAATTATAGATAATTTAAATTGAATTTATTTATATATTTTAATATTTCAAAAAAAGTTTTATATTTATTCCTTTTTATTCAAACATATCTGAGGAAACGGATCGAAATAGAATGCATCATACTAATCTTTCTTTTTTTTAAGCAATTGCAATTTTTAAAAGCTTCATATTGAGTTTGACGTAGCAGTTACAGTCATTTATTTATGCTCATTTGTATTAATTAAAAAAAAAAGAAAGAAATATTCTATACATTTTTGTGTTGTTTAATATAAAAGTTAATTTGCAATCATGTTGTAATAATGAAAACTTTATTTGATAAAGGTCTCAGACTGTTAATTAACAAATTATAATAAAAAGATGTTTGTTTAATCGATGTTTTTGATGAATATAAAAAAAGAACGAATACAAGCATCAAGTGCGATAACAATAGAATGAATAAAATTTAGAGCCTCATAGAGATTAAAATTGAAATTTCTACCAATAAATGCATGCATGATGATGAGACATTCGCCATCTATATAAAAGACACTGGAGAATATTTTAATATTTTTGGCCAAATTTCTTATCTAATTCCGGAAAAATCAATTTTAAATAATTAAATTAATATTGCATTTTCTCTTTAAATAAAAAAATGCGCATTTAACAAAAGGATAGAAAATAAAAAAAGACTAGCTTTATGTGTTAGTTTTAACCAACATATTACGATTACTTGAATCATTCTACCATTTACATACACTATATACACTCTAAAAGAAAAAACAGAGCATCTCAAAATAAATCAAGAGAAAACTGAATATAGCCAATGTTACAAATCACTAAATTATAACTAATAAAATTAAATATCTTCATATTTTTTTACTGATAAAGGTACTCAAATTTGAAATAAGACACTATCAAATTAATTACAAAATTTTGATCATAAATAAGATAATTTATTAAAACTTAATTAAAAATGAGTAATGTGCATTACCGTTTCGGAATCTTAATGTAAACTTTCTGCAAATATTACTCAATTATTATTTTAATAATTGAAAGACTGTGTTATTCTTAGATATTTCATTGCTTTATTATACGCTGTAAGAAAATCATAAAATTAATTTGAATTATGTAAAATTAACTATCAAAAACGTAATTTTAAAATAAAACTAATATTTTTGCTGTTATTACAACTTATATTGGAATATTTCTAATTTCAATAAAACTAGTATTAACAGTTTGTTATCATTTCGCTGTTTATTATAAGTTAGAAAATTTCTCTAATTTAATTAAGAATATGAATGAAGAGTTTTTTATTTTTGATAAATTTATGTCAATTTTCAAACAAGATTTTACTATTTTCTTCCTGACATTAAAAATATTAACTGAAAAAAGTTCTCAAAAATTGTATGGATAGTTATATATATATATATATATATATATATATATATATATATATATATATATATATATATATATATATATATATATATATATATATATATATATATATATATATATATATATATATATATATATATATATATATATATATATATATATATACACACACACACATATATATATATATATATGTATGTATATATATATATATATTATATATATATATATATATATATATATATATATATTTTCTTTTTTCTTTTGTATCTTCATTGAAACAAAATTGTCTTATTACAGAGTTTAAATACTCATTCGTTGATCCGGAAAAAATTAAAGTAAACGAAACATCTCAAATACTCAATCGTTTTAGATAAATATTATCTATTTATGTTATACGCATAACAATTCTTAGCTGTTTCATTTACTATGATACATGAATGTTTCTTAACTACACGTTACCGGAATTTCCAAATCAATATCATCCATAAACCTAATTAGTATGTTACAAACATAAAAGTAATAATTTTGAATAATTTTGAATAATTTTCTCCAACTATTTATTCATAAAGAGCTATATCTCTCTTAAATATTACTTCGATTAATAATTTCCTCATGTAATCAGAATCTGTATGATCATTTATTTTTCAACAATAAGCAGTTTATTTCTTCTGTCAACGTGAAATTATTTTCCTAATGAAATTAAATTACTTCAAACAATCATTCATCAAATTAAAATTCACAGTTTCCAGAGTTTATTTTCTGAATGATGGAAGCTTATTGTATTTACTGTCTTGAAAAATTATCTATAATTATTGCTAGCCATTTTAAACCAAAAAATACTATTGAAATAATAGTCTAACATATAATATGAGTTTTCAATTTATACTGTGTGATTCATGAGTTTAGATTTTATGTAATATCAACTGGATACCGTTTCTAATTAATTTAATTTTTCCATGGTATTTTCTTTTTCTAAAGTAAAAACATAATAATAAGCAATTTCTAAACTAATATTTGCTTACATCTATTGAAATTTTGGAAATAGAATAGTTAAATACTCAATTTAGATATTAATGTTTCGATGCATTAGAATACTTTTAGATAAAATTTCACGATAGATAATTGCAAAAAGCAAAACAATATTAAAGAAAAATATAGTAGTATTCAATTTTAAAAATAATTAACAAATTGCCAGTAAAATTACACTAAAACATTTAATTCTTATTCAAATTATAATATGAATAGACTTTATGTGGTTATAATTTAACAGATAAAACTGCTCAGAAATTCTCCGATAATAACTTAATAATAAGTAATTTTATAAAGGTAAATGGATTTGTAATTTTATAATTAAGTTAAAAGCAATTTTATTTACAAAAATGGAGATGGCAGAAGCAGTTATGAAAAAAGGCCCAAATCCTACGCCTGTTTGTTACTTGAGTTTGGCGTTCTACTGGAATCTGGAGACTGTAAAATAAAAATGTTGAAGTAATCGAATTCTGTGATTTTTCAGACAGGCTAAGAAGATGTATACTCCTATTATACGAGTTCAAAAAGGATTTTATACTTAATCTCAAAATAGGCTGGCCTAGTGGTAGTATGTTGTTTCATATAAGTCTATGTCTTTATATAAATTTTCTAGCCAATAGTTTTTTAGTGGGGTAACACATATTTTATTATTTTAATTAATTAGAGTAAATTATAAATACCACGTGGGGACTTTAGCATGTCGTTATTGATGCTTAAGTATTTGAAATAATATATGTAGAATAAATTACTAATTATGTAAATCGATTAATAATTTTACTATTAAATTAAAAGCAATTTTTAATTACAAAAAGAATTCCAGTTTTTGCATCTATCTATTTTTAGATTTTTATCTGGGAAGGAACATAATAAAAACGCAATTTTAAAAAAGTAATAGCATTTAAATTCAGAATATTATCCGTGAACACCATATGATAATGGTAATTATCTACACTACAGATATTGTGATGTGTGTGCGCGTGTGTATTCATACTTTTTATTCAATAATTTTACAGGGAAATTTTCAATATGTAGGAAAATAAATACATTTTCCTCGATTTTTTGAAGGTTTACGTCTTATGGATCTGATATAGCGAAGCTATATCAGATGGGATTAGTAACAACAACATAAATACATTAGAAATTTAAAGATAAGAATAATTTTTATAACGAAAACATTATTAGCATACTATAAATGTATGGAATTGATTTTACGTGACAATTTTATTCAGTGCACTCAAATTTCGACAGTTTGAAATTTTAAATATTTAAATTTGATTTTTCAATATTTCAGTAATTGTTAACTTGCATTTTTTTCCGATAACTCTTTTTATAACTTATCTGTTTCAAAAGATTCTGAAGAGAGATTAAAATGTTTTTATTGCTAGTACATACACTGGTTAAAATGAAAGAAAATTGTATATCACAAGTTATTGATTGTAGTTACAAATTTACATTCTCCTGTCCCTAATATATTGAGAAAACTATAAAACCTCATCACACTTCCTTTTATATTTATCTATCAAATAAATAATAACTTTTCTTAATGTATTGAGAAGTACACTGATAAGTTAAGGCACTAATTATGTCTTCACTAAATTGTTCTTAGTTACTCGCATATTCATTTAACTTTGTGATTTTTTTCTTTTTTTTTTTTCCTTCGAATATTTAAAGTTTTTAAGCCCTTTTAAATTAATTGTTAGTCCTAGTTGTATTTTAAAAAGTATTATACTTGTAAACTTTTTTTGGTTAAGCACATATTGTTTCAATGAATATCAAATCAAGAGGACAATTCAGTACACATGAGCCAATATACACTTTCAGCAGTTTATAGCAAAGGTAAAATAATTTATTAAATTTCAGTGTTCTCGTATGATTGTCACGTCTGCATTTACGTAATAAGACATCTTTGAATAACAGTTGTGAATAGGCTTTATTTAATAAATTACATGCTTCGAATATTCGACATCTCGCTTTATCCTCGTATGATTAAATATGAATGATTCTATTGTTCAGTAAAGTGAATTAATAAAATATGTTATTTGTTATTAAAATACCTAATATAACTTCTTTTTGTCAGCTATTATTAATCCTTTCATAGATCATTATGGTTACAAAAATATTCAATTTATGAGTATATATTTATTAAAGTGTTTCAGAAAATATTTCTTTTTGCATAATGTATGCATAACATAAAACATATAATATAATGTAAAATATGTATATATGTAAACATATATATATATGACCTGAATTTTTAAATAAATGTGAGCAATTTCAAAATCAAAATAATAAATATTTCAAGGAAAATAAAAATTTCCAACTTTTATTACTTCAAGTCTACTATAAAATTTATTAAGTATTTAAAAATATAGTACCGAATTTCAATAAAATATGATGTAAATTCAGTTTTCATTTCATAAGTACCATAGTATATTTTAAAGTTATAAGGAACATTACAATCTTAAAAACTGTAACTTTATTTTTATGGTTCTTGAAACAAAATTTCTATTACACACAAATAATATCAAATCAGCACTGATAAGATAAAAGTAGCAAGATGAACTATAAAATTCTAACATTTTACTAAATGTTAGAATTTTACTAAATGTTATTTACAACGAATTTTTTAAACTAGTTTAAAGAAATTACTCAACCACATTTTAATAAAATATTTAATAAACATAATTTTTATTTAAATATGCTAGCTATTGCTTTATTTATTATTTATTAAGATTTATTATTTATTAAGATTTATTTATTAAGATTTAATATATATATATACATAGTTTCTGAATAATTACATTATCCATCATTTGTATACATTTTTGCAAATAGTAAATATAGGTAAATAAATGATGAAAAATCAAAACATTATCATTCATTATATAATATTTTACAGCTTCTGAGAAATTTAATGAAATGCATATTATAGTTTATTAAATTTTAATAATGCAAAATACTATGTCCAACAAGGATTATTGATTGATGAGTGCAACCAATTAAATATAATTTGTAAAAAAATCTGCATTATAGG
Organism: Latrodectus elegans; assembly: GCA_030067965.1. Lineage (NCBI taxonomy): Eukaryota > Metazoa > Arthropoda > Arachnida > Araneae > Theridiidae > Latrodectus > Latrodectus elegans. The sequence continues at coordinate 65,018,280 of CM057822.1, read as the reverse complement.
TACTTTAAAAATATATTCTAGTATTTTGGAATTTTTAAGTCCTTACGACTTTGTGATATTGGAATTTTGGATTTTGTGATGTGTGAAGTTTTTTTCTAAGTGTATATTTTACATATAATAATTTAAACTTTTAAAATGTTATATAAAAATTTCCAGCAATTTATTTGAAAAAAAATCGTATTCATTTCATATTTAAATGTTTCTAATGCGTGCATGTAAAAAATTTTAATTTTCTTAAATAAATAAAAATTTTATTCTATTAAATAAATTTTCTTAAGCAAAATTTGCATATATTTGTTATAAAATTGTTTCAGATAAAACAACAAATATTTCAGGCGGACAGTACGGGGAAACAACAAAATATTGTTTTAAGATTAAATTAATTTGTATTCTTTTGATGTTATTTATTAATATTATGAAATCTATTTGCTTATTTACACATATCCAAAGGTACCCTATTAATTTTCAAAAACTCTTATATTTCTTCCATAATTCAATAAACTTTAAATGAATATGCAGTTTTCATAAAATAATAAGTATAATATATTAAAATTGCTTATTGGTAAAGAAAAAAATATCTCTATAATCAATACATCTTTATTGCGTTATAATTTCACTTACTGTAAAATAATATGAGTATAAAATAATTAATTAATTTATTCCTCAAAATTTTCAGTTTTTTCTTCTTAAAAGAATTAAATAAAATGTAAAAAGGAAATTCAAAGAACACATGTGTAGAAGTATTACTATTGAAAATTAATGAAATTCTCTTTTATTAAGTGATTATAAAATATTCATTATTCTTTATATTTTTCTTCTTATAAAACATTTCTTCAACAAATTAGTTCATAGAAACAATAACAATCAATCAATTTAACAATAAAAATGGAGGAGTTTATGTTCAAATATAGTAATTACAAATAAATTCTTATATTTGCTGACATACCATTTACAAGTAGTATATTTTTAGACAAAAGAACATTTAGTAAGTATAGTTCTTTTTATACCTGATTCTTTTTTACACAGAGGTCCCCCCAATTAATTAAATGTTATTTTCTGGTCTTGTATATCAAGTAAAACGATTAGATTCCATATAGACAAAACACTTTTTAAAAATTATATTTAGACCTGGGTTCTAAGAGAGTTACTAGTAATTTCTGTTCGATGATCAACCTTTTTTGATTAGAAAGATTATATTGAAACAACACATATAATACTCGATAATAGTAACTTAGTAATATTTAAAATTAACCAATTTGTAAATTCAAATTACATTTTTAAACTGAATTTCTTGAAAATGACAGCATATCTCAAAGTTTCTTGGGTAATTTAAATCTTGAAGAATTAACCAAAATTCAATCAATAAATTTGTTTTTATGATAACTGTTGATTGATGTGTCATCAAAAAGCAATATACAAACTGCCTTTAGGTAACCAATGTTTAATGTTAGGCAATGCAAATGAATAGACTTTTCAATGCAGTGTGTATTATATGGATAAAAAACAGAGTCTTGAAATCCTTACAAATATTTCATAAAAGTTTATAAATAAAGTTTAAGGTAAAATAGTTGTTCTTATATGATGATAACATTTTTTATCGAATTGTTAGAAACATTATATGTGTCTTATTTTTCTTACTGGAAACATTTTATGCTTGAAAAAAAAGTATCTTCCGATTTCAGTTACTGACCAAATTTGTTTTCCATTTTCGTAAATAATATGTGATTTCGTGATTTCCAATAATCATGATCCTTAGATAATTTATAAAAATAGAGTTTCATAAATTCCCAGTCTTGACTATTTATCCTATACAAATATTTTTACATTTTTAAGTTTCATAGTGTTTTTATATGATTTGTATTTTTTTAAATTTTAATTGAAAAATATTATTAATGCAGGCTTCTCTCCAATTGTAATATTATCAGCTATTTTAAAATAGTTTATTATGTTATTGCTGCTATCGCAACCAATCAAAATTATCAAATAATAAATATAATACAATCCCTTTCCTATTTTGAGGCAAAGTCAAGCAACAAGGTTGGCATTAGACTGCTAACTTTCACTATATACAACACAAGATTGAATAGATGCGAAAAGGTATAAGAAGTATACTATACGAAAAAAGAATTTTGGTAATGTTTCATATATTAAGAATACGATTTCTTCCGCGTTTATTGTCGGACATTACTACCGACTTTACATAACGACTTTCAACAACGAATAATCGCAAGTTATTGTGATGTGTCTAAAATATACAAATAATAATTTAATTTGTTGGAAATGTTTTAAGAATAATTTTTTTCTTTTATATTATATTTAAAATAGGGAGACTATATATTTTGTGTGGGTACAATTCCCTTTTAAGTGAACGCTATCTTTATAAATGTATTATAAAACTAAAATAATCTTTCTAATTATTTAAAAGCAAATTTATAAGAAAAATGCATTAATAATTAATGAAAAAAATTTACTGATTATCAATAACATAACGCAATTAAATTTTAATTTCTAGAATTTCTAGACATGTTTATTTCATATTAACGATAACTGTGATCTGATATTTGTGGAAAGCAACTTACTTTTTCTCATCCTTCGCATAAAGATATTCATTGTAAGTTTTTTTTTTTTTTTTTGCTTTGGTATATAAATATCAAAAGTTCATCCTCTCTTTTATTTTGAAATATAAATTTCTTTATTCAAATAAACTTTCGTACAGTTTAATGGCATTAAACAACTATATAATTTGATTATTTTATTGAAAAAAAATATCCTTCGAAACTCCACAAACAATCAATTATTCAAAACCAAAGAAACATTTAGAAATTTCATCCTATAATATAGTCACTTTGTGTTATTTTATTATCATATAACTCTCTAAAACAACATATTTTGTATTCAAAGCATTTTACATTCTAGGTAATATTTTATGTTTAACTGTGCCCACTCTAACTTTCGATAATGTTAAGGTTGAAGTGAAGGAATTTCTTTTTTACTTTCCTACATATATCCCTTTAAATCTCATGCCACGAATTTGTTTCTTCCTATAAGAATAAAATTTCAATACTGTGATATTTTTAAATATCAAAGTTCAAATAATTTCAAACATCAGTTTCTTTGAAATTAAATATAATTTAATTTACTTTGAAATTAAATATAATTTACATTATCAAAAAAAATATTTGTGAAATCTATCTTTCAGAGGTTGAGAAAAAAATTAAGCTTATCTATTATCTATCTATCTCTCTCTCTCTTTATATATATATATATATATATATATATATATATATATATATATAATGCTTATACATCTAAATGTGTTATTAAATTAATTATTTTTTAATTAATTTATTAAACTAACCGATATACTTCTTATAGTGTGCGGTTTCTTAAATGAAAAATTGCGTGTTTCAATCATAAGAGTTGTGCTCACTTCATTTACAAATGTATTTCTGTTATTCCAACTGATGTATTTTCTGTCGTATGTTTCCATCTGGTGTGCATGAGAAAGAACAAACAAGCAGAAGTAAAAAAACATTTATTGACTTGGACAATGACTCAATATTTTTGTATTTTAAAGTTAAAATATCAAGCAACTAAATTCAGAAAATTTTCCTTTATCTTACTTTACTTGATAATTTCATTGCCTATGAATTTTTCCAATGATTCTTTACTGCTTAATGATGACGAGAATTAAATTATGCTTGTTCTTAATTCTTAAAACTGAATTTTCTTTCAGAATCACGATCCCTTAAAATGTGTTTTTGAACATTTTTTGCAATTTTGCAGCATTTTGCTGTTTAACAATTTATCAGGCAGATATAATTTTCATTAAATAATGATTCCCAGTTTCACAATCTTTCCCACCAAGTTGTAAAGCGATTATTATGAAAAATAATTAGTTTAAAATTGCTATTTTTGTTCAATTAATATTTTTTAAGAATAAAATAAAAGATAAAAAGGATATTATTTTAACAGGTTATTGAAAAATCTTTTTCGTTTCTGTTCATCATATTTAATTCTCGTATAACTAATTACCAAAATATCCGGTATACGTTATATGCCATTTCTTACTATTGACGTCACTTACTATTAAAGTCAAAAATATAACTTTTTAAGAATATCATTCTATGTTTTGTGTGTGTGAATGGAGGAGATTACATTAACAGCCAATGGTAAATGTTTAACACCTCAAGACAGTAGCTTTGACTCAGTCTTCGGGATCTCTAGAATGTTATCAACAGTTGATGAAATGCAGTATATGTCTGAAAGAAACTTAGAATGAGTTGACTCTTTTAATTATCTATGCATTAAAAAGACATTTTAACTGCAGGGTTGCCGATAGTTTATTTGGTTTCTGTACCCTACAAACCCTCAGATTGTCTACAAATGTAAAACTTTCGCGGTCTTGCAATATTTACATGCAATAAATATTTTCGGTTTCTTCCTGTAAGGTGTTTTACAATTACAAGGACCAAACAAAAGCTAAGTTGTCAACATCTTAACCATCCTTTAAAGTTTTTTATCATTTCGAAAAATACTTGATAAACTATAATTATCAATTCTTTGATATTTCTTGTTAGTGGAAACTTGAAATGTATTATAGAAAAAAATTGTATTAACATATTTTTTTTTAATTTATCAGATCTTTAATAACCTTAATGTATGCGTATTATTTTATATATTATCCAGTAGTTTAAAAATGAAACTTACGATCAGAAATTCAACTTACCAATAAATTTATATTTATAAAAATATCTCATCATGCAAACAATTTGCGATTGGAATGCTTGATGTGCACAATGAGTGGTTAATAATGGTCAAATGCACGTTATAATCCTCAAAAAGTGAAATAGAACTAATATCAAGCTATTCAGTTGACACACTTAATATTTCCAGCTATGTACTTAATTATCATATGCTACGACTCTTTAATAGCCTTTTCTATGTACTCAAAAGCAATATTTCAAGATTGCTTAATGCTTATAGATCTTATATCATAAAAATCTGGTAAAGGCAATTTCAAATAGATTAATTTCTAATCGTAAAGAATGCCTTTCCTAACTGATTAACATCACTCTTTTTGAAATGTACAATTAAATCATTCTAAACTCATTAAATTATTTCAAATTATCAGGTTTGGTTCTGGGGGAACGGACAATTATTTCATTACAAATTGATAAAAACCCATTATATACAGTCAAAATGGTTCATGAAATTCATAAACTAATATTATTGATTCAGAGAAAAGGGTAAGCAATCAGTGTAATTATAAGCGATCGAAATTTTTTCTTGATTTTTGTTTGTAATTACATAAGTATTTCGCATTTCCTTAAAAGCTGAAAAAATATCGACCTCTTTTGTGCACTAATATTTCTAGTGAAAAAGAGTTTTCACGTACTTCATCGTAACAACGATGCAATTACTACACAACTACATTTCAAATAGTTAAGGCAAATGCTGTCTTTTCCAATTATACCGTCCTTGAAAGTAAATATGATCCGTCTCAAAACAGCTTCTCGTTAAGATAAAATTGGGGATTCTCAGCCCACACTTCTAGCTTTCTGAGAATTCATTTGAAAGTACATATTCTTTAATTTCTATCATTCTGAAGTTTTTTTTTTTTTAATTTACATTCTCTGTAAAAAGATTTTAATGAAGAATTTTTATTTCAGCTGGTTTCATAATTAGGATAATATAATTAAGAAATAAACAATTTTTTTGTAAAAATTGTATTATAACTCCTTTATACATTAATCTAAACTTAATGCAATATAGATATTAAATTATTAAATATTATAGGGAGTTTCACATATTCTTGCTGAGTTTTTTTTATGAAACCTAAACTAATTTGATCACTTATTTTTATTATATTTTGGGGAATACATTTTATTGAAACTATAAATTTTCCCTAATAGTGTTTATTTTTACTACTAAAAGACGTGTGGGAATTAAAATAATGTGACTTTGGTTCAGAAAAGAAAATTGCTTAAAAAATTGTACAGACAAAAAGGAGTAAGCGTGTGTCGAAATTATAAGTGTTTAAGACTTATAAAGTGAAAATTAAATTAAATGTATAAATTTTAGATAATGAAAATAATTTAAGTCTTTTTTTAAGCGGATTCGAATTGTTACTGAATAAAATAATATGTGAATAAAAAAATTATCAACTCTTAAATATAATTTTTTGAGAATATACTACTATGTTTTGAAAAGATAAGATCAAGATGTTATATATATATCTATATAGATATATAGATATATATATATATATATATATATATATATATATATATATATATATATATATAGTTATCCTCCCAATAACACGATACTCATATAACGCGTATTTATATTAAGCGATTTCATATCCATCGTATAACACATGTTTTCTCTCGCATAAAGCGTTGAATTCTCTCGTCATAGTAATATATATTTCTGTACTGCAAAATTTTATTGATTTGTATTGATTGTAATGATTTTTACAGTTCACAATCAATTTCACTTACGTTTCCACATTATGTCAATTGTGCTCTTATAAAGAAAATAAAATTATATTATTGAACGTTGAAAGTTCTGCTAAAAGAATGTCAGCGAAACGCTATTTTAGATAGCTCCTACAACGAATAAACATTTAATAAAACTGTTTTTGAAATTATCTGTTTTCTTTATTTACCTTTACATAATTTTTTAATTAAAATGCTCTTAATATATTTTAATAAAACACTCACATTGCGTTCTTTAACATAGTATTTTCCTCTCTATCTCTTAATATTTGATTTAAACCACCTTAATGAGAAAAGTTACGTATGAATCATTTGTATATAACGTGTTATACGAGGTCATAGGAGCGCGTTTCTATGACGCGGAAGTAACATACCATCTTATAGAGGGGACTACTGGATGGATATATGCTTTTTGTACAATGATTATCTATACAAAATACTTACCCATATCTATGCATCCAAGGATTATTTTCGCATTCATTTATCATAGAATTGTACAATTATTTGAAAACAATGCTTAACGAGGCTGTAAAAATATTTTAAAATTTTATTGAATTCTGTCATTTCTCTTAAGTGTGAACAGCTTTATAATATCACTTTTTTTGCATCAGATGAAATTTCTTATAAAATGGTATTAACTGAAATAAAAAAAAATTAAATTTCACATTTACCACATATTTCCTATCCTGAAAACGTATACATCATACATGCTGTATGCAAATTAAAAGAAGTACATAAGAATAGATACATGTAATCTGAGCATAAAAATGCTTACTGTAAGAGTAAAATATTTTTAAAAAAGCAAGATTTTATTTCTAAACTCATTACATAAACTAGATATAAAATTTTTATTACTAAATCAAATTGTTTTGTTCTAATTTATAATTGTTATTTATTATAAAAGAGTTGTCAAAGTAAATTTTGTAAGTTTTTATAGAAAAAATGTTTTCAAAAAGACAAAAGGCAAATCTAAGCATATATATATATATATATATATATATATATATATATATATATATATATATATATATATATATATATATATATATATATATATATATATATATATATATATATATATATATATATATATATATATATATATATATATATATATAAATTTACATTCAAATTAAGAAGGGGAAAATGATAAGAAACCTTTGTTTTTTATGTACACAGTAAAAATAAAATATATTAATGAAAATTGTGTTAGACTAACTATTCAACTTCTCAAGGGGGACACATAATATAATTACTAAGATCTTACAAAAGATTATTTTATTCAATAAAATCAAGGGCTAATTTAATCAGATAACAACACTAGCAGATTGATGACAAAAATGCTTTTTATTCACATTATTTTATATAATTACAAATTGGAAGAATATTTACATTTGATAAAATGTGTTTATTTTTATGATTTTATGTATTTGTAAATAAACATAATTTGTTTTTTTTTTGAAAAATAACATAAAGGACTAAAACTTAATTCAAACTTTTAATTAATTTATTAACATTCCTCATATTAAATAATTTTTCAATGTTTTTAATTATCTGATAAACGAAATATTTAATATTAAAATTATACTTTAAAACTTTTATACCAATTTTACAAAACAAATCCTAATAGTTATATTATGGCAGATATTTTTTTTCGTTTCTAAATGTGTACATTTCAAAAAACATCTTTTTGGTAATTAATTTTTAATTTTGGAAACTAAAATAGCTAAAAACATTTTAGAGGTTTTTTTTCTCCTGGGTAAGCCATTTAAGAAAATAATTATTTCTACTAATTGGCAAATCGCTATCTCTAAAAATGACACCTTGTAAAAACAACTAAAGAATTTTTGGGATGAAATGATGTGAGTTTAATATATTAGAAATATTATTTTCTACTTGTTTCCCTTTTTAGTATCTATAGTATTGTTGAAATTAAATGCTGATAAATTTGTTCTCCATCTTCAAAAATTGTAAGAGATATTCTCCTTTTTCAAAGAACAATATCAATGATTTATCAAAATAAACCGCATTCTTTCTTGTACTCTGAAGCAAATATTTTAGATAGAAAGCTTGTTAGTTTTCTGCTCAAATTAATGTGAAAATTATAAATAATTTGATTTGAGTGAACAGTGAGATGAGCTCAATAAATTACACATTTTATTTTCGATGCATTAATACAAAATTTATGAAAGAATTGTAATTATGTCTAAACAATATATTAATTCAGATTTATATGAATAATAGTAATGCTTTTTTTCATTTTTACAAATCAAGTTTCACGCAAGTAATTAATAAAACAATATTAGACATAGATGATCGGTAGATACAAAACTAGCACTAAACAAACTTCGTAATAAATATTTGTGTAATAGGTAACAGTATTTTTGTGGTACTTATTCAAAGAAACATATGTAGGTAGCTATTTGCAGTTTTCCAGTAATGGCAATTTCTTAAAATGCTTTCAATAACACAATTTATTTTTAGAAGACTAAATATTCACTCCATAACAAGTTCAATCAAAAATATAGGAAATAATATTTTCTAGCGTTTTTATAATTTCAGAACAATATTTTTTCCTTAACTAACTAATAAGGCGAGTGAATGTAGTTCGGAAACTGAACTTGTAATTATGATCAGAAATAACATATCATAATTATAGATTCCATTCATTCATAAAGTTTTTTTCTTATTTACAATATCAAGATGTGTGACTGTATAACACTTTGAAAGGACGCAATGAATAAAAGGAGAATAAAGAAGAAGAAGAAAAAAAAATGCTATCGTTACATTCTTAGTCGGGCAGCCTATTAGCATTCCGTTTCTGAAATGGTTCGAGTTGCTTTACGTCATCCTTGGTGGTCTCTACCCCTTAATCCATCGTTATAAAGTCAGCGGGTCAGACTCGGCAAGAACTCTACCCGCAAAAAGGGAGCCGGCAAGCAATCCTGACCAACATCAGTTGAAAATTCAAAACAGCTGTGGAAGGGAATATCCTGGATATTCCTCGACTAGATCTTTGTGGAATTTACCATGCTGCTTAAATCCACATTTTTTAATTAAGGATTGAGAAGTTTTTATCAATAAGTTGGGCAGTTGTAAAATAAATCTCTCTTTTAATCTTCAATAAAATCATAGACCTCTTTTAGCTAAAATATTGTTTTGTTCATTTCTATCCACACCACTATTAGCAAACTATTGGAGGAACCATTGGAACCATTAAGAACCATTGGAGGAAAACAGAAATCTCTTTCCTCAAGGGCTGTTGCAGGAAAATTCGGCATTGTAATATTTCAAAATATATAGCAGAAGAGTTAGAAGCAATAACCTGTATAGTTGTTTTCAAGTCAGATAATATAGCAATTCCATAAAAAGCCAGGTCTCTAATTAGAAATTGTTGCAAAGCTATCTTAATAACAATTGTCTCACCATTAAAAGTATCTCTAGAAGGAATATTAAATGAAAAGTGCTCATAAAATACTCCTGCACCAACTGTCAGTGATTCATTAATTTATAAAGTACTAACCACAAAAAGTGAATGCAAATTATGAAGATAAGGTGTGTATTCTTCTTAACGGAAATAGTAAAACTTCAAATCTTTCTATATTCCGTGAAAGTGAAGATTAGAAAATCATTTCTTGGTTTCATTTACATTAGATAAATGTGTCCAAATTATCTCAATAGCGTAAAAGTTTAAAATTTAAGATTTTTTAAAGTACTTATATATGTATAGAAATTATATATATTATATTTCCATAAACTTATTCATTTGTTAAAATAAAACAAACTTCTCATTAAAATTACAAATTTCAAATTTTTCTTTGTCTGTATTATAACATTTATCTCATTATATCAAATATAATTTCAATACCTACAATCTATAATTTGCTAAAATAAAGTGTGTTATTCTAATTAAGTCACATTTATTACAGCTATAATTTTTTCCTTATCTTTAAATTTGATTTTTCTCATAGCAATTACCAATTCTTCCTTTATCTAATATCTATAATTACATAAAATAAATTATTATTACTTATTATATTAATTATAATTTTTTTATTCTTCATTTTAAGAATCTATTATTTGAATACATTAAATTTAAAGGAATATTGCTGAGTGTATAATTATTCTCATGAATGAAATCTTAGAGATTCCTTTTTATTTACAATAATTATTGCATCAATTATTAAATATTTCTTCCATCAATACCAATTATAGCTCGTGGTAGACGACAAGACCAACTTTATTATAAATTAATTATCAAAGTTACAAAATATTTATTTATCTAAACAATTCCGAGAATAATGCTTTTATGAACCGAATTACGAAATCTTAGTAATCTGGAATGTGAAAAATATGACTCTTGTGAGTGTTAAATAGTTGCTTTTATATAAATACCTTAAAATGTATTTCTAATGGCGAAACATTTTGAAAAGGAAAATGACGATCAAATGTCTTCAAAAACAGATAGTTTAAAATTATAAAATAAGTGACTATAATAAACGACTTGGAATTAATAAAAATATATGACTGAAAACATAATACAATTAAGAAAAGCCAGTTAATTTATTTTATGCTTATACATACATACATACATACATACATATATATATATCCCATTGTTAATCCTTGAAATAATCACCATCGGCATTCAGCACCTTCTGCAATGTGTCTTCAGATGATCCGCTTGCTGTAAAACTAGGAAGTTTGGGAGCAAAAAAGTCCGTGCTTACTTACAGCAATCCTGCTTCGTTGGTAAAGGATTTTTTTATGAAAATAATTGTCCAGGGGATGCAAGAGATGCTAATCTGATGGTTCAAGGCTAGGTAGGTGAGAAGGATTGCACAAAATCTCCCAATTTTTGTATGGTATTCTTAGCCGTATCTACGTAGCTTCACGTTATCAGCCGAGAAGAGTACACACTTGCGATTAACCAGTGTTGGCTAATTCTGTTGAAATGTCTGTTGCACACGTTCTAGTTGCTGCGAGTACAAGTCCGCAATGATCGCTTGATCCACTGGTAGCAGCTCATGGAGAACCATTTTATGACTAGTCTACCAGACACCAACTTCATCTCTGAAGGACAAATCTCCCAACTTGAGTTTGTGAAATGAATGCCTTGCCGTACGTTCATTCATACCAATATCCCCAAAAGATAGACACATTCGGTGATTTGATGCAACAGGTGATAAGCCCATTTGAACTTGTAAACAAACAATACCAAACAAGCTCCTTCGACACTTCTATTTCTCTTTACTGTATGAATTACAGTTGATGAAGGGGCGCTCTGGACCTTCTTTGTTTATAACGACTGATATTCCTACTCTTGACTGACCGATGTCTCAGCCACGTCATTCACGAACTTACTTATTTTCCTTACATACAAATACACACACACACACACATACACATATATATATGTATACATTTGACTAGTATAATAAATATTTGACCAGTATTTCATATCAAACCCAATGAAATAAAATTAAAATATTATTGAATTAGGAATCATTGCATACTTAGTAATAAGAAGAAAATATAATGAATATTTTTTTCAGTTTAGTTTGTAAATGTGTGTGTGATAGAACATTATCACACATTGTATTTTCTACGAAAGAAATTTAAATATTTATTATGAATTGATATTTTTGTTATAAAGTGTTGAACGTATTACTTTTTACTCCAAAAATGAAGAAATTTCTTCTTCAAAATATGGTACAGCATAGTATACCGTTATCTCTAGCTCAATAAATATACTGCAAGAAAATATTTTGTAATTAATATTATATTAGTTCTTCCCACATGATATAATATAAAGCATTATTATATTAACTTCAATGTGTTAAACTTTATGAGAAATAAAATGATCTACAATAAAAGAAAATAAAGAAAAAGTACGTTGTCATTATTATTTCTTTAATAGATGTAATGGTTTTCAGTAATGATTGTATAATATTGGTTTTATCTTTTCTTTGTTAATATTAATGATATTATATAAGGTGACTTTTCTCGTGCCCCAAGGTTTTTATATTATAGTCAATTAAAATTATCAATCTCTAATTTCAAAGCCCTGACGTTTAATATTTAGCCTTTGACATTTAGTATTAATTTACTTTTTTAGATATTATCAACATGTAAAGATTAGAAAAAGAATAATTTCAGGTCTAATAAAAAACAAGGAGAAAATTTAAAAAATTCGTCTTATGAATGTATATCTTATATTCAGGAGATATTCCTACAAAGTTATGAATTTTTAGAGCAACTCTAGGATTCAAAACAATATCAAGGGAATTGCAAAATCCAACAAAAATCTAAATAGCTTATTCTCGTATAAAATCAGAAAAATGCTGTAAACCCAGTAAGATGTTGTTGCATCATTCATGGGGGTGAATGCGTTGAGAAAAAGAAACAATCTTTATTTTTCGTCCCTAAATATAAACTCAAACATAAAGAGTGATTTTTTTTTTCTTAAGTGGAAACAGCTACTTTAAAGCGTAATGGAGGCAGTGCTGAAGACATCATATGTTGTGGTTGGCAACAGTTGACATATTGCAGAACAAAAAATGCTCGCCGCTTTGGCGCTTATTTTTTTTTTTCACGATAATTTAAAAAATAATATAGTCTCTTCCTAAGAATATATAATTGAAATAAACAATATACACAATTATAGTCCATTTATTTTTTAAAGCAATAATAAAATAAGTTTTGGAACTATAAATGTTTGTCTTGTTAAAAAACTACATCTGCTGGGTAATTTTAATTTATCAGTCTTTAAAATTTCTCAGTAGAATCATTTACAGAAAAATCGTTGCGATATTTATTAATTTATATTATAAATTTATTTCGTATTTTATCTTTTTTCATTAAGGTGATATTTTTTTATAAAATTTTCACCGAATAAGAAACTTAATTTATTAAGATGCTTTGATTAAAACTGCCAGAAATAAGTTGAATTATTAGATAATTATTTCAGAAACATTTTTTAAAATAGTAATCATGTTTTTAAAAGCTAAGCATGATGAATTTATTAATATAAAATGAGCATGCTACTTCCATTAGTTGTTTTCACTGAAATTTTAAAATTAAAAAGTCTAACAAAAAAAAACTTCTAGTAGGAAATAAAAACATTGTAATAATTCCTAAAATGATGCCTATTATTTTATTTTAAAATCTAAAAAAAATATTTTCTTATACTTCAGTGGACTATATATAATAAATTTTATATTATAGTTCAACTGAAAAATAAAACAAATGTCTGAATTTATAGTCATCCTTATTAGAGTCACAAAATCACAACATAAGTAATAAACTATAGCTATATGCATCTAAACATATAAATATACGTAGTACGCACATATGTGTATTTAATTGTGCGTATACAATGTTAGGCAAAAATAAATTGTCCTTTTTATAGGGTTCTGTAATAGGTTTATTAGTCTAATTTAAATTTGTAATCATATTTATAAAATAAAAACAATTCACACAAAAACTTACCTATAAATGGAATCGTAACACATGATATTTATCTGCATATGAACTGTGAAAAATGCTTTTCTTCATAAAGCATGCCTTCAAATATTATTCTTGAATGAAAAAAAGCCAATTTCTCCACGAACACAAGTGATATCTTTGCACATCAGGCTTTTGTTGCAAAAATAAATAAATAAATAAGGAAATTTTTTTATCTGAATTAGCAGAACTGTTTTGCATCTGTAAAATAATTCCGATGTATGAAGCAGGTTTTAAAAGGCCCATTGCCTCCATACGTCTTTCTCTGTATTAGGTAGAAATTTGAATCAAATCGGCAACTTGAAATTCATTCAGCTAGAGAAAGAAAGCAAATTTTAGTTTCCCGCTTCGTCAGTCTAGTTTAAGTGTATTAGTTGTTTCGCGTAAACTGGATTCACCATATTCTATTCTATAAATAAAAATGCAAAATCCGTACATGACAAAATATATAATGTACAAATAAAAATGCAAAATGTGTGTACTAAGACGGATTTTTTATTTGCACAAAAATCAAGCCTGTGCTCCAATTTTATAACAGAATAAGGATATTCGTAAAACTTTGAATTTCAGCTTCTCGTTTGAATGGCGGATGATAATTTTTTTATATAAAATTCTTTTAATAGATGGATTCCGTTTTCTTCAGTCAACTTGTTAATATCCAAAACTCTCAAATTTGAGCACCACTTTACTCTCAAACTATCCTAGATCAATATTTGGATACTAAGAATGTATCACCGTTGGATGCATTTTTTCTAATTTTTGGTTACCATCATCATTGAGCCGTATATAGTTGAAGAAATGATTAAACACCGAATTCATATTTCTTCCATCAGAGTCCAGTGGTATCAGGATACTCTAAGAAATTTTAAAGCTTCACAAACTCAAGAGTGCTGATACTTTTAAGACCTCATATATTTTACAGCTTTTTGTACTTCCTAGCATAGATCATCATGTAAAGCAATTGCGAAGTCAACATTTCACAATTGCAAATAATCATCTATCATTTTTTTATTAACACCTCAGAAAAATTTCGGTTTCTTGATTTTTCTTAAGAAATACATCTGCAATAAATGACTTGCAGTTGTGCTTCAAGAGCAACAATCGGTGCCATATTATGTTTATTCCGGCAGACTCAATTTAGCCACAGAAGGAAAAAAAATTCCAACGGCGGGCACTTGGGTGTCGAACCCTATGCCACAACAAGATCAGAAACTGTTATTCATTTGTCGTTATCCAGCGGGCACCTGTGAACCAAGTCACGGAGGCGAGTAGCGTTGGCCACGACATACCACCACAAACCCATTTATTGCGTGGACCAAACTCATACTTCTTCTCAGAAAAATGGACAGAGAAATACAAGAACACACAGAGAACAGAGAAAGAAAGTAACATTCATGAACGAACCGGAATTCGAACCTGGGACCCACACCTCAGGATTCAGAAATTCTAACCACTCATTCATCAGTCGGCTATATAAGTTGGAGATGGAAAATATAATTCTGCTAATAAAGCGCATTAATTACTGCTCATAAAGTGATAATTATTGAGCAGTTATTATGCAGCATTGATAAATGTTAAACTCTTCATTTTTGAATTTACTTTAGTTCAAATTTTATTTCATTTACACCAGTAGAATGCATTCTGATGCAGTCTTAAGAGGTAATTTACTTCTTGCAAACGTTATATATAATAGACAATATAACAAAACAAAATAGAATTATACTATAATGTTTGTGAGTTAATATTTTTAATCACAACAGATTATATAGTTATTACATTCTATAATAATATATATAACAAAGTTAATGAAGGATAAATTAATTTATTTTGAAAAGTGTCAAAAATAGTTTGAATGAAATAGATAAACAAAACAACGAATTTGATCTGGAAATATAAACCAAATCTTACTTTAGAATGCATAGTGCGGCTGCTTTAAGAACTAAAATTTTTATTTATGACATAAATGATAAATATAAATGAGTATAAAAAAAACTATAGTAACAATAAATACTAGCATGATTATTTGTAAAATACTCTATATTAAAAATATATATAATAATAGAACATTTTCATTTATTAATAACATAAATTATTTACTTCATTGATATTCACATTTAATGCTATATTTTAATAAATTAAGTATTAGAAAGAATAAAAACAGTAAATATTTTTATATCAGCAAACAATATACCTCAAATTCATGTGTTCAATCGAAAGCTATAAATAAAAGTCCCATTCCTCTCACGTACATTTTAAATGTTTGTAAAAATAATAACTTTTATTCCTTGAATGTAAAAACTTACATGTTAATATGAACAATATATTCAGTTCCTTACCGCAGCATTTTGTCCTTATTAGTTTCTTTAAATAATAAAAGTGGTAGTAAAAGTGAAAGTCAATGATAGAAAGCAGGCAATGAAAAGGTTTCAGAAAAGGCGTGAATTATAATCAAAGACTTGTAATTGAATCTATTTTAGCCACGATATAATTGGAGTAAATCATGTTGTTATACATTGTTCTACTTTATGACGAACTGCACAACTTATTCGCATTTTTAAACCTTGGAAATAATATGGATAGCAGATGTCCATATTATATATATAATTGACCATACAAAATAATTTAAATATTTAATAACTTTATAATGTACTTTAAAAATATTTTTAATATAATCAATATTATGATATTTAAATATTACATTAACACCATAAACTCGACACAATCGCTCTGTGGAATATTTGATCATTTTGTAAATATTCTTAATAATTAAAATGTTCTCAAAATATTTTTTTATAATAATCTACTTTATAGAAAAAAATATTTTTTCATAGTTTTGAGAGATTTTTTTTCTTAAAATGTTATAGATTTCCTTTACTGATAAATATGAGTGTTATTTACATTTCACAAATTTATTAATATTTAGCAATTAAACTTTTAACTTTCTTTAAATTCTAGATATAAATTCAAATTTTATAATGAAATTCCATTAACTGTGTACACTCCACTTATAAATTTTTATACTAACATATTAAATGAAATTTCAGAGAGCACACACATTTAAAGATATTTATTTATATTAAATATTCTGAAAAGTAATTAACGTTTAAACAAATGTATTTAACGAAGCAAACAAAAATTTACAAGAGTTACTTAAAATAATTTGTTATTGAAATATATTATGAAAGAAATAAATTAGAATAGATTCCTGAACTAAGACACTTCCTCAGGCTCCTAAGGTTTTCTTTATTTGAATATATTTCTTATGCTTAAAACTAGTTGAAAAAAGAAACAGCTGTTTTATCAAATTTTAGTATCATTTTATTGATTGTTGAATATGAACTATATCTCATTTATTATTGCTGCTTATTTATAACAATATCAAGTATTGATGTTTGATTGAATGAAATATCAAACTCATTTCAAAATAATCTTTTACACATTGAAATGAATAATTATTTTTATTTAAATACTCAAGCTAGTATTTTTTATAGTATTTTCAGAAATTTTATTGAATTTCTCAACTAAGCAATCTATTTTATATTCTTATATCAATTTTATTAATATATGCCTTCTTAAATATTAATTATTTAATATTTTCGTTATATTTTCATTTGTTATATACTATTACGTTTTCATGAAACAAATAAACCTAATTAGTTAAACATCAGTAAAATAAAAAAATCTAAGTTTAGGATTACAAAAATAAAATTTTATCGACGACTTTTCCTTTTTTGATTAATCACAAAATAAACTTTGATATTAGTAAATCTGTTCATACAAACAATTCTAAAGTATTATGATAGATTTTTTTCACAAGCTGATGTTTAATTATGACCATGTTGATGGCAAATAACACAAAAAATATTGACTTAACAAATCTTGTCTCTGTTTAATGTTAAAGTATGATGAAAGATATCACAGTTGTTATGGGATAGTTATAATACCTTACAATATTGTTTTGTTTATGATTTTAGCCTTTGGCCGTTGTACTTTCTCTCTCTCTATCTCTCTCCATCTCTCTCTATCCCTCATCGTCTCTCTCTCTCTTACTATTGTGAATAGCTAGTTCTAATCTCAGTTAAAAGTTTAAAATATGGTGAATGATATCACAGTTACAATGAAATAGATTTTATTGCCTAAATATTTATTATAGTTTTTAGCATTTACTATGGTTACTTAGTTTGAATGATTTCACCGCAGCTATAAGTAACTTATTTTCACTTACGTCAAATGTAGTTTGGTGAATAATACCACAAATGTTGTTAAAAGTATTAACATTTTAATATAAAAAATATATGGCTTTTGCACAGTTGATCTAAATTAAAATTAGTGTAACTTCTTTTTATCCTATTTTTTACCAATTTCGATAACACGATATATATTATAAAGATGTAAAAGAAATACATAAATATATAAAACGAATAAATTGCTTACATTTGTTGATTATAACAAGGATCTGTTGAGAAAAGTAAATTTAATACGAAATGTGATTATTTTTGGAGACACTCTGACACTTGCAAGAGGAATGATCGTGTAAATCAGTTTGGTAAGAAGTGAAAATAATCGTTCTTGTTAGAATCCACTCTGGAGATGATTAAAATTAATTATGCTTTTCCTTAAAGCTACCAAAATATTCTAATTAGGATTCAGGTTTAATGACAGAGCTGGCTACTATTTGCTGCCATTTGTTTATGATTTAGGATAAGCATCCACAATGCGAGGCCTGTGCAGTGTCACACTTTGTCTTTTTATAGAAGAAATTATCACGTATTTCTTTGGGATAAAGTCTCATATAAGTATCAAATATGTCACCTCTTTAGTTTTAGGATTCTCACTCTTCCATGCAGAACAGCATGAAGATCTATGCATCCAACTAAAAAATTGCCTCTTCTAGCTTAGACATGGCTGATTCATATGAATTTCTTTCATGTATGTGGGAAAAAGTAAACAGAGTTCAGAAATAATTGCAATTCTCTGCTTTTGTATGCTTAACGATGAATAACACACATCATCGGCTCTAGTCGTAAGACTGGGCCGTTTGACCGAATCTGGGTACTTAAGCTGTTACTATAAATTTTTGACAGAGTTTGAATTACAGAAGGATTCCCTTAGCCATTTAGTCACTTCTGTCTATTTTTGTCCTGCCTCGACACTTCTAACATTCTGTATCATAACTCTACGCGCTTGAAGTTCGCTGTTTCAAATTTAATATCTCAAACTTCTTGCCGTAATCTTACAAAATGTATCACTTAGCTCTCACTCATGCAGTTCATACTCCTACCAAAAAGGTATTCCAATTACAGTGCAATTATTTATCACATGCCCCATTTCTTTAGCTCCTGTTATTTAATATCATATTTAAATTTTATGCGTGTTTAAGTATTATTTCAAGAGTCGTTGATAATTTTGTGGTTTTTAAAAATTTTTGGAAATGATTGTTCTAAAAAAATAATACTTTTCTTAGAATTTCATTCAACGTACCTCAGAGTTTAATACCACAAACTAATTTCACACATTTCAATCGATTCAATGCTGTCATTGAGTACAAATGGGATATTTGTCGGATTGAGAACTCTGCCTTATTATAATCTATTTTTGATATTGAGAAGTTGTTAATGGCAATATTACTTTGTTCTCTTTACGCTATCAGAAATGATTTTAAATTAGTTTTAATAAATATTATTTATTTCATGCACAGTGCTACTCTGTGATTTAAAACAAAGTGTGTATGCATTATAACTGTAAATAAACTAATTTGCGTTATTGTAATCCAAGAATTTTTTATTGACTTATCGATTATATAAACGCGAAAATCAAAATGCTTTCTGGTATAGAAGATTAAACAGAACAGTATTCACTCATAACTTGCTGTTATATTGAACTCAAAAATTTTATTTGTGAAGTGAACAGCCTTAATAATAAGTCACCAAAATATATTGGAAAAGCTCTTATGAGCTTATGAGTACAAATAGCCATAAAGTCTAACAAGTCAGTTTTATTTTAATGAACTTTAATTGGATATAGGTAAAAATTTTAAACATGGAATTAAAAAAAAATTAGAACTATTGTCGTATAAAAATATTTTTATGATAAAAACATTGCAAATGCTCATAATGATGTTGATGAGGATTTCCTTTATATAGTTAATGACTATGTTTCGTTTTTCCTGCATAAAAACATAAATATTGCTTTCCATTTTTGCAGTATACTAACATTATTCTGACAAATCATTCAATGGTATACATAGACATATGTAACTAAGACTATTTATATGCACATTATTTATCTAATTTAAGTATGCTCATTTTTTATTAGTAATTAACAAAGTGTATTATTTTTACTGGGGTGATGAATTAAGCAACAATTAAAAAAAAGTATTAGTTATAATATCCCCCTCAAAAGTAATTTCAGGTAAATATAATCAACGACGATTATTTTAATTATTAGCATAAAAAGCATTATCAGTAAACTGATATCAATTATCATTCCCATTTCTGAGTAAAAAAAAAATTTATTGCGTGTATTTCACACACACACGCAAACTATATATAATGCTTATAAATAAGTTGAATTGCTTGTTTAAAAATAATAATCTGAAATCACTTCATTTCTCTTCACACAAAAAGATTTCAGTGTCTAAAAACACTGAATCCAGCTATAGTTCCAAGAACATTAAAATAAATATTACTTATTCGCTACTAAAATTAATAAAAAAGTTTATAATTTAATAACTTAAATGAAAGAGATTATTAAATAAATTTATGTTTTTTTTCTTAATTTAATGTATTTAAATTAACAGGCTAGTGTAAAAATCTGAAACTTCTCATAAAATTCTTTATTAAAAAAAGTAAAAATTCTTTATTTAATATAAAAATCTCCGTAGAATAGTTATCATTAAATTATAGTACATTTTTGCTTTTTATATTTAAGTAAATATTTATAAAAATTTACTTAGGTGCATATTTATGAAATGTAAATAATGATAAAAGAACCAATAAAGTTGAATAATAAATTTTCAGTTATATTATTCACTTTTATTGGTTATAAGTCTAAGATCAAACTTTTGGCTAACAGCGAAAAAATTAAGAATTCATTGAAGTAAATAAAAAATAGACTTACAGAATTCAACTTCTAACAGAATTAAACAATTTTAGAAGCTTTCCAATAAAAATAAACTATTATAAGGAACTTTTCTTACTTTATTTAATTAATTTCATCGTTAAATTAAATTAATGAAAAGAAATTGTTTCAGTTATTTCAAAAACTTATAACAAAAATTCATATTTCTTAAATAGTTATTGCATTACACTGAGATAATGTAACATGTATTCTGAGTGACATACAATACTAAAATGTATAAGAGTCATGTGTGAGTAAACTGATCCTACAACTATATTCTTAAATGATATATTTTTTAGATCCTTTTGAATGAATGATTTCCTACACGAAAAATTATATTAAATTGGTAGGAATTTATTTATATATAATATAAAAATATACAGTTTAAACATGGAATCTAAAGTAATGAAATTATTGGCGCAATTTTTCAACGAGAATGTAAATATTTAATTAACATATATAAATTATATATTTAATTAACATACAATTAATTCATATTGTGTGTATTACCAGTCAACTAATTTTTTATCCTGTGAATTAACATTTACAGTATAAAAAACTAGTAGACTGATAATACACATAATAGGAATCACTCTCAGAAATAAACGGGTTTAATTCGTCTGACAAAAAAATATCATGTTTATTGCCATCAAGTGTTCTGACTAAACTTAATTTCGTGTCACTCCATTGTCATGTTACGAGAGAGCAATGTCATTTCGGGTGTAATGCAAACGAGAGACAGAAGAGGCCCTCTGACATATACTTCATTGTGATTCACTGCAAAATGTGTTCTTGATTATCGTTAAACAACTTTCAAAATCATTCTTTTTTTCAAATGTTCCTTTAAAAAAACTTTCCGATAATCTTGTTCTATTTTAATCTTGTTCTAAAAATTATAAGACAACAGCAAAATGTGTGTGAGTCATTCCAATATAGATTCAGAGATTTTGTTTAGTATTTATAAAAACCTTCAGTACATATAAAATGCTCAGATGTTTCTCTTGGCACAGTGGTACTTAACTTACGCCAGTTTCTTGTTCATTTGCCACTAGAAATGATGCGATTTTTGCGCATTTCCTGGACTCTTATCTCTTAAAGTTGCATAATCTCTATTAGAAGCTGGCATCTAAATTAATTGCTTACAAAACATTTTCGTTATTTTTACAACTTTAAGAAAAAGGATTATTAAAACGTTTTCTCAATCAAAGTGCTTACATCTCTTTTCCATTTTTCGAATACAACTTAACTAAAATAAGAAACAAAATAAGCAATGAAAATAAAGTTCTTAAAATGAAATTCAGAACTGAACTTAATTCAGATTAGGACAAAATTAAAGTTAAATGTAATAAAATTGGAGCCCTAGATAATCTCACCTTTCAAAGTCCATTTAGAACATTTTAATATCCCTAGTAAATAATAATTTCTTTCAAAATGCTTTATTTTAATTTTTTACCTAGGAAGAAATAACGAAAACACTTATCTCATAATTTAAAATAAATGCTGAAATTAAACATTCATATGTCAGTGTGTGTGAGTTCAATTGTTTTCTTTACTCCATTCTTCATGGCATCTAAATATTAACACTCGGCGTCATAGAACTATTTTAAAATATATAGTTTAATATATTTTAATTTTAAGGAAAGTACAATATTACCTTGAAAATTACAATGGCACAGTAATCAAGAGATATTGGCAATATAATATATGTAGAATTTTGTTCTTAATATATCATAATACAAAACACAAAAATTATTTTTAAATAGATTATTAATATTTTGTTAATAAATACAAAGAGAGAGAGAGAGTGAGAGATTAATAATCTATATAAATAAGTTCCAATTCTGCATATCTGCTAAATTTTCGTTCAAGGTTAAATAGAAAACCACTGCAAGGAAGGAAATGAAATCTACATCAGGATATATATCTCATGTTAAATTAATTTCTGTATTACATTTCAAAGTCTTGATTACGGTGCTTGTAGTTAGTTTAAAAAGTAATTAATGCTGATTTGGATCCTCTGTAAACTAGCTTGTAATATAATGTAATTATTTTAAATGATAAAGCATTTGCTTCAGAAACAGTTTGGGCTTCCAGAGCGGAGGCGCATGCGTATGGTATTTTTATTATCTCTTAAACTTAACCTCTCTCTATATTCGCGTAACTGCTAAGAGTAAAGAAAAATATTCCTCTTTATTTTGTATACTTTTTTTAACGGAAGCTCTATATTGAATTTTCTTAAAATAAACAGGATTTATTTATTTATTTATTTTTTCAATTTTTGATGAATAGCATTATTTGTATTCATATCAATGCATTTGTTTAAACTTTCCCAATATTCCTTTGTTAAAAATGTGCTGAACGTGAATGTAAGGAATCAAAATACTAATATTTAATGCCTCTGTAATTGAGGAGATTTTGATTTGATTTGGCTGATCTACTCGTGAGATATCATTGCATGAACAAAATTGTACTCTGACCAAATTTAAAAAAATAGTAAAATCATTTCAAAAATCAGATCCATGGAGGAAGATCAGAATACTGTTGTGCGCTATATATAATTCTTGATACAATATTTTACCAGAGGTTTGTTTTACAGCTTTGGCAGAGAGTAAACAAATGCAAATACCTTTGTTTTCCATTAGGTTCTGGTCAATATTGAAAAAAAAGTCCTGTATCTTATACAAAGTGCTGTCAGTAATCACTATTGCAAACCTACCAGCAATGCTAGCTCTGAAACATGTCACTTATTACGTTGTTTTAATCATGTTGGCTTCAACTGATTGTTCATTGTTATTTGGTACATGGAGCAACATTATTTATTTTCTCGCTCTCAGCACAAAACTCCTGATACACAGTCATCTATTGAGTTCTACACACCCACACACACAACTATCTCATTTATTAATCTCTTTGTATCCTCTAAACTAATATAGAAAATTAAAACAGCACAGCCTTTAAGTCCGAACTTGCACAGAAATCAAAAAATATTAGCAACACAATCAATTTCTTTGGCTAATGGAAGAGCAAAACTGTTTTCTATTTTTAAAGTTCTATCGTATATATATATATATATATATATATATATATATATATATATATATATATATATATAAATTTCATATTTATGCATTTACATATTTTGTTTTCTAATATTTATACTGATATTGTACGTAATATTTACATTAATATTTTGAAATTACGCATGGCTATATCCTTTTAAATAAAACAAAATTTTTTAAGTAGTTGGGTTTTTTTTATTTAGAGAGAAATGATATAATATATATCTTTAATATAATACAAATATTTGTGATGTAACGTCTAATAAGATTAATATTTATTACAAATAAAAATAAAATAATAAATTCACAAATTTAATAATAATATATGTATAGTAGCCAAAGTTATAGCTACTTGGTACAATTTTTATATATGGTTGAAAAGAAATATATCTCAAAAATAAATATAAAACTATTATAATATATATTATTTTTGTGTAGATATTCTCTTTTTTATTTTTATGAAATAGAATTTGCAGTTTTTTCTTTCAAGCTATTCCACATGAAAATATTTTCTTAAGATTAGAGATTTTATACTTTTTATTTACCCCATTTCAAGGAATAAGACACTTTATAAGCAATATTCTCATCATTTTCTCTTAAAAATGATGAAATTTTATACCACACATAGAATGTATTATATTCAGCGCTTAAACATTCTTGTAGCTGTCAACATTAATAGGGTTTGTATTTGTTGTTTGTAGAATAAAGTTAAAAACAATAGATTTAATTTTTTGCTAGAAATTACTTTTAATAGCTTTTACTCGATTTTATTTTAATACACACTAAGCTTCCGAAAGTTAAGTAATAAATTGAGGAGCTACGATAATTCAGCTAAGAGCAGCTCGAACATATTGAAATTTGAATGTGTAATAAGTAAAAGCAAATTTTACCGAATAATATATAAAAAAAGTGTTGCTTTAATTGTTTTATGTGAATAGATTAATCAATTTCCTATTAGCTTAAATGTAAAAATGAATTCCTAATGTTGTTTTTTGGTATTTTCCATCATAAAATTATAGGTCAACTCGAAGCACGTCATCCACAGTCCGACGTTACAACAGAACTAAATGTCGACCTCCTCTTCTGTGCCGGTTGAGGAACCTATTTCTCAGTTTAAATACATGCGAATAGTTGTAACTTCTGCAGATAGCAGATACATACGATTTAGCGTACATTGCAACAAGATATCTTATCTTAGAACTGTATACATTTTTGCTACAAAATGGACGGTATTAGCGAGGATAATATTTATGCAATTAATAACAAATTATAAAATTTTTCATACCAATTCATGCACTTTCTTTCGTTGTAATGGTTTTTTAGGATCCAAATAAATGCAATTTGCAAAATTAAGATTTGCAATAGTTCATATTGTTTCTATATTAAAAATTGTTTTTTTCAGTTTAAGTGGCTTAGGTTGAATAGAAAATGTATTATTTTGTGAAAAATATCAAAAATGCATTCAATTGTAAAGTACATCTGGAAATAACAGATATTATGAGAAATTTTTTTTAATTACTCATGAGAGGGTTTTAAATATTATTTCTGTGTTTCAATACACGATAAAGCAAACATGATTTTCTTTTCAGTGTAATAAATCTTAATATTTATCCAGTGGTTATCTTGCCCTGATTTTAATATGTCTCTAATTTTTAAACTTTAAGGATTTTATTGTTCCAATGATGAAATAACTCCTCTTATGATGATTTTAGATACACAATTATAAATTTATATGATACTCTAGCAGCTATTGTACAATCACAGTCATTAAAATTTGTTTTAAAATTATTTAAATTTGTTTAAAGATAATTTAAAATGTTTCATTAAAAACATATTGAGAAATCTCTAATCAAATAATTAAAAAATTTATTTTTAAGAAAATTTTAAAGAAACATTTAGATAATTTATTATTAAAATATTTGTGAAAATATTTAGCCCAAAACTTCAAATAAAGTATATATTCAGTTATTTGAGAGCATTTTTTTAATGTTGAACAATTACTATTTTCTTTAATATTTACAGAAACGCGAGAGGCTTTTTTTAAATAAGTTTAAATTATAGGCTAAACAATATATATATAGTAAATAAGAGTAGTCTTCGTGAATAAATTATTTTACTATCAAACCTCTTGTTAATAAAAAAAGAAAACTTATACAACCAAGAAAGGGGATAAGAAATATCAGAAAAGCAGATCATAAGTGGAAACAAGAAGAAAATCAACTTATATGACATTAAATTTAGATTTATTTTTAACGAAATCATATTTTTCTCTTTCATTTAATTTCGTAGTTTACCAGTTGGTTTTGATATGGCAAAATTGTTTGCAAACTACATTTTTCAAAATTGAAATTTTTAAATTCTGTCTTAGGAACAGTATTTGAATATTCATCATTACTACGCAATAATAAAGTTTTCAATAAACAACTATTTTTCATAACATAAACTGATATACTTTACATTAGATATACATTGAAAAACCCTTGAACTAATGATTTGAGAGCCAATATTTTGCACTTGTAAAGTAACATTATAAACATAATCAACAATTAATTTCGTAATAGTACTGACTAAAAAAAATTAATGTAATTTTTATTTAAAGAAAAATATCCATGTATATTCCTATATATAAATAAGAATATTATCTTTTTGTTAAAAACATTTTAATGAATTGTCTTCAGAAAAAGTTTTTGTGAAACTTAAATTTTATTTTTTATAAAAAAAATTTAAGTTTTATTTTTTATAAATTTTATGTTTTATTTTTTATAAAATAAAATTAAAAAACGAAAAACACTAGATTTCAAAGGATGTATATTTTATTGTATCGAAATTTTGTGTTTTATTTTTTATAAAATAAAATTGAAAAATGAAAAACACTAGATTTCAAAGGAGAATTGAACACATATTAAAGGTTGAAGTTAAATTCACGAACTAATGGTAATGAAGTTACAACTGCTGGCAATTTAAATCCACTCTGGAACGAGTAAGCAACATATTAAGCTGAAACATAAAAATTGACAATTGAGTGACATTGTAAAAAGCTCTAAATATCAAGAAAGGCTTTTAAATGAATGAGAAAAATCGAGTTAAAATACAAGAGAGCCAACGGTGCTTTATCTAAAAGATACAAAATGCTGAAAAAAAGACAGCGGTAAATATAAAATTATGAGAACACTGATTCAGAGTTTATTAAACTTAGATGTTACTGTCTTGAAAAATTCTGACAAAAAGGAACGAACTACACATTTATATAAGGAAATGAAATTTCTTTTTTATTCTTATTTACTTGTACCCAAAACAGATTGTTAAAATTCTTTATTTTATTCGCAAATGTTTAAAATGTAATATGTGTTTTCATTTTTAATTAAAACGTATTATTCTTTGCCTTTTAATGTAAATGTCTCAATTTCTAAAAAATGTAATTAAATTTTCAGAAAACATGTGACAACAAATTATAAAAAATGAATTCAGTAGCTTCTTATTCATTCTTATTGTTTAAATAATAATTGCTTGCATTGAAATTTTTCCGATGGGCTCTCAAACATTTAACGTAATACTAATCATTTAACAGCTTTATTACATTCTGATATAAATGTTGTTAAACATAAACTTTCTTTTTAAAAAATTAAGTTAATACATAATTATTAAATATTAAACTCTCTGTTTATATGTAAATCGGATAATTAGACACAACATTTTAGAAAAAAACTTTATTGCTGCTATATTTATTAAAATGATTGAATATAATAAAAGTTTTAAGCACTAGAATTTCAGTTAAAAAATAAATAGGTACTATAAATTAATTTTAGGTTAATGTAAGTAACTATAATATGGATAAAAAGCATAATTTACCGTAAATAAGTAATAATTTTAATCTTAAATAAGTCAGAAATTTAAGAACATAAAATAGTTTTCCTCAAAACAAAAAACATTCATTTGTCTTATTATATTACGGCAAATTTTTAACTAAGCAACTCAACTTTTTGTTTCACATATATTTTTAACATATATATATGTGTGTGTGTCTTAAAAATGCATTATAGAAAACTGTAGTTAATTATTTTTGCATGACGTTTTAGATATGTGAGAAAATATTATGTAAATAATTGTTCAAATTAATCATTAAAATTTGTTTTGATTATTGTAATTGAAAGGATGGATGTTATCAAATTATCTACATAGCAGGAATTTTATATCAACACACACACATGTACCACATATATTTTTATATACATATATATACATCTATCTATCTATATATATATATATACACATAACTTACGCGTAATATACAAAATGTTGTTTTGTGTGTCTTGTGCATTGTATATGAATTGACAAGTTATTAAAAAGTATTATATATTAGAACTTTACAGCATCATTACAAACATTTAAACATAATTACAATAAATATATGTGTGTATGTTGTAGTTATGCCGCCTAATAATTTCTTGAATTTGTGGAAAGTGTAATATTGGAAAAATTTTTACATTATTGAAAATTCATACTTTATGTAAATTTTTCTAAAGTGATTGTAACATTTTCTAGTGGTCTAATTTTGTGAAATATCATTTTATTTGAAATTTTCTTATCTTTTAAATTGTTAAGTATAAATTTAAATCAATGATTTTTTATAATAATTCCGATTTATTTATTCTAAATTATGAATTTTAAAACCTAATATATTTCCAGAACATATATAAAGAACATATATGTTGGTAACAGAAATATTATATAGTGTTTTTAAATCTGGAAGGAAATACTACAAGAAATAAATCAAAATTTTTATAAAATAGTTTTATAGTTAAGGTATGTGTATAGTTAGTTATTTGATATTTAATTTTAAAACTATTTCCTTGAAAAAGTAATTTAAAGCTTTTTAATAGTACTCGTATTTAGATTTATTTGAAAGAAATTTATAATAAATGTGTTTTCAGTGTAAAATTATATAATTTAACATCCTTCTCTCTCTCTCTCTCTCTCTCTCTCTATTTACTGTTTTTAGATGTATATAAGTTACATCTAAAAACGTATATAAGTTACGTATATAAGTTATAAAAATACATTTTTAAATATAAATCCTTTGATATCATCGTAAATTAGCTAATAGAACTCAGAAAATCATTAACTAGGAAATAATCAAACTCTAAATATTTATTTCTCAAAGATTATTGTTAGTTATCAAAACGAAATGTATAGTTTTTATAATCTTCGAAAATATATACACAAATAATTTGTGGCCATATGCTGAATTAGATGTGATAAAAAATAGTAATATCATTTGAATTATGAGAATATGCATTTCTATTTATAACCAATACAATGTAACATTGATATTTATATCTTTATATGTACATACATTTAATATCGATATTTTATTAATGTATTTTAATCGTTGAAAGAAACGAAGAAAGGTATTGCAACTGGTTGAATCTTCTGAACTACTGAGTTGTTCGGAAAGTCATTTCATTTTTCATGAAAATGAAAAACGTGCAGCAAATAAATATTGTATTGCATTGCACATTGTATATTCTAGTTCAATAGCTTTTACCATCTTTCTGGTAGTAGCACTATTTCACACTCATAAAGTGGTTGGTTTTTACTAGCAAAAAGCTGATCCATGTAGGATAAACGAAATTACTTTCTGAACAACCAAATAAATATTGAATGTTAGCTCAAAATAAGTCAAACAGTTGTTTTCATATGTGATTCAATCAAAGTCAATCGTGTTGAAAGAAACTCTAATTGTTTAAGTTCCTCTGACGTTCATTGTTGTCATATTTAGGAAACGTGTTGAAGATTGAAAAATACCAACTCACAGTGATTGATTTCGTTATTGAACGCAATTTGAATTAATGAAATTTTTGCTTACATGTAATATCTTATGTAGAGAATTATAAAATAGATTAGATTAAAACAGTTGTTTATTTTCACATTTAAATGAAAATACTGATTTAAATTATTAATGTTCTTTATAATTTAAAATATTTGTAATCAAAACCAATGTAGATCAACAGATTTTAACCATACAGTTTTTAATATATTGAATTAGAGATTTTTGAATTTATCTTTCTCGTTGAGAGAAAAATATTTTTCTTTTCTAAAAATGACTTTTTATTTCTCACACTTTAGAAAACAAGAACTTTTTAATGCGGGCATATTAATTATGCCTTTTGAAACTGTCCGATAATAAGGAAATACAAAACTGAAATTTATATATATATATTTACAGGGTTATCTTTTTTAAAATGACAATGTTTGGAGTAAACTGTACCGCGATCTAAAAGCAGAAATGAAGCCAAGTTTGGTACTTAGATTAATTAAAATACAAAAAAATAATTTCCATAAAAAAATTTTAGTTCCAAAAATTGCCGCTAGGGCATTTTGTGGTGGTTTACAATTTATAAAATAAGATAAATGGGAAATACGGTCTTGCAGTTAAATTATTAATGTTTATTTACTACATTAACTTCCCCGGTGAGGAATTAGACCATATTCAATGTGAGCACCGATCTCAGAAATAACACCGTGCATTCTGTGCACAACGTTCTCCATAGCCGTACGTAATAAATCACGAGGAATATCCCGCACTGTCTTCCTTATGCTTTCCTTTAGAATAGACAAATTTGATACTCCACCAACATAAGCGCGCTTCCTGTAACGTGAGAGCTATGACCATTGGAGCTCATTTACTTCAACTGAAATTATTTGTCGGACCTGTCAACTATTTGCTTTTGCCTGCAATAGGGGCTACCCTATTGCAGGCACTGTTATTGCACAACATTTACATTTTTATTTGAAACTTGTTTTTATGCTAATTCTCGTTAGTGTAAACTAAAGCAGTGCCACAAAATACCCTAGTGGTGACTTTTGGAACTAGATTTTTTTTTACCGACTTCCTTTTTTTTATGCTTTGATTAGTTGATTAGTCTAAATACCAAGAGTTTGGAGTCATTTCGGATATTAGGTCGCGCTACAGGGCGCTCCATACACTGTCACTTTAAAAAAGATCACACTATATATATATATATTTATATATATAATTAAATGTGATAAATATATTTATACGTATTAAAGTAATATATTTTATAAAATCATTTATCTTTTAAAATATTTAGTATTTCATCCGTTAAAATATTCTTCTTAAAAGTTAAATATTTGTAGAAATTTTTTAAATATTCTTATACTTTGAAATACATTGTATAAATTTCTGACTCCACAACGTTATTACTAACAAAGTTTTCTTAGTTTCGATTAATTTTAAAAAATCAAAGAATCACCGTAATCTTGATTTTGATTTAAGTTCCTAGAAAATTTTAGAAAAAGGTATTATCTAGCTTTGAAAACAATTTCTGGGATTACTGAAGGAAAATCAATCGCATTAATACAGCATAGGAGAAAATAAAATTGCCCAATAAGAAACCCGGCGAACAAACGTATATTTACTCGGTAGGAAATGGTGAATTAGTTTGCCAGCAACTGAATTATTTGTAATATAAATCTAGAGACTTACAGCTAGATTTTATCTTTCTTACTGTAAGTAAACAGAAATTTTTCTAGCTTACAGCTTTTTTCCTGAGAAACTCTTAATCCCAATTATTGAAACAGAGAAGTAGGATTAAGAAAATTTTAAATTATAGGGTAATGTATATATAATCTATATCTTTCCATATATATATATATATATATATATATATATATATATATATATATATATATATATATATATATATATATATATATATATATATATATATATATATATATATATATATATATATATAAAGTTGGTATAAAGGTGATAATCTAAATTATACATTTCTTGGAATATACATAAACTTATGCATATGAAATTATACGTATGCCTGTAACATTGGATCAAGAATCAGAGAATCGATTGGATCTTTTCAGAGAATTCAAATATTGAATTCTCTGAAAAGCTACTGAATAAATTTTTCATTTCTTGATTATCTATTACCTTTGCTTTCTTTGGAAGTCCGATGATGTTTTTTATGTATCATTTAATTAACTCGAGTTATATATCTGCTTTATTTAAATTCAATTTAAGTAACGCAGACATTGTCATGTAATATTTAAATTGAATAACATTAATACAAATGAAAATCTCATGATACATGACTTTATCTATAATCCTACAATTTGTTGTCCATTATTACGGTCATGTGGATGTAATCATATTGTTATAACAGTAATTTTAGCTTCTCATTACAATATCAAATCTTTATTAATTATCATCTGGTCGTCACTTGCTATGGGCAATTGTAGAGATTTATTTGTAGTAGACAACTGTAATTTGTAGCCAGATTGTAGAATTCCATTGTTCAGAGAATTGATCTCATTTGTACTTAATTTGCCTAGCGAAAGTATGCACTTTAAAATAATCTTTATGCGTTATGTTTTAATAAGATTTTAATGTCAACTTTTTTGTGTGATTTGGTAAAAAGTTTCTTTGCTGAGGTGTTGACTTCGCCTTAGCATGGTTCAATGTTAAAAAAAACGCTAATGGTGAAAGATCTTAGAGAGGGACAAACAATATAATTCAAATATTTAATATGTTACATTCCATTATTATGATTAATGGTAGATTTATAACAACCAGCTTTAAAAATTCATATTTTTTATTGCAATTTGAAGATGTATAAATTTACTCTGCTAATATGTTGTAAGGAAAGATATGATGAGTATGTTATTAAATTGTATGATCTAATATATCAATGTATGTGGTATTTTAAATTGGTATTGAGGAATTGATGATTAAAATTTATTTACAATCAATTATTTATATGATATTTAAGAAGAATTATAAATACAATATGTAATTATTTAAAAACTATGTATCACAAATATCAAGAAATAAATAATTTGTTTTTATTTTTTCTACAATTATTTTAAAAGTTAAATTCTTTGTAAGGATTTATTCAAATGATAAGTAATATTTATAATATAGTTCAATATATTATAAAACTTTTTTTCACATAATCTTCCATACCAAAGCATAAAATGTAATATTATAATAATTTCAAAATACATTTACTAGTGTTGTTTGGTGTACTGGGTGGGTAGTTGTATAGATATGTTTCATTATTGTGTCGATTCATATTCCAAATATTTCTTTTTTCCAAATATCTAATCTAAGTAAAAAAAATAGGAACAAGATAAATAATAGAAATTATATAAGATAATATTATAATATAGAAAAATTCTTATAAATATCTCAATACATAAAAATAAATCTAATTATAAATAGGATTGAAAATTGCATACGTAAAAAGATTTTTAAAAATAACATTATGAATAAAGATTTCGTTGTTCTGTTGCGATGTGTAAAGATATAACTTGTTATATCTTTACACAAGGCAATATAATTATTATTTTAATTTTAATATTGATTAAAAAATTTTTGATAATTATAATTTAAATATGATTAATAAGTTTTAACTTTAAGTTTTGGCGAAATCAAGATTAAAATAAGAAATTTTTTGTATCAATGTAGATTAAAGAAAGCCCATTCACATTTTTTGTTATATTTAAAATTTCATTTACATCAATGCACATTTATAATAATGTTGCGTGTAGAGATCCTTTTTAGGAATGTATGCACTGAATTATAAAAAAAAATTTTTTTTCTAAGTTTCTGCACTTATATTTTAAAATTAAATAAGGAAAAATTTCTTGTTTTTGCAATTCATTCTCTTTTTGTTTTCTGATATACTTTCATTGCATATAAGGATATTGTTCTGGTAAAGGATATGAAATGATGTGAAATATAACTGTGAAAATTTTTGAAGAGGAAACAAAAGAATAGTGTAATGTATTTTGTCAACATTTTAAAAAAAACTTGTTTAAATATATTACTGAGCAAAGTACTATAATTAATATAATCATTAAAATGCGCAATATATTTATGGATTTGAATAGTATTTTAACAAACCGTTTATTTGAAATTTTTTTTGATTTCGTCACAATTCTTCACAGTTATAAACAAAATTATTTTGCCTTATTTCTTTTAAATATTACATTTGAAGATGCTAATGTAAAATATAAAGTTCTAAAGCTGAAAAGAATCAATAAAAGAACAGTATTTAACTTAATCAAGAAATGATATAATTATAGTTCACTTATAGATAATTGATGTTAGGAAACTAACCCTAATTTTAATTTAAAAAAAAAAAAAAAAAAAAAAAAAAAAACGTAAGTAAGATTTTGGGAAAATTAAAGAAACAAATCTCATTTTTTTTCTTGGCGAAGTGAAATATTACTTATTCCAAAATCTCATAAAATAAGCTATTTTTGGAGGCATTACAAAAAGCAGTACAAATATAAATCTCTGTGCAAATTACATATTTTATAACCTTTATTATCGTTAAAAGTTTTGTTTTTTTCCAATAATACATTTTTCACTTATTACCCTATATCTTTTACTGATATGATAAAAAAAAGTATTTAATTTACGAATAAATTAAATATTCAAAAATTGAATTCAAAAAACAAAAAATTGTTTTGCGTGAAATAATTTTAAAATCTTAAACTTTTTAAGCTACCTTTATATTTAAAAATAACTTAAGACAATTAACTTTCAATAACATTGCTAATTTATTTTCAGTTACTGTTCAAACAATATTTTAAATTTCCCACATGTATGTAAAGATTTAATTAAAAAATTCATTTTCCTTTACTAACACACTTTCAAAAATATTTAACAGTAAATCACGATTCTCTTATACTTTAATTTTACTCAGATAAATTATAAAAGATTTTCTCCTTCCTATAACATCAAATACTTCTTTCATTAAAGGATTACTTTCTTCCTCTTTTTCCTTTCAAATGTCACTACTTGTAAATTATTATTTTAATTAATTTATTAATGATTAGATTCTTTCAAAATGTAAATTTTTTCCGTTTATTTAAACTAATTTTAATCGTGCATTTAGCTTTCACTGATAATTTTTCTTTCACTTTACTAGGAACAAACTAATGAGTTTTGCTCGCTTTCTCAATCATTTCAAAACTTGTGCTTATATTTCAGAAGGATTTATTTTTACTCTTTAAATGTGTTTCTTATATTCTGAGTTTATTAATTCAATTTTACTATTAAACAAACACTTCTTTTTTATGTATTTTTAATTGCTTTCTGAGGCTTGTTATATTTCCCTTATTTTATCAATTTTTATACTTAAAAATATATCAAAATTACTCAGTGAATTCTTGATTTACTTAATATGATAAATCATTTTTAAAGCGAATTTCTTGAGAAAGGTTTCTTTATTATTATTTATATAACTCTGGTTATTCACTCATTTATCATCCAATATTTATTTACCTTATCACTTTGGAAACTCAAATAGATAGTGATCCGAAAGAGATGAGAAACAATAATCTAATTTGTAATTGAAAAAAACAGGAATTAATCAAGAGAACAATTTTTTTAAGCAAAGCTTAAAATCTTACAAAATATTTTTTGTAAAAATTACTTGATTAAAAGCTTAATTATATTATATTTTTAAGATTATAAATAATCAGAATGATAAATATTTCTTCATACTTTATTTTTTGTACTTATATTGATTTTACTTTTTTGTGTTGAAACATTTAATAGTTAGGGAAATTTATCTATTGAGTACAAATAATTTAAGAGAATTTACTAGCAGTTTTATCTAGAAACTTTCATTAAGAAAAAGATTTTCCATATTAAAAAGCTTCGAAAATTTAACTGTGAATTACTCTGATTTGCCAAAGAATCCTTTAAGAATCATAAATATTATGTCATGTTATTTATGTTTATCACTTAATATATATATATATATATATATATATATATATATATATATATATATATATATATATATATATATATATATATATATATATATATATATATATATATATATATATATATATATATATATATATATATATATATATATATATATATATATATATATTTATATTATATATATATAAATATATATATAAATATATATATATATATATATATATATATATATATATATATATATATATATATATATTTATATTATATATATATAAATATATATATATATATATATATATATATATATATATATATATATATATTTATATATATATATATAAATATATATTTTTTATTTATATATATATATATATATATATATATAAATATATATATATATATATATATATATATATATATATATATATATATATATATATATATATATATATATATATATATATATATATATATATATACATATATGTATATATATTTATATATTTATATATATATATGTAGACACACCCAGAGAGAGTTTTTGAGCAAATTATTTGAAGAACGCATCTTGGACATCATCCAAATATTCATATATTTTGCTGGTAAAATTTGCTGTAACAATCGGAATAAATGTAAATCCGGTGGATTCTGCTAATGTAATATAATAAAAAAGACAATGCATCGCATTTCAATTCATTAATTTTTCTTGAGTGTGGTTTTGCACTATTGTGTTGTAGAATAATGCCTTTATTAGTAACAATCATAAAGATTTTTTCTTTTGAAGAGGTATACTAAAAAACTAATGAAGTTATTCATATTACAGGTGTGAATTTCTTGTTTACTTTGCACTTCAAAATGAATGGCTCAATGGATATTCCCTTGAAATACCAAAAAAGCGAACAACTGCTTCCCTTGATTTATTAATATGTTGTAATTTTTTTTTGATAGCTAATCCAGATAATTTTTCTTTTATGTTTTACCATCTCATGTTTGTCAGCATGGATTTGCTTCTACTTCTACCATTAACATATCATTATCTACAGTGGTTAATCTTCCACATCGATATAAAAAGATTAAATTAACAATTTGAAAACAATTATCTTTGATATTTACAAACGTTTAATATGTTTGATTAATCATCAGAAATATTTTTATTTGCAACTGTTTCGTGTTTTGGACTTGAAACTCAATATCCATACAATGCTTGACATACACATTATTAGCATTTAGCTACCCATTTCTCCGCTAACTGAAAAAAAAATCAGTTTTGATTACTTGCTAATAATTAAGTCGCTAACCTAAAATTGTCGTTGATATGACTTTGAAGAACACAATGAATTGATAAAGGACAATTTTGATATGTGCAAGAACGGCATTACTTTCTGGTTCCCCTAAATTAAAAATCGAACTAAATAAAGAAACTGGAAAAGAATGATTAAAACCGTAAAATGATAAATGTTATGAAATTTGAAAGCAAAAGATTTTATTCTTATTTTTACCCACTGAAATCAACAAATAACAACAATAAATCAAACCTATAATTATTACTTCTAAATATAAATTTTCAAATTTATATTGTTAACAATATTCAGTTTGGAATTCATCAAGGAAAGAAAATTCAAGAATGTATCTTATGTAAAAATAACATTTGCTAAAAAAAAATAGGGAATTCTTTTTAAATAAATATTGCTGGACCAACTGGAATTCTACAAGAAAAGTACTGGAATACTACACAAAATTTAATAAATCAGCTAAACCTTTAGAAAAATTCTTACGATTCTAAATGTTTCTGATTATTTGGAATTCTTTATTTAATAAAATAAGAAGGGAGTAGATTCTGAATGTATGGGACTCAAAAGAATTTATTGCATAAGTAAAAGTAAATGGCTCCATGGCAAAGTGATATATAATTCTTTTACGTAAAATTTATTTTGAGAGAGTTTAAACTTTAGAACAAACTATCAATCATTAGAATTTAATAAATATATTAGAAGCGAGTCACTATAAAAGAACCGTGAATTATTTGAGACTTCATAAAAGGAGTTTTTACTATCCAGATGTTCTAAGAATAAATAATTTTCAATATTAAATTAAATTTTGAAATATTTCAATAATCCAAAGGAAACATTTTTGGCGGAATATCGAAAATACAGCTTTTGTCGTTTATATGAAATGCAGTGAAGACTTGAAAATAATCTGGAAAAATAAGACAAGTTTGGTACATTTCAAATAATGGACAGTATTAAAAATCAGTGATGCTGCATTAAAATTTGAAAAGAATTTTTAAAAAAATACTCACATAAAGTTTGGAAGATTTGTGTTACAGAAGGAAAATAACTACAAATATATCATTTCAAATATACATTTGATTACTGTAATGAAATTTTTAGATCTTTTTAAAATCACGCAAAAAAGACAATATTTGAATCTGGTTAAATATTTTAGACTAATATTAAAAACAATTTATATAAATTTTCTATAAAAATGAAAATTAAAAAAAGCTCCTGTATTTAGCAAAAAAAAATGAAATTTATTCCAGTTCTGATTGAACAGGACTTTTATGTTAAAACTATCTTTCTTAATGAATGGAATGTTCAGAATAAATATTGTAGATTTTTTTTTTTGTATTATGCATTTTATGGCAAATGTCCTTAAAAATTTATGGAATATTTTAATTTTTTTGTATAATTTTTTATAATTATAATTATATATTTTGTATTATTTTCATTTTTTGTACACAAAATAGGATATAAACATAAAATTGAGCAAGTGGTTTTATTTATTATTATAAAAAGTATTTAAAATGTAATGAAACAAATAAGATGCTCAAATATTATTTTCAACATTTAATCCTATAAATGTATATTTAATTCATAAAATGAGTTAAATATTAGATAAAATTGGTATCTATATAAATAATGCGTAAAATCAGTTGGTAATGGAATCAAATGATTAAAATTATCAAATAAAGAATGAAAGAGTTCAAAACAATCTAAAATCTAAAAATTTGTACATTATTTTTTAAAAATGAAATCTAAAACAACTACATTTAATATAAACAGAATTCAGATTATTATGTTATCATAAATATGTTAAAATATTTATTAAGTTAAAAATATATAATAAATTAATCTATAGTCAGTAATTATGAATTTCTCTTTGCACAAATCAAGAACTCTATGTACTAAACATTTACACAAACTGTGATAACTTTAGTTAATAATAACTAAAAGAATTATAATTTGAATGACTACTTGAAAACAATTTAACTCTAGAAGGGAATTATTTTTTTAAGTCTTATATTCTGAAATAAATCGAAAATGCTCCCAATGAATAGAAAACACGTGTAATCACTGTTTTGTCTTAAAATAATTTATTTCTATAAAAGTGGATTCTTTAAAAGTATAAAATATTGTAAAATTATTATTAAATTAATAATTCAGAGTCCAGAGTATCGAAAAGGTTATTCTTTTATAATGAAAAAATAATGCCTTTACGAATGAATAAGGAAGGAATACCAAATATTAACTCTTAATCTTTTATTAATTTTTTATAATCTTTATAAAATATATGAATAGAAATAAAATTAAATCAAATTTTATTTCAAAATAAACAATTAAGTTGAAAATAATTTAAGATTGAGAGCTGAAAACTAAATTAGCTAAGAAAAGATCAAACATTTAATATAAAAAATAGAAGGAAAATGTTAAACTTACACAATACAAAGTTAGCATAAATAATTTATTCGTTTTGAAAAAATGTTATATTTTCAAATATAAAATGAAACGCATGAAAGGAATTACAATTTCAATTACTCATTCCATACATTTTGAAGCAAACAGCTAGTGCCCTTGAATTGACAATACTATCACAAAACTCTTAATTTACAATAATTATTTTCCATATTCTCCCCTAAAAGTGTATTGCATTCACACACAATTACAGCACACGAACAAATAGTATATTTTAAGACACAAAGACTTTTCTATTGCTTTTCCCTGATTTTCTTCCAATGCCAACCTTATTTTATTTGTCGTGTGTTTTAATCTGGTGTATATAAGAAAGGACAACAACAAGCAGAATTAGAGAACATTTATTGACAAGAACTCCACACGTGAACAAGAGGATGCGATATTTCTTTTGAAACGGGGATCCATTATAGACAGGAAGTCCAACTTTAAGTTTCCAACTACCAAAGTTTTTACATCTAAGCCTTTTTTTCGAGGTTCGAACCTGAGTCTACTTGAGTCTACTAGTGAGAGCTGAGGGTCATAACCACCATATTGGCTGGTTGGCATCTCACTCGTTCATAGCTATAATAAACTCATTCTGCCTCCAGGAATATAGAATACAAATTTAATAATCGTGTAGTTTATTCAACATATTTCTCACATTTATACGAGTAGTATTTTGGAACAAATAGTCTTTTCAAAACGAAAGAATCATTTATACTTAATCTATGTAATACAATAAAGTTAAAAGCAATTACAAAATTGTGTTATCTGATGCATTAAAAAAGAACGCATTTCAGTATTTATATTATGAATGCCAGATTTTCATTAATTATACTGAAAATAGAAATCAAAAATATATTAGTTTTCTGTAACTTCAGATTTAAATGTTGTAAGTTCATATAAAAACAAGAACAAAATTTCTTTACTGAAAATAATTTTAATATTTCATATAGATTCTTAAAGACAGAAATCTTATAAATTTTTTATTAAACTTTGTAAAAAAATTATAAATCTAAAGGCTTATTCATAAAGAAGTAAAGATTGTGTGGAGTTACAGTGTTACAAATTTCACCGAAACAATAATTTAACTTGTGTGTACTCTGTAATAATAATTTGTTACTCTATAAAGAATATTCAGAGTATTGTGGTTTGCTGTGAATATTTCTCATTCAACAATACAGAAAGACGAACACTTGTGCATCTGCAACCCTAATGGACTTGACTGTGTCCAGAAGCGTTGCATCTCTTCTTCAGACTCTGCCAGGAAAGATTTACAACGTAGTCATGCAGATGTCAACGTCACCGCAACACATTGTGTTAGAACTCTCTCCAGAGTAATCCTGTCGGCAAAACCCCCTTCTGAAAAGGATGAATGTCCAGCAAAGTACCTTGAAACCAGCACTCATTAGCTATGAACTTGAATAGAGAGCTGCCTGCAGGAATGAGATCCACTTTCATGGACTCAACAACGAAGTCTGCAAACAGCCCGTCAATGTATCTTTCTCTTCTGATGATGTTTCCGCTCTCCTCCAGGACACACTTGAGCCAGTATTGTCCGAGAATGCATCAGGCTAAGAATACTGATGAGGATATTGGAAAGATGGATTACAGAGCTAGAAAGGCACCAGAAAAGCACGCGATTACGCCGATAGGGCTCAAGAAGGAATACAGGGACTAGAAGATCGAAGGTGGAAATAAGACACGAAATTTTCCTGCAGGAGAATCTAGACAGGAGGCTATCTTGATGGTGGGAGCTTCCTGATGAGACAGGCTGAGGACAATACAACAGCTTTTGACGATCTTCAGAACAACGTTGAAAGTCCGGGACACAGCATCGCCCCCATCAGCTTGTGCATGCATCATAAATATAAACGAAAGAAGTATACATTCTTTATGGAGTGTATCTATAGACTCTATAAAGAATGTACAGAGTTAGAAATTTTTACCGAAATAATATCTTAATATAATACGATATATTTTTTAAACTGTTGGTAACATAACTAGGAAACTTGTTATTTGTATGTCCAAATTTATTAAATTCCTCTGTGAATTATTTAATCTAATAAAATATAAAATGGATATATTTAAATTTAATTTTAGCATAATTAAACTGCAAATTGATAACATAAACTCGTACTAGAATTACTTCAATTTTAAATAAGAGAACCATGTGTTGATGGAGAATCAACGATATTTTGTATTTTTTTAAATAAATTTTAACTACTTAAGTAATGATAAAATCTAAAGTAATATTAAATTTAAAACATAAATTTTTTGACTATCTACATTGTGAACATTAAATGTGTTAAAATTTACAAAATATATTAGTTGTAAAATTACACAAATCATG
Source organism: Latrodectus elegans (assembly GCA_030067965.1). Taxonomy (NCBI): domain Eukaryota; kingdom Metazoa; phylum Arthropoda; class Arachnida; order Araneae; family Theridiidae; genus Latrodectus; species Latrodectus elegans. Next base: position 64,976,221 of record CM057822.1, on the reverse strand, counting down.
TAATATTTTTTAAGAAGAATTTTATTTGACGCTTAAAAAATATTAAACAATTTGTAATTTAAAATGGATATATATTACTTTCTGACATTTTAATTTTGAAAATATAAAATACACTGTAAATCACATTATAATAAATAATACATAAAATGAAATTTCTAAAAAAAATTATAAAAAGTACATGTAATTTTATAACTTACGTAAATTTAAAAGGTAAAGGAAAATTTAAAATACAAAAAACTCTAAAAATCATTAATGTGATAAATTTAATTATAAAAATAGTTGGAAACAGGTTTCAAAAGGCAATAAAATGTACATGAAATATAAAGAAGTGAAAGAATTATTTTTTATATATTAAATGTTTTTAAAAAATGATGATGCTCAAGTTTTAAATTACATATTTTATTTCAAAATATACCAATAAAAAGAAACTTCAGAAATAAATTTAATTACATATTAAGTACGAAAATACTATATTTAAGAAAATTAAAAAGTTTTTTTATAAACTATTATTTATGATGATAAAGAAAATATTACCTAAGTATAAGATGATAAAATTTTAATTTTCAGTTCTCAACTAAAAATTGTTCTAATGTGTGATTTACTTATTTAGAATTTTTTGAGGAAATAAGTTATACCAGTGCATCCAAATATAGCTTAAAGCCCGTTTATTATGGTAATTTTGATAAGGTAGTAAAAAATGCTGTTTTAGTAAAATTAAAAATTTGCTGAAAAATATTGAGATATTTAAAATTATGTTGACAAGTAATGTGAGATAATTTGAAAAAATATTTATACATTGAAATATCTATAATATAAAATAAAATATCGTTAAATAAGGAAATTTTTGCAATAAAAATATATTCAAACTCTTTAATATGTAAAATTGAACAAGAAAACATATGACAGTTAGATGATTTCAACTGAATAATAATGGGTAATAATACTAGATTTGATATTTTTGAGTGGAGATGGTGTATAAATGAAGATTAAAAAACTGTTAGTGTGTATGAAAAATAACAATATTTTCAATTATTTCTCTAAAATTTAGACTTCATCAAAAAGTTTTGATTGCACAATTGAGAGGCCTAAAGACTTAGAGCTGCTATAAAGCATTTTAAAATCCATAGCTTAAGTTGTTTCCATGGCGACTTTTAATACTATTTAGTTGGCCTCATTCAAGTGTGGGAAAGGAAAAAATTCGGAAAACTCCCTAATAAAAAGTTTGCATGCAGGTCAAAGTGCTTTTTGTGGTATGTTTAATAAATTTAATGATAGTTAGTTTAATTTAATATGCATAACTGACATTTATTAGCATCAAACATCACAAGGGACTTTCTTGAGACCTGCGACACTCATTTAGAAACAAGAAATTATATCAGGAATATTGAAAAATTAATAAATTCTTTAAATAAGGTCTTAATAGATAATCTTATTTTGTGTATTTATTAATTACTTCATTTATTTATTATTTATTTATTAATTATTTCATGTACTTATTAAGATTTCTTTCATGAAATAAGGTTTTAATAAGGAAAATAGATACAAAAAATAAGGTTTTACGGAAAACGAAAAAGAATATACATAATAAATCAACATAATAACAGTTACATACAGAACAGTTATCGCATAAATAAAAAAAATTGTAATGTTATTTATATGTTGTTAAAATGAAACAGGATTTATGAGAAGCGTAATTATATTGGAAAAAATTGGTTCTAATAATCATATAAAAAATTCAAATAGAATAGAAACAGTTCAAATAGAATTTTTTTTTATAGTATAAAAACAGATCACAGAACACAGACCTTGAAAATCACACCCACCTCATTGCACCGTTTCACGTGATGACAAACATATTGTGCTCATTTAAATAATGGAACTCTCAGTCACAAAGCGAATCATTGCACAACAAATTCATCATGCTGCGCGGGTAGTTACTCGCCTCATTCAACGCAGTTTGCACTGAGTAGAAAGTTCCCAAGAATTCTACTTCTTCGTGACACCATTGGCTACCTGCAACTCAGAGCCACAGGCAGCCAAAGATGTGACGGACATGAACAACGAATGAAATAGCATTGTATTTACTGACGACTTTTGCTTCTGCCTGCAACAACGAGATGAAAGTCTGCATATACTATCGTAAGAGACATCTGAACTTTTGCATTATACGAGGGTCACTCTGAAAATTTTGAGATACAACTAGGTTATTAAAGTTATACGTACAAAATTTTAGGTGTGTTCAAAGTAGTCTCCTCCAGCATCAATGCACTTTTGTAGATGAATTTTACTCAGATTAAATGCCTCAAGTCATTCATTTCTCGGAGTAGATAAAAAAAATGCATTTATAGCCACATGAATATCTTCTGAATGAATGAAAACGACATCCACGTAAGTTGTTTTTTAGATTAAAGAATAACCAAAAGTCGCACATAGCGAGATCAGATGAATACGGCGGATGTTCGATCACTTTAATTTGTTTTTGTTTTAGAAACTCAACTGTTAATCCGGCTATATGTGAAGATGCATTGTCATTGTGTAGCATTAGTCCCCAAACATTTATTTCTTGTAGCATTTCTGGGAGACATTTAACCGACTCAGCGTCCGTGACGTATCTGTTACGTCGCAATAAACTGGTCGAAAAGCGGCTCATGACGGCAGGGATACGTCGAAACTATCCTGTTCGAAAGCGGCCTGCGACGGCAGAGATACGTCGCAGAGTTTTCACCGAAAGCGGCCGCGACGTATATTTTCACATAGTAGAAACCACTTATTTTTGCTTTCCCCCTAATCGGTGGTTTGATTGATCGTTCTTAATCACTCAAACCACACTCCTGGAGACTTTTCTTGAGAACTACAACTCAGCCTGAATTTTACGCCAAATATCTAAAATACTGATTATTTTTTTGCCAAGATTCAACTTTAAAATTTAATAATCTATAAATTTGTTGCTTTAGAAATAAAATAATGCAAGTTTATACATTATTATTTTTAATTTTAGTTCCTAAGCTAATTGAATTAGGCGATTTTATTACACAAAAATTTTAAATCCATATGTACTTTAAATTACTAACGAGCTTGCCTTATTTTCTAAGTTGAATTTTAATAATTTCCTGCTTATGCTAATTATTTCTTACGTCTTAGTCAATTTAATTCAGTTTTTTGACGGCATTTTTACTGACTAGTTATGACTGAAATAAACAAATAATTTCTGTAAATGGAAATTATTTAATTTCCATCGAAAGAGCTCATGGCTGTTATAGTAAATTGATGTGTCCTCCATAATAAATAACATTTACCTTAATGACTAAAATTCATTTCATTTGCGTTTTTATTTTTGTGCATTAGGAAAAAATTTACTAATAAGTTTACTTCTCTGCATATTGCTTTTTATTTCGTTATTACTTTAATTTATTTTTACATACACTTCAAATGTTGATAATAAAACAGAAGTATCATCTTAAGGCAATCGAATAACATGATTGTCTCATAAGTGTAGCCAAGAATATTATACATGTGTTATTTCTTTTAATGAAACATAATATTGAAAAAATATAGCAACACTGTTAACTGTTGCACCATATAAAAAGTCATTATTTTAATATATCAATATTAAAAGGTACTATTTCTTAAAAATTGTACTATATTAGAAATTTTCTCAATTGAAAAGTAAACTACAATATTTCTGATATTAGCTGTGAAAATCATTATATTCTATATATTTTTTTAATTTTGGTATACATGTAATAATTTTTCTTCATTACGTAACGATAATATTTAATAAAGTAAAATTCCTTACTAGAAATTTATTGCAGATTTAAAACGAAATAGATTTATGAGGAATATAAATAATCAAATTTTTAAACAGTAAACTGTTCAGAAGCAAAATAATGGAATTTTCTATTTAAAGATGAGCTGTTTTTAATGCAGAAAATATTTTAGCTCTTTTATTTTAGAAGGTGTGTGAAATGGAATGATCCTATCGAAATTGTGGATTAGTGAATCGAAATCATATTAATGCTACAATCTAAGCAATTAAATTTTTAACCAAACAGAAAATAATTATTTTATTATTACCAGATTTATTTTTAAAATAAGCAAATTATTAATACGCAAGTTTTACAAATCGTTATCTTTTAACGCGATCCATATTAGGTATAAAAGAAATTTTTAAATATAATAATCTTAACTAGAGAATTTTTTTATAAAATATGGTTGTATATTACTTAACTCCTTCTTATTTGAATTAAAATTAATTTTTTCTGGTTTATCTTTGAAACATAAAATGGTATATTCCATATACAATTGATTCTGTTATTTTAATCTAAAATGTAATAAACGCATTATATATTTCAAATAAACTTCTTTTTTAAAAAATTAAAGTTTTTAAAACAAAGAACATTCACTTTGAAAAATCTGAATGAAATAGTATGCTAAAGTTATATGACTATAGAAATCATAGAATGTTTAAATTTAGTTTTGGTGTTACAATCTGAAATAACGATTACAAGATACAGATGACATAAATATGATTGATTATATTAAAGGGACAAAATTGATTACAGAAATAAAATGAAATTCAAAATGAGATATTGGTTTAGAAATAAATTAATTAGCTGTTCAAATTATGTAAAATTATTTATTTTCTTAAATACATATGAATTTGAGCTCGCAAAATAATCATTGTTTATTATAAAATATAATATTAATACAATATTTAAATTCCTAGCTAATCCTTTTTATGAGAATATGGTGTTATTTATTTGAGTAAAATAAACCATATTAAGTAAAGTTAACAAATTCAGGGAAACTTATAGTACATCAGTTATATGATGATCTAAAATATAATTATAAAAAAGATTCATTATATTGAATATTCATTAACGTTCATAACACTGATCAATTTAGAATTAAAGGCATGCTCTGAATTTATAAAATAAACAAATAAATAAAAAGCAATCTTTCGATACCAAACATAACTTTTTCTGCCTTAAGTAAATTTAGAAAAGTTAAAACATTAAAGTTTTTCTAAACTAGTAATATATAAATATTAAGCATAGAAAATAAAATGCTTATAAAAATTTTTGTTGTTTAGATTTTCAAGTCTTAAGTATATATCCTCTGTCAATTTAAATAATGATTACCTTTTTCAATTTTGATAATATTTTACGATTTTTATTCTTGATATATAACTTTGTGATATTCATTATATTGAAAACATAATACTGTTTTAGCACATTTTGTATAAATTCTTTTGTACGCTGACTCCCATTTCTACGACCTCACAATATATAGAAAATACTTGCATTTTTTATACGTAAAATTCATTTGAATTTCGAAAACATTTGAGATAATTTTTAAAAAGGAATTATATGATTAAATTCAACTTTTCAGACCTAACTCTGGATTTAGATATTTATTTGTTTAGTCATTAAATCTGTTTATTAATGTTAATGTTAACAATACAAAATAACAAACACTGAAATAAAATTATTCTTTCAAAAATAGAATGTAGTTGAAATGCAATCAATGATATTAAATTTGAATTATAAACGCAATTTGTGAAATTTTCTGTTTTCAGAATTTTTAAAATTCAAAATAAATTGCTGTTTGGAAATTTTCTATCCAAAATTTAGCTACTTAAAAAAAGAATATTTATAAAATTGAAAATTTTTAAAGGATTCTGTAATCTTCTATGATTTTATAAGCAAAATTTATGTATCATTTTGTTTCTATCATATTGATACTACAATATTTTTTGTTATGCAGCAGTAGTTATAAATAGCTCCTATAGGATTCAAACATTTTTCACTTAATTATTTCTTTTCCTTAAAAACCTATGTTTTTTTATCACAGATAGTTGAACAGGATGAGGTATTAAATTTATTTTCTTCTTCAATTTTTACAAGTATTCGATTATTAATAGTACTGTTTCAAACAGCTTCCCATATATCCCTGTATATACATCGACACTTCGTTTCAATGAAGATAATTCATTGCACATGTGGTTTCCTGTGTGGTTAAAGATGTTTTCATTTAGTTACAGATGGAATGAAAGGATTTATCGATTACTCTTGTTGAAGTAGACATGTGAGAAACTGCTTTTTCTCACCATGATTCATTCCAGATATATGATAATTACATAAAGGTTTTGTAATTTGTAATACAACAAAATATTACTAATGCAAGAAATTTTCATAAAAATATTTTTATAATGGAGTAATAATAGCCTCTTAGCATTTTATTATATATTGGTGATGTAAAATTAAATATGAGTCTCAGTAAAACTAGTTATAAATTTATAAGATTCCTTTTCTGTACAGTAATTTTGCAAAAATTAAGTTGTAATGATTCTTTTGTTTTTTTTTTTTTATAATTATACATAAAGTTCAGTTCATAAACGCTAGATTAATATTTAAAAATAACCTCGAGTAATGCACTTTGTGAAACCAAATATTCCATTTATATTGAAATAAATTAAATGTAAATAGTTTAAGATTCTATTAGTACATGCACTGATATATATTTCAATTCAGATTGACAAATGAAATTAATTTTCATGTATTGTTGCAAAGGATATTTTATCTAAGGTTGTTCTGTTACGAGAGAAAAAATTAATTTAACATTTAAATTTGGGCTTTAATGTTTTTAAATAAAAAAAACAAATTTTATCTATGAATAAAAGAGCATATGTAATATATATTTATATATATATATATATATAGTTCTGCTAAAAAAATTAAATAAATTAATAATTTTAATATATTTCTAATTCATTTAGACTGTTGAATTATAGAAACGTATAAATAATCTAAATCAGCCTTGCTATGTAAAAGGAAAGTATTATAATATTGAAAGGGTTTGAAAATATTTATTTACTTGCATTAAATAAGTATAAAGTTTCTACTTCTGTAACTTTTAAAATGGAATAAATGAGACTTCATAACGTTGCTTGAAGTACATTGCTAACTTTTTTTTTTTATCATTTAATGATTTCAATTGTTCGCCTTCATGTTACATATCCTCTGAGCTTATAGGCAACACACCAGCTCTTTTATTAGTATAAATTACTAAATAGCAGTATATACATTTCAAATCACTATTATGAGGTCTATCAAAGTGCTTAACTCCAAGAATTGAGAAAATGTATTTCCAGATGAAAGTAAATATATAATAAGGACGTAACACAGTAACTCTCTCCTCTCTCAAATAATTTAAAGTGATTAGGAAAAAGAAAGAGGTGTTTAGGAAAAGCTTCTTAAAAAGTTTGTCACATGTATTGAAAACATTTAATTTAAATTCTTTTGAGTTTCAAATTCATTTTCTAATTCACCAGATTGCTTCCTAATAATAGAAAATTATTTTGAGTTAATGAGAATAAGTATATTGAATACTTAACATATGTGTTTTAGGCAATTTATTTTTCGTCCATCACTTGGAATTCTTTTTGATTAAAATACAACCTTTAATTTAATAAATATCTTATTAAAAATATCTAAATATTTTTTTAATATGAAATAAATAAATTGTAAAAGCAATAAATGATTTTATAATATTGTTTTAGAATGTAAATATATAAGAAATATCACAAATAAAAGAAAGTACACAATCAGCAAATATAATGTGTTAAAATTTTTATGCAGAACAATGTTAATGCTAGTTTATCTACATGTATTTGGCATTACATAGTCTTATTTTAATATACAATAATACAGAAATGAAAATTAATCCTTTTTTTTGTAAATATTTAATTTTTTTGGTCTAAAAAACTTTTCCAAATATTTAAATATCAAGTGAAAGTAATTTTTCAGATATAGTATAAACTAAGAACATTACACACATTTGTTCACAATGTTATGTAAATTTTTCTAATGTTTTGTTTAATCGTTTAAACTCAAAACATTTATAGATGAATAAATTAAAGCTTTAATTAATGTTTTTGAAAATAACATTAAAAACTGAAAATAATTAAGCCTTTATTTTCATATAAACACCACACTAATTGCTACATAGATGTATTCATATAAAGTAAAAATTTGTTTGGGTTAAGAAAAATGTAATGTGAGAAAATGTATTTTTACTAACATTATTTTATTTCATTGTAATAAAATTTGAAAAGCTTCTGTGTCTTATTCAAAAAGGGAAGTTACCAGTATACAGAATATATTAAATAGACAAGAACATGTGCCAAACAACTTTCTTTATTAAACTGCGTAAGAAATCTAAAAACATCATAATTTGTGGATACTGTTTTTCTTTGAATTTCATATTATTTACCAAGTCAACCTAAAAACGCTGAGGAATATCTTCAATCATTTTCAATTACACAAAAACAGTTATTTATTACTAATTTTTGCTTTTAAGTTTCATACAAAAATAAGATATGCGTTTTCGTTTTAACCACTTTTACTGGGATGTACAATCTTTTCTGGCAAATGCATACAACCCTAGATAGGGTAGTTAGTGGTAAGTGACATCCTCCCTCTAAATTGAGTGATGTGACAGTTTTCAGGGGTAGGAAATGTCTTCAATGAGAATGGGAAACAGTCGACGATTTTTGTATAGTTTAGGAAGGTGGCTGTAGAATGAAAAAGAAGTACATCTGGTTTTAAAGAGGAAACATTTTTCGCAGATTCTTGAAATTTTCTGAGCCGCTGAGTCGGTTAATGGTATACCAGTTTGCTGTTACTGTCTTCCGTCCTTCCAACTTGATGGCTTTGACCAATACCGTACTTCTGAAGAAAACGGCATACATCATTTTTTTTCAGTGCGCGTTGTAATTTCACCATGATCATGGGATCATCTTCAAAGACCCATACTTCGCTTTCTTGACGTGTTGGAACGTCAAAAAACGGTATGTACGCTTCATCACCTGTTACAATTTTAGAAATGATGCGGTGGCCACCATCATTTAGCAATTTAAGTAATTCTTGACTGATTCTGACACGCTCCTATTTTTGGTGCTCAGTTAGATTATGGGGAACCCCACGGCAAACTACTTTTTTCATATGTAATTCTTCATGAGAATGATTTTGTGTATGTCTGTGGATCCAATGTTAAGTTCCTTCTGTATCATTTGATAGTTACAGCGATTATCCTCCATTAACATTTTTCTTATGGCAGACACATTTTCCGGGATTAATGCCGACGGCGGACTTCCTGTGTGTTCTTCATCCTGAAGAAAATTGCGACCTTTTCTAAATTCTCTAAACCATCTGTATAGAGTAGCACGAGCTGGAGATTCATCACCAAATGCTAACTGCAACCGTTGAAAGTATTCTTCTTGACTTAGTCCTGCATTAAAATCGCAGAAAATTATAGCGCGAAAATGTTCTCGCTTCAACTCCATTTTCTCTTCTGTTTAAAATTTATTCTACACTAAACAAGTTGAAGTAAGTCAGTAAAAAATCGTCCTCTGTGTTAAAATACTTTGTATTTTAAAATTAAACCGTAAATTTTTTTCGTAAATTCTCGTCTGCACGTATCTCCAAAATTTCAGAGTAACCCTCGTACATGATCACACTAATCCTGTACCGAACATCATGGTTTAGGGTGGTATTGGTTCTCACTTTTGCATCTTTCTAATACGCATTACCAGAACACTGAACAGCCTGTTCTAAATATCTGAAGAATTGGAGCACGTGGTTTCCTCATCCTATCAGACCTCGTCATCAATTTCAACAGCTTAATGCGTGACCACGTAGAATACGAAATGTTCAAGAGTTCTTCTTTACTCATCAGATTGAACTGCTTCCTTGATCAGCATATCCTCCTGATCTGTCACTCAGTAGCAAATGTGTGGTACATGCTTCCACGACAACTGACCTATGGTGCACTAACAGAAATTATACCAGGTAAAATTTGGCAACTGTTATATCCTAAAAGCATATTTAAAGCCTCTTTAATACTGTTCTGAGACGTGTAACATCCGTTATAATAAACAATGGTGTCGATAATTATTACTGATTTTATTGCCCATACTTCCTAAGGGACTATGATTTCAACCATTTGTTTTTTGTGTAATGTGCTGACTACCAAATAAAATTAGCTTTGATATATCAAGTTTTTTGTGTTATAGTTTGAGGGGCCAGAAGTGTAAAAGTGCTGCTTACGATAAAGTTTATGAATTAATAATAATTTCCAATACATTTTATGTATTAAAAATTATAAACACATTAGAAATTTTAACAGTTAAACGTTAGTACCTTAATAAGGAATAGAAATTGTTATATTTATAGTACCGAATTTACAGTGTAATCACTGAATAAGAGCATTTATATGTAAATTAATGCTCAAAATTAATACTCACTAGAGAATTATTATTTAGAAATTAATGAAGAACTCCAAATTTTATATACTTTCTATGTCATTCGATTAAAATTAAACTTTTTGTGGTTTGGAATTAGTGAGTCAAAAATCCCGATATTTTATGAAGTTTTGCTATTAAACTCAAAAATAATCAAATGAGAGAGAGATAGAGAGAGAAACATTTTTAAAGATTTCAAAGATATAACTTGTAAAAACATTAAAGTAAACATTCAAAGAACATTTCATAGAACTTAAAAAGAATTTTTAAAAATTATATCAAAAGAACACCTTTACACCTTTAAAATGAAATCTAAATATTTCACATTTTCTAAGTTTAAACAGCGAAAGTACATTTAAATATTTTTGTTGCATATACATATACATAAAATATATATATATATATATATATATATATATATATATATATATATATATATATATATATATATATATATTTTAATATAACACATCACTAATTAATTACTTATATAGCATTTGGTTCTAATAAAACATGTGTATATCATTCTATTAAAAATGGCTTAATTTCCATAATTACGAAATGAATTTATACTAAAACTTTTTACTAGAAAATGATCAAATTTTCCTAGAACTCTTTGTATTTCAAAATGAACGAAATAGTGTTTATTACACAAATATTAGGGTGTTTATAAGTAACTAAGAGATTAATGTGTGATACAAATTCTTCATAAATGAATTCAGTAAATTTAAATTTGTGTTAACTGATAGAGAGGGAGATAATCAGATGAAAGAAGTTTTCTACAGTATTTCGTTATTTTCTTCGCCCTTAAACTAAATAGGTATTAAACTCCAACTTGTCGCAGAAACATTTCTACATTGTGAATGTATAAGAATACGTGTTCTTCAGCTGAAGCTCACCATAATTCAGTAATACAACCATGCTTGTTGAAATAAAATTGAAGGTCGTGACCTCCATTGTCAAACAGCGGCAAATATACCCAGCACACTTTTTTTTTGTATGATCATTTGATAACATGGGTGCTTAAGAGCTTTTCAGTTTTTTCCTTTATTTGCTTGATTCTGCCTATTTTCTATGGAAAATTTCTGTTATTAGTAGCTAGAATTTTGTTGTTGTTATATATGACGCTTGGGCAAGCTAAACTCGTCAACCGACGGCTACAAAATTAATTCAGAAAAGTGCGTCTTTCGTTTAACCAGAGCACAACAAAGATGAAAGTACGCGTTTTTCCTCTAAGACTCCTCCGATAAATGGCACCACCAGGAAATCCACTCCTTCAATTTTGACTTTGATCTGGAGGTAGAAGAAATTTTCTCCAGATCAATTCACCCATTGTAACTCCTCAACAACCGACCACAGGACATTCGATTCCAAATAAATGGCGTGTGATATATATATATATATATGTGTGTGTGTGTGTGTGTGTGTGTGTGTGTGTGTGTGTGTGTGTGTGTGTGTGTGTGTGTGTGTGTGTGTGTGTGTGTGTGTGTGTGTGTGTGTGTGTGTGTGTGTGTGTGTGTGTGTGTGTGTGTGTGTATATATATATATATATATATATTCCAAATATTTCACTCATGCTATTATCTAATACATTTACCTTAAAACTGATATTTAAATTTTAAACTAAAAAAGTATTGTAAGTTACATTCTAATCCTTCATGATGTTCTTTAAATTCTTAAGTTAAGTTTAATATTACTTGAAAATATTTATTTATTTATTTTTTGGAATGCAAATATCATTTCTGTACAAAATAATAGGAATTTATCACTTTCTCCATTAAATTGGGAATTATATATAGTTACTGATAATTTAACTCGATAAATGTGCTAAATTATACAATAAATATTGTATAATTTAACACATTTATCGAGTTTAGAGGTGGTTATGAATAATCATAGGTTATTATATGTAATCAAGGAATAATCACTCCTACCGTAAATTACACATTACTTATAAAAATTAAAAATAATGCATGAAGACATAGAGAAATGCACCATCTTGGAAGTTTTATTATATAATTATTCAAATTTGAGATTCAAAAAAAAAAAAAAAAAAAAAAACGCCAAATCAATAAAATAAGTTTTTTGACATAGAGATTTTTTATTATTTCTTTGTTTAAAAAACTGTATATTTTTAAAAAATGCCCTGTAGACCAAAAATAATTTAATTGCTCGGTTATCACATTTATTGATAATGACGATATGTTTTGAGCTTACAAATATATGATTATCCCTTTCATTATACAGCAAATGAAATATACAACTATATATTCAATGCTTGGATAATATGATAAAACAACCTAAGAAAGAAAATATGCATCAAAGCTGAGCGGTCGGAATGCCTAGATCGAGTCACAAATATGTGAAATAATTAGTTTCAAGTATAATGGATTTACTTCTCAAGTAATTTCAAAGAATATATAATATTCTCTGCATTTCACAAAAAACTGGTGTTATGCTTATGATATGCATCGTTATGATCCACAATATTCAGCTGTTATCAAATTTAAAGTAAAATATTTAAAATGTATAAATTTGTCACATTTTATCAAATACTATTACTGCTTTCTCTATTAAATAATTAATGTAATCACACATTTGTAGCATTTCTAACAATTTAAAAATTAAAAGTCTTTTACCTCTCATTAAGTTCCTAAATAAAAATTTATAATCTTATACTTTTAAAACTTCGTTTAAAAATATATTGTTAAACTTATTAAAAATTAAATTACCATTTCTTAAAATATAAAGAAATGCACAGAAATAGCAGTTTATATTTTTTCACAGTTTGATTTTTCTGCAAACCATCTAAAGAAATGCTCTTTCAAGTAAATTTAAAGTGAATCACTAGATGAAGAAAATATTTACATAATCACTGACGCTTTTCTTTTTATTGTATTCTAATTTAATGCATTCATTTGAGTTTAAGAGCTTTGCTAAGGCATAAAAAATGTCCTTTAAATATGGTAAGTACTAGGGATTTGAAATTATTATATGGATTCATTTAAATACGACTTATTTTCAATTAAATAAAATATTAGTTAATTTTTAGAGTATTTGAATAATTTTATTCATTGTTATTTTCTTTAATACATAAATATGCTTATGAACATAAAATGATGTTTTTAAAATGCCAATGCAGACTAAAAAAATTGTTTCAAATATTCATTAGCTGTTTGGAGAAAGCTGCTTAATAGAGAGTTTTTTAAAGCATTTAAAAGAAAGGATATATGTATATATATGTGTGTGTGTGTGTATGTGCTTTTATAATCTGCATTTCAAAACATACAGTATGAATTTTGAATGTATTTCTGAGAAGCTTATTGAAAATGCTAAAGTATTGTGAAGATTAATAGATCCATAAAATTTACATTTTTTACTTACGCAGTTTCCTCTTTTTCATGCTTTCAAGTCTGAAGTATATCCAAATGAGTTGTTTTGTAACCTTAAATTTTACATTGGTTGAAATCCTTTATAAAAGTCCCGTTCCAGCAAAAACTTATTACGTTTAATTTGTTAACTGATTACAGTTTTCTATGACAAATATTTCAAGAAATTTCGCCTGCATTAACAAAACAGACATGAAAAACTAAATTGTTTTTAAAAACAATTAAAATAATACTTTTTGATTGTCTATCGGTTTCAAGCATCAACTTCTAAGAAAAAATTTGGTATTGCAGAATTTGTCTAGACAAATAATCATGTAAGAAAAGTCTTTCGTGTAACAGCTTTCAAAAACTCTTAATTTCTTCATTTTTCTTTTACACAAATTCTTAATTTACTCTTAATTTCTTCATTTTTCTTTTACACAAATTCTTAATTTACAGTGCTGATACTTGTTAATCTAGAAAACATGAGCCAGAACTGCTTTTATTTCTTTAATATTAAGTGTAATTTGGCGAAATTAGGAAGAAAATAGAAGAACCTATCGAGTTCTATATGCGTACCTAAATCTCTTTTACACAAAAGTTTTTAAAATAGAAAATTTTTAACACATAGGTAAAAAAATATTCATACTACAAAATATTTGTATATATTTTTAAAACATTGTAAATTTAGTATTTTTATTAAATAAATTTCCTCGATAACTTCAACTGCATCTTTAAATTTCATCTATAAATTTAATGTTCTTTGTTAAAGCTTTGGTATTAGCATTATAATACAAATAAATATAACATATTTTAAGTGATTACTTTATCTCTAAAATAATGTAAATATTTTGTTATATATAGAACTGCAGCATTTAACGTATAATAAAAATTCCTATCATTTTGACACTTATAGAGTTAAACAATAATTCTCTTCTGGTATTAGACAAAAGTTATGAGACTATTTTAGTTTCTAGAGATGATTGTTGAAGTTATGTGTGGAAGTAATAAATATGAGAAATCTGAAGCATTTTTGTACATTATGTTTTTTCATCTGTTAATAGTTTTTATCAATGAAATATATTTATTACTTTAAAAATTGTTAACCATTGAAATTATTAAAGAACGATTATATTGTTGAAAGAGTGATTAACTAATTAACATTTTCTTTGAGTTTTCAGTTATTAATAAATATCTATATTAATTGCTATGTGCATTGTTTCACAAGAATTAACATTTATGATACACTTTTCAAATGATTTTAAAATGAGTAAAATATATTACACATTTAGAGAATTTAAAATTGCTTCACAAATTAAGGAAAATTGTATAAAAATTGTGCTCATATTTATTAAGACTTTATTCTGATAAATATGAATAACATTTATCATATTTACCAAAATATAATCTTACTGAGATTTGTTGCTTTCGAAAATATTTTCTTTTTATAAGTATTAATTTTTCTTTTAATATTTTTATCGCTAAATTTCATGATAATTTTAAAACTCGATTCTATGAATAAGATTTTTATTTGGATTCATTAAATGTTTTGGATTGATTTTCAAAGAAAAAAAATCTATAAATTTTTAAGAATTGGGTATATCTTATTATTACTCGCATAATAAGTATTTTTAAGTTATTTATTGTACATAAATTATTCAAAATTGAATATATATATATATTAACTTTGATGCACAATTTCCCATAATTTTGTGAACTATCTGAAGAATAGTCTTATCCGTCATAACTCATCTTCATGGATAATCGGAAGTTTATTGTGACACTAAATAGTGACCGTTACTTTTTAATTACAGGCATTTTATTCATAACATTATAAAAACGTTTTTACTAACTTCATTATATTATTTGAATTACAATTTTTACAATAATATTCTATCATCAAAATTAAAACTTTTAAAGTTTTCCATTCTTTGTACTTCGAATCTATCAATTATTTTCAATAAGAGAATTTTAAAACTATACAAAAATTCTTTATTTGACCATTATCATTGGCTTTATAATGCATTAATTTACACTCTTTAACAAGAATACACATAAATACATATACATATATATATATATATATATATATGTATATATATATGTATGTATGTATATATATTTATATATATATATATATATATATGTATATATATATGTATGTATGTATATACACATATATACACACATATATATATTTGGCGATAATTTTTTCAACAAGCTATTGTTTGTTTTGTTTTTAGACTTAAAAATTTATGTATATGAGCTGCCGCCATATTTAAGCAAATATGCCATTTAAAAAGAAACCTTCTCCTAGACAACCATTTTTCTCCATCGCCCTCTCATTTCACTTTTGATTCACCGAACCTTAGGAGAGCGTTCACCGGCCCACTCACAATTCTTACTCCCCCTTCATCACATAACATACCCAACACCCCAAGTGTTGGGTCCCTGAGACTGTTCTCATACTATATAGTTTCGAGCGACGCCCACGTGGAACTTGGTATCCATGGTAACGAGAAGCCGAGGAGGAATAACTCCAGCATCCAAGTTATCGAGCGAATCAGTATCTTATGAACCACTGATAAGCCATCATCCCGTGTGCCAACAGGTGAACAGAACGAAAATCGTCTTTCATTCAATAAAAAGTCGAGTAGTATTTTTCTCTGAACGAAGACGGAATTTTTCTCCTTTCATTCCTAAATAGTCCTTTTGTTATCAATTAATAAAAAAACTATATTTCTTAGTTTTAAAGCAAATGTTGATATAGAATCAATGAAATGTGAAAAATGACCAGTGAATTGGAGATAAACATATAAATAACTATGATATACCACTTTGAGTGATAATCGTACAGAATTAATTAGATTTTCTCAAAAAGAAATTTTCACTCTTTCAAAGTTCTGAACACTTAAGCATCATTCATTAACGTAAGTGATAGCGATAAATTATTATTATTTGGCTAACAGTTGACGAAAAGATATTGATTTTGAATTAGCATCACTGACGAATTATTATCAATCATGTTCAAGAACCGATTCAAGTCCAGAACAAAAAGTGATCCTTGGATCTCTGAAAGAATTAGACGTTACTTTAGCCGTAGGTTCACCGTCGGAACAAACGTTTCTACTCCTGAGCAACCGGTAAGTTCATCTTAATTATTTATTAGAAGCATTTATCATCATCTAAAAAAACAATTTTCAGCTGACATTCATTCCTTAAATATGTAAATAGGCTTATAATATTCATACACTAAAGTAACTCAAAATATATTATTCTGAAATATACTCACAGGTGAAAATGATTAATTAGAAATAGAATTTTCATGACAAATTTAATTTTGAAATAACAACAACTTAATTATGATATTGTTCTTTATTAAAGAATATTTTCTATAACAAATAAAATAGTCATATGTGGCATATGACTTATTGTTTTAAAACTATCATTTTGTGAAATATTTGCTTAGTTTTTCACTTCCATAGATAGAATTGCTGAATTCAGATGTTTTTAGTAAATTTTAAAACATTACTTACAAATTATCCTTCTTTAGTTGTCCCAGAAATTATATATAAGTTGAATTATTACTGATTTTATCAACTTCCAGTACTAACAATATTTTTACTAATATCCCACTCTGCATGCGGTATATTATAATATTTAAAAAAGATTATATGTAAAAGAGAAATACATTATATTCATTAATCATCTACTACGCTTAACACGTGCAAACATCATTAGAATATCAAATGTCTTATTTTTAATAAAAATCCACAATGAAATCAAGATCTTAAAAAAAAACCTCTAATAGATTTAGAGAGCTCTATTAGAAAAAAGTAATCATACTATGATATGAATTTCGTTCACTTGAAAATTAATTGATATCAATACGCTCACTTAATAATTTTGTTTGGATCAATAATTACTATAGATATGGTATATAAGTTATATTTTGAGGATGAAATAATTTTAATGTGACAAAACTTGTGTGTGTGTGTGTGTGTGTGTGTGTGTGTGTGTGTGTGTGTGTGTGTGTGTGTGTGTGTGTGTGTGTGTGTGTGTGTGTGTGTGTGTGTGTGTGTGTGTGTGTGTGTGTGTGTGTGTGTGTGTGTGTGTGTGTGTGTGTGTATATATATATATATATATATGGGGGGGGTCAGTTTCTTTTTTTAAGTATTAAACGAATATTCAAACTTTCATTTGGAGTATCTGTACTTTTCTGTGTTATGATGAATTCAAAAACAGTAAAATTGTATAAAGAATCACAAAAATTTATACTTAGCAATAAATTGAATTTTGTATAAATTTTCTTGATAACATTTGATATATAGTTATGAGAAAATCAAGAAAATAAGTTATAATAATTAATAATAAATTAACTAGCCCAATTAATTAAATTTAAAATAAAGATTATTTTATTCGGAATTTTTGTTATTGTTATTATTTATTTTATATAGGAATAGTGTGTGTGTTATTTGAAGTAATGACTGATATGAAACAAATATTCACATAATTTAATAAAAGAAAAAAATTTAAAAAGACTTATCTGCAAGTTAATTCTCAAGTTGTGAAAAATCAGAGATGTATAATTGCAATATCGGGATTTTCATTGAAACTTCCTTATTTTATTCAATAGTAAAATTTAATACTAATTTTTTTTAAGTAAAATAGTTTAAGAATGTTATGACAATGAAATATCAATGTTTATCAACTTACCTTAATTACAAAATCTTTAGAACAAAATGGTGTTTTACGAACAAGTCTCGATTCTGTTAGGAGTGTAGTAACAGATGTATTATGTATTGCAAGGGATGGACATCGAAATAACTCTAAATTTATTTTAGAATTATTATTATTATGTTACAGACCACATTGATAGCTGACATAAGCTAAATTTATGAACTGGTTTTTGTCTTCCAGAATGAAATTTGATAGACCTAAGTAAAATTTTCAGAGCTCATATCACACCTTAAACCTACTGGCAGCTAGGTTACTACTCTGCCATTCAGTTTAACAGATATTCTTGAATCAATTGATACCTTCGACGAGATTCTTTTTGGTGATATGCAACATATTTTAAATTGCAATATCTGATCAAATCAGCTATCAAATAAAAAAAGTTCAAAAAAGGGCAAACAAACTCTTGTTGTATTTTATGCAACCGAACATTATGAGTCTTCTTTTAAATATGTCAGACAACATGCAGACTTTATGAAGAAAATATTTTTTTTGAACTGAAACGGGGTACAGTACATAAGCAGACCAGCATTGTTTCTTAACCTTAATCCGATTAAGTATGTTTGGGAGGTATTTGAGTGATGCATTATCATAAGACTGAAGACTATTTTACGATCCAAAAGATGGATATTGTACTTTGTTTCATGCAAGTATTTTCTTTAATATTTTATGGATTACCTTATTTTCTCTATACCAAAAAGTCCATAACAGTCTTAGCTGTTCGAGAAGATAGTGTGTTATATAAATTTGCATAGTTTCTGAAGAAATCTTACTTTTCGCTTACGTTTAAGAATGTTGCTGAGCGAAATCTTTTCATGGTATTTCAATCATTCCAAAGAATTCCCGTAATTTAATTTTATGAAATATATTTTATCACACTTGTATTCTTCATTTTCCCCATAGAAAAAGGCAATAATTTTACCCGTTTCATTAATTTCATGGCCAGTATATTCACACCTGCTTCTATTTATTTTTTTAATTAAAAATTAAAGTAAATAATTTTATAAATGTGAAAAGATTTTCTTTTCCATTTATTTTCCTGATATGCAACTGCAGACCTAAACACAAAAATCCAATAATGGATATAAAATTATTTAAACATTATTATTAAGTACAAATTATAAATCCATCCGTAAATGAAAGCATTAATCTTCATTACTATTCTATTAGATAAACATTTTTACAATTCTGTAGATAAATATTTTTATAATTCCATGGACGTTTCCACTTTTTCATTTGAAGTAATTTTTTAATTTCTATACTTAAACGTAGAAAAGGAAATAAATTACCTCTTTCGAATTATTATATCTTTTCAAGGAAAGGGAAAAATAAAACAAAATGAAGCTATAATCATAATGAGAAAAAAATATTTTTATTTATTATTAAAATCTTTAGTTTTTTCCTTATTTTTCTCGTCTTCTTCAAGATAATTTTTTTATAAAAAAAATGTATTATTTGTAAAGACTATAAACGATTTTAATTAAAATGCTTCTAATAACCTCCTTCATAAAACAGTTTGAATTAAATTTTGTATTTCTCTGAAATAAAAGTTCAAATCTTTAATTATTTTAAACTGCAAAATAAATGCTATTTACATATTACTGTTTTATTAAATACAAAAATAATTTATATTTTCATATTTTAATGAGTGATATGATACTATAACTAAAATAATAAAGTATTCATTATAATTTCCTTGAACTAATCTAATATTTGAATATACTGAGACAGCAATTAACATTTATTTTATATTGCTTATTTACATAAACTATTCATAACAATTAAGTTAACTATTCCTTTTTAAAGAGTTAAGTTATTTTAAATAAATAAAATGAGATAATAAATTTTACACCTTAAAAAACTGCACATTTTAAAATTTGAATTGTGATTTCATTTTTTTAAACAAGAAACTAATACTTTAAAATCTATTTTAACAGTTGGTATCATCATTTCAGTATAATGAATTATTTATTAAAGTGAAATGATGATGTTTAAAATAGCTCTTTTTGAATTATAATAACATCATCATTTCATTATAAGCATTGATATCATTATTTCATTATATGAAGCATTAAGATTTTTACCCTTTTTTTATAATTAAACACATTCAAAGAAATTTGCCAAGTAAATGTAAAATATTTCAAATAAGTTATATGTAAATACTTTCAAACTTAAGCTACTAAGTTTAATATATTTAGCATAACCTATCTTGCTATGATCCCTTTCATTTGATTTTTCTTTTTATTTTAAAATTCTGATTCTAAATACTCTCCAATATATTGAAAGAAATAATTGATTTTATAAATGACTTACTTATCAATGATATTGAACATTTAAATCTGAAATCGAAATTTGCTATTAATTAATATATTTAAATTATAATACTAAAATATAACTTTCGTAAAAATCATATATGTATACAAATTTTGATTTAATTCCAACAATAGAAAGCTTGAAAAACTTTTATATATCATAGTAATAATTACTCTTTTATGATAGAAATAAATAATTGAACAATTCATAAAAAAATCATTTTCCAATTTATAATTGCCAATTTATATATTCGTAACTACAACTTATGAATTGAAAAGAAGAATGATTTTTTTCTAATGAACTTTAAACATATGATTAAATTTATAAGAAATTTCTAAGAAAACTTGAATTTGGCTTAAATTTATTCAGCATAAATAGATATCTAACTCAATCCGAAAATTGAAATTTTCATAAGCCTCTGTGTCAACAGTATGTGCTAGATATGCTCAAGATTTGGTGCTACCGCTTTTTAAGACATTTCAAAGTGGATATTCGAAAATCTTATAACTTACATTAACACTTCAGTAAACCCTAGAACTGTCTATCAACAAGTAAACTTAAAAATAAATTCCAAATATTTTGTATACTTTTTCATATTATAACCGCAAGCATAATAATATATTTAATGTTATACGAGATTTATAGAGTAAAAATTTAATGCTGAAAAGCATGCATGAATATTATTTATCTGCATTTGATAAAAATTCAGACTTTGTAAGCAGTTATAATTAAATAAACAATAAATTATGTCAATAATATATATATTCTCTTATAATTTTTATGTGAAAACTAAATCATTTCCCTCATATGCATGTATCTTGACCATGTATATTCAGCATAAATATTTATGGTATCCATTCATTTTGTTCAGGTATATTCATCATATATAGTGTCTACTATTTATCACTATCACCCATTGCTAAATAGTAGAAGGTAGATTATTTTATTTCTAAGTTTTATATATGGAGTAGATGCTTGAGAATGTTCCGTGTTCCTTTCTTGCTACGATTAATTACAGAAAAGCAAAATGCACTGGTTAAATACATGTCTAATATCAGTTTTTGTCAGTGAAACTATTTATTACGATTCAGAAAAAAAACTAATTTTAAGCAAATAAATATAAATATTTTTTATTTATTTTTGATATCAGATTAGAAGATAACTGTGGTCAGAATAACAAACATTAAAACTCGTACAAGGAAAAAAAGGTGGCATCAATTCAAATAATAAAACTAAAACCACAGAAAGTCTATAAATTGATCATCTTGTGCCGCGAATCCTCTAGTATCTCTCCCACAAAGTGTAACGATTTCAGTGCTAAGCAATGACTCAAATAATTCATGTACATTTACTCACGTATGTTGCACAAATGGCAAAAAAGACTTGACAGTATTTTTATATGATATAAATGTTAGAGAGACAATCGTGGCTACTATTGAAAGATTCCACTTATATTCCACTGAAGAACCATCAGGAAAAATATTCTTTAAGAGCAGCACATATCAGAGTTGTAGATCATTAAGCATAATAAAAGGTGCACCTCAAGGAAGTAGATCTCCGTTTCCCCCATACATATAAACATTCGGAATATGAAAATCCTGGCTTCAAAATATTAGAACATGGGTCAAAAATAAAACTTTTGATAACATTACGGTGTTGCCAAAAATTAATCTTTATATTTTAATTGTCAAATAAATGGCAGAGTTTTTTCGAACTTCTTTATTAATTTTTTGCTTTTCAAACGTCAACCGATTTTATAAATGCCATAAGAAATCTTTGAGGTTAATAAATTTTCTTTAATTTGAAATTTTCCCTCATTATTTATGGCCAAAATAAGAACCACATTTACTTTTCTCTGGTAAGAATAAAAAAGCGTGACTTTTATAACAATTTTGAAAGATATTTAATTAGCTTAACACAGTGTAGGAGAAAAGGACTGATGAAATTAATGTATTTCTAAATGAATTTATTCACCTCATGCATACATTTTTCCTGTTTCATAAAATCCCAAAATATGATTGATTGCGTCCTTGATTATATTACAAGGAAATATTGTTTATTGCATAATAATTCATATTTAAAAAAATTGGAAAAAATAAGTCTTTATTCTGAATTAAATATATATTTCCGATTCAATTTAGTCTATGTTTATTATTTTAATAACATTTAACATATACAAACAAATTTTAAAATTTGCTCACATTTTATTAAAATTTCTGTTTATAAAATTTTGAGATAAATGTTGTAATATTACATTTTTATTTGATTTTTAACGCTAGACGAAGGCTATTTTTATAATATTAAATAATATTGTTTTATTGTATAAAAAACTTAGTATAAAAAATAAATATGAAAGTTTAAGCATTTTAACTAGTAAACATTAGTATTTATTCTTATATATATAGTTATTAATGTTAGGTCATTTCCTATTTTTTAACTAAAATTTTCGAAGATAATTGAAATGTATATAACTCTAATAGTATAGTATACATTAAAATAAGAATTATTAATATTACATAACATAAGAAGGAGATATAAAAAGAAAATCTTTTTACCTGAATAACATGATAATAATAGTTAATAATTGCTTAACGTATAAATACAGTAACTAAACAAAAAAAAGCTTATCTAAAAATTATTCTCCTTATAGATAACGCAAAAACTCCTCAATAATAATTGTGATTTTTTATTTAAATGATAAAATTAAAGAATTACTTAAAATAGTTTATTTCACACAACAATTCAACCTACGATTCCCATCTTCATATGCTACTGACAAAAAAAAGTTCCTTTTCATTTGCAATATTTTTTTCAAATTTTGATCTTAATTTCTTTTAATTTAATGTGACTATCAATCATTTATTTATCAATAGTAAATAAACTGTTATCTTATTTTTATTATTAAAAGTCTTTAAAAAAAACATCAGGCTTATTTTTTAAAAAATAACTTCGCCTTTAAATGATACATTTTCTAATATTTATTTTTCTTAAAACAAACATGAATAAATTAAGATAATGATAAGCAAGTTCGTTTATATAAAAATACATTTTCTCTCTGAAATAAATTTTAAAAATTATATAGTTTTTTTATTAATTTACATGTGTATAAATACTTCTTCAAAATACTACATTGTATGTTACTTTTATTAAGAAACATGAATCCAAACTTTTTTAAACATGTATTTATAATGCATATATTTCTTCCTGTTTTAAAATGTCTTTATATCATGACTAAAAAAAAACATTAAAATATCAAAATATTTGTTTTGATAAAAAGTATAAAGTTGAAAAAATATTTCTTTCGAAGACTAATACTGTAAATAGAAAAAAAGGAATTCTTAAGGTTATTTTCTAAAAATAAAATATTCTGTATGATAGAAAAAATTCCTTTTAAACTCTTAATAATATAATTCTCAATCCGTAAAACAAATACTTACACATGTATAAAATAAAAGTAAAATATCTCTGCCTGGAAGACTTCCTCTTTATATTTATGTTCTTAAACTTCTTCAAGTATTATCTTAAATTAGTTCATATATCTTAATAATTGCTACAAGAATAAACGTTGCTTCAAATATATTTCCTCTAACGTCGTTATAAATTTTACCTCTGAAAATATATTTAACAGATTTGTAAACACTCAATTAAATCTTTAATTATATTGCTGTTAAACAAAAAGTAAAGCAGATTAAAAATTTTTCTATACGAATATAATTTATTTACAAATTTGACGAAATGTAAGCTATAAATTTCGATTGATTTGACTATTAGCGATAAAACTTATATATATATATATATATATATATATCGGTGTGTGTGTGTGTGTGTGTGTGTGTGTGTGTGTGTGTGTGTGTGTGTGTGTGTGTGTGTGTGTATGTGTGTGTGTGTGTGTGTGTAAATGCTTAACAGTGCTTAAAGAGGGCTGTCTTGCACTTAAAAAACGGGATTGTGATAAGAAATGTACTAAATAACAGCCACTTAACAACAGCAATCTGTTGCAATCCTTTCAATTCCCCTTACTTATTGTTGCATTCCCTGAGAATTTTCCTTATATAAAGGGTCGTATTATAATGATGCAAGTAATGAAACACAAAAAAATTCTAACCTCTCAATCCGATCGACATACATGTTGAAGGTGGAAGGCAAGACTTTCTCTTTGTTAAACAATCGCAGAAACCATATCTGGAAGCTTTCACTCCGGAAAGATTCATGTTACCACTAGACCCCTAGTAAGAAGTATGAATGATTCATGCTGGTTACAACTTAAAAAATTTTGCAATGCATTCATGCTTGATATGCATCACGTTTAGCTTCTGGAAAGAGCACACCTTAAATAATGGGCCTTGTTCTAGTGTTCAAAGACAGGAACAGACAGGAAATTTCCTAAGCACCCATTCATACAAACTCATATGTTGCTCAATAGTTTCTTCTTGAACCCAAAGTTTAGGTTCAAAAGAATTCTGCTTTACCATTAGACCATGACAGGACATGGAGCCTTACCACAATAGGTTCCACCGAAAAACAGAGATGTGTCCACACAACAATGAAGTGCAGACTCCTGAACACCTCCTCTTCCATTGTAAGGAATATGATGATGTAAGTCAGGAATGCTTCCCCAGCAAAACCCTCAGAGACCTCATCTAACATAAAGGATTGAAGCCAGCAGGATCCTTCAAAGGGAGATGCTACATAGACTCGACCAGTAGTCGATCAATTCACGTCACTCTGTCAATATATTCTGTCTGTTCATCTGTAAATAACTTGTCATTGTACATAATCCTGCAAATATCATGTATATCTTATCAATAAAGACCAATGAGGCCAACAAATCTTTCAATCTCAAGAGCACGAGAGGAATGACTTAAGGAGTTCCTTTCTAGTGGCTTGGCAATCCGCCATTACAAGTCCAGTTTTAGTCTTTTGACCCTTACTGCCCAGACGCCCAGTGGTCGACCCTGGGTTCCTACCTGGACTACTATCTGCAACGACATTTCACCACCGTATACCTTCGGGTGGGTCGGTGTTACTATCAATGTTACCATTAGACCACAGCGAGCTTCTGCAATAATATTTATCCCAGCACAGATTGCCAACACGGCATCTTTTACTTTGGTTTTCCTTAAAAATATATCATGAAACTATGGATTAACTTTGGTATGTGTCCAGTGACCAGAGTCACTTTATGTCTCGGTGTTAAGTATATCAGTATTAGAATATCTTCTTTTCAAACGAGTCTCAGTTCAAAGTAAGTATTGCAAGAAAGGCACTCTGTGCTTAGAGGCTTCAAAGAAAACACTCCTTTATATCGAACTCGGGACTTTATGCTCGAAAGAGAATTGTCCTGCTACCGTGAGCCCCATCGAAGAACTTCACTTTACTATCAAGCCATGGTAACTTAACAAATGAATTTGAAGTTACTTACGAGTCGAAATCTGTTGCAAGGCTTTTGAACATCCGAAACATTTTTACTTTTCATCAAACATTGACCGTATTTATGTAATCTAAACAAGAAAATTTGAAAACTTCCAAGTACTTATTCAAATAAACATACATAATAAGTCATTCTTATTGAATAAGAATCTCTGTGATACATTATTAAGTATTAGCAAATGAAAAAATTAAATAACAAACTGAAATTGAAATTTTTCCATTGCAAGTCCTTACAATTTGTTGATATATATTAAAAATAAATTATTCGAATATTATTTTTACAATCTAAATAATTCAAATCTCCATATATGAAAGGTTTATTTCGATACGATTTAAAATTTGCTATAATTGATGTTTTGATTCCTTTATGCTAAGCAGTACTAATTCATTTCAAAATTGCAATCAACCTTAAATGCTTGATTAAACTACGTTGTAGGAGTATAAATTGAAACAGGGTTGATGACCCAAAAATCATACGACTGCTTAAAGTTAAATATTTATAGAATGCGCTTATTCGCCCTCAGCGCAATTAACTTTGCATTACTTCATTAATGTTGAGAAATTTCCAATTTCCTTTAGATATACTATTGTTTAAAATGAATTAATCTGTTAACTGTAATGTATAATAGTAATTCACGATTCCCCTTAAGTATTTACTGATTTCATAGCAAATCTCTAAATATTATTTAATATAATGAAATTTACAGATTGTGTATTAGAGGGTAGAATCTTTCAATATATATATATATATATATATATATATATATATATATATATATATATATATATATATATATATATATATATATATATATATATATATATATATATTTGTTCGTCGGAGGTTTCAGAATCCACTGTGGGAGGTTGACGCTGACGCTGTAGCAACGAAGCTGCCAAGACTCCTACGAGTTGCCAGTCATATAATTAACATTCAGAGTCTGACAACAGGTGCCTGTTTACATAAATAGTTCAGTTATGTGGAATTTGCTAGTTTTTAGTAATTTAATTAGGAAAATATTTTCGTCAAGCAAAGCATTTGTCACTGAATTAAATTTATTTTGTGATGTATTTTTTGTAATATATAATTAATTTTATAATTTTAATACTTATAAATTGTATTAGTGTAGCAAATGTTGCCCTGTAAGATAAGTATAAGGACATAAACGTTGATGTTTATTTTTTTATATGTAGTATATTCTTTTAACTTTCATAGTTCCTTTATAAGGTTGATCAATATTTTATTAAAAAATTAAGATTAACACAAAATATTTTTAACATAAATCATTCTCAGAATGTATAAGCTAAGCAGTAAAATTGTCTTTTTGCGATACTATACCGTTTTAAACATTGTGTTTCGAGCACAAATGTCGTTAGTAGTGTCTACAGATTTTTTCTCTCAAAATCAGTAGAAACTACTGACTTTCTTTTCCTCCAATGTTGGCAGGTATATACACTACTGGCCATTAAAATTGCTACACCAGGAAGAAATGCAGATAACAAAATGATATTTATTAGACAAATATATTATACTAGAAATATATATATATAACAAGTGATGAAATTTTCAAAACATTTGGCTGGATAGATCCTGAGAAATCAGTACCCAGAACAACCACCTCTGGCAGTAATAACAGCAGTTATACGCCTGGGCATTGAGTCAAACAGAGATTGGATTGCATGTACAGGTACAGATGCCCATGCAGCTTCAACACGATGCCACAGTTCATCAACCGTAGTGACTGGCGTGTGGTGACGAGCCAGTCGCTCGGCAACCATTGATCAGACCTTTTGTATTGGTGAAAGATCTGGAGAACGTGCTGGCCAGGGCAACAGCTGAACATGTTCCGTATCAAGGAAGGTCCGTACAATACCGGCAACATGCGGTCGGGCATTATCCTGCTGAAACGTAGGGTTTCGCAGGGCTCGAATAAAGGGTAGAGCCACGGATCGTAACACACCAGAAATGTAACGTGCACTGTTCAAAGCACCGTCAATGCGAAAAAGAGGTGACCGAGACGTATATCCAATGGCACCCCATACCATCACGCAGGTGATGGGCCAGTATGACGATGACGAGTGCACGCTACCAGTGTGCGTTCACCACGATGCCGCCAAACACGGATGCGACCATCATGATGCTATACACAGAACCTGGATTCATCTGAAATGATGACGTCTCGCCATTCGTGCGCCCAGGTTCGTCGTTGATCACACCATTGAAGGCCCTCTTGTCTATGACGCAGCGTCAAGGGAAGCCGCAACCATGGTCTCCGAGCTGAGAGTCCATGCTGCTGCAAACGTCGTCGAACTGTTCGTGCAGACACTTGTTGTCTTCCAAACGACCCCGTTTCTTGACTCACGGCTCGTGATGTGGGTGCACGATCCATTACGGCCATGTGGATAATATGCCTGTCTTCTCGGCTGCTAGTGATAGGTGGCAGTTGAGATCCCGCATGGCGTTCCGTATTACCGTCCTGAACCCATCGATTCCATATTCTGCTAACAGTCATTGCATCTCGACCGACGCGAACAGCAATACTGTGATAAGATAAACCGCAATCCCAGTACGCTACAATTCGACCTTTATTAAAGTCAGAAACTTGCTGGTACGCATTTCTCCTTCTTACACGAGGCATCACAGAAACTTTTCACCAGGCTACAATGTTCAAATGCAATTTGTGTATGAGGAACCGGCTGAACAATTTCCTCATTTAAACACAATATAAGTGTCGCTACTGGCGCCAGCTTTGTCTGAATGCGCTGAAAAGGTAATCATTTGCATATCACAGCACGTTCTTCCTTTCGTATAAATTTAACGTCTGTAGCATTTCGCCTTCTTGTTGTAGCAATTTTAATGGCCAGTAGTGTATATATTCAGAATTATAATATTTTTCAATGTTAAATCATCTTAGTTTTTAATTATCATACAAAATAACTGAAATTTTAGTAAATATTGAACTTATAATGTGATAAATTTAAGCCAAAATTTTAACATACATAACATTCAATGTATTACAATAAATATTCCTAATATTCATATTCAATCGTAGCTATTTATTCAGTGGTTTATCATGGTCATCATTGTCTCCAAAGATTAATCCTTGTATTCTTTTGCACAGTTAATATTTAAAAATTTTCTTTAGAGAATTCAATTCTTATCTCTTTCATGGATTTTTATATTCAATTGGAATAAGTTTCAAGAAATAAATCTCGATCATTTCAACTCTCGAGGGCAAAAATTGATTTCAGAATTACAAGATCCCACGAAATGATTTGATGTTATTCTTCTTTATGTAAAATTTCTTAAAAACACGTTTTGCGGTATTAGATTACCCAATTAATGTCTCAAGTCGGTATTATACATGTTTAATATTTTTAATCATATATATTATTAATATATGTAAATCGATACAAAATTAATTATCAAATGGAAATTTTACTCAATTTGATAAAAGTTTTGAATTGTTATAAATTCCCAGGCAATTGAAAATTTTCAAATTAATTACATATTTTCATATTTTTAAACTTCTACCATTCTTTATCATAAGTATTTTTGTACAATTAAATATTAAATGTGCATCAATTAATTTACTAAGTGGTTAGAACTACAGAAAATTTTATTTCATATATATTTAATATATGCTTCACAAATATTTTTAAATTTTATCGTACAAATTAATAATTTTAATAGCTTATATGTAATTATAATGCCTTTATATATCATACCGGTCTACAGAAAGTAGCTTATAATTTTCAATTAATGTTATAAAATATGTATGTTATTATGTTTTGAGAATAAAATTTTCTCAAAACATAATTTGTTTTATTTATTCAAGTCTTCAAATTTTTAATTACTGTTACTATTTAAATAAATGAGATACATTTATTAGCAAATATATATTATGAGTAAAAAACTTATTAGTTTACAAAATATCTATCAATTTTGAGACAAAAAACAGTGATTTGAAACAATAATTAATTTTTAATAACATTTCTTTTTAGCGATGAACAACATTACAACACATTTAATTTAATGTTAAAAGGATTATTTTCCAAACACTTTCTTTTTATTGAAAAAAAAGATAAATTTTGAGCAAGTTAATAACCTTCACCTTGACCAAAGACCTTACCCTAATGAAAATAATAAATAAAAAAAACTTCCTTAATGATATTACAAAAGAGATAGTAATTCTTTCGCCTGGATTGCTCCTTAGCTATTTGGTTGTCATGGTAACAAGAATGTGAGTTATTATACGTTTTCTTTAAAAGCACTTTCATGTTTGTCTGGCATTAGGTAGAACACGCCTGAATTTCGAGCTATCACAAATGAATGACCTTGAAAAAATTTAATCAATATAGTAAGTAAAGGGATATTAATATGTTGCTCATTCACAAAGTCTGTAAATTAATAAATAATTATGTCAATATTTTTCTTTTCTGAGTGCATCATTATTTGTCAGAAAAATTTAAAACGTAACGCTTGTTTGATGGTTACCACTATTTTATGTTAAGGATAGTCTAAAACTATGAAATCAATATTTGAACCAAATCCTTCCTATCTAAGATACTCTAACGAAAAGTATAATGCAGGGTATAGTAAATGTGTATAAAATCAATTATTACGAAGTATTTGACCAGATCACAACCAAACTCATTACACCTTATAAATTTATTTCTCTGACTATATTTTCTTAGACTTGTCTACTCTAAAAAGTCGCTACATTAGTATTATTTAGATGAAATAAATTTATGAATTTTATTAATTAATATCAGTTAATTTTTAAATTTTCTTAAAATTATTAAATTTTAGAAAAAGAATATATATATATATATATATATATATATATATATATATATATATATATATATATATATATATATATATATATATATATATTTATATATATATAAACATCTCACTCACAGAAGAAAATGAAAGGTTTCCTCTTTCTGAGAAAAAATTCTTTAAGCTGTTTATTATTTTGCTTTCTTTAATATTCTTGAATGAAAAATATAAGAAAGCATCTTAAAGATGAATTATTTATTTTGGCATTGTTTACCGTAAAAAGATAGAAAACAAAAATATCAATAAATATTCATATGTAAACAAGGCATAGAAAAGCATTTGATAAAGAAAAAAGAACTTTTAATTGGTTTCAAAGATTATTTTTCGGGAAAATGTCAACAAGAGAAAACAAAACATTTGTGCTTACAGAATTGCTTATCTACAATTAAATATGAATATAAAAACCATGAAAGGAATTTTCGGAGGAAAACTAATCAACAAGATTAAGCATTTGTATTTCATTAAAAATTTTAACTTATCATAGCAAATCTCTGAAATTGCCTTTCTTTTTCAATATTTTATCACTAATTAAATTTATGAGTTATTTTTGAATACTTTTGGTACCTACAGATATCTCCAAAAATAATTGCTTATAATTTTAGAAAATATTAAAATAATATTCCTTAAGTTTTCTTACAGTATGTTACTCAAGATGAAAATAATTAATACGCTATTAATGTTATATTATGATACGCATATAATTAATTATGGTAAGTTAATTGTGAATAATTGCATATTAAAATCACTTTAAGGATATTTAACTTTATTTCAGAAAAAAATATCGCTCTTTATTTAATTTATTCAGAGTTTTTTATCACAGTTTACAAGATACTTATACTTAAACTGTTATAAAATAAAAATATAAATATTTTTAAATCTAATATTTTTCATTAAAAAATTATGTAAAAATCATCAATAAATAAACAATTTTTATTCGTACCATAAGCAATTTGGTAATTTTTGGCTGTAACATACATCTGTTGAGTGTTTGATCCCATATAGTAAATTGCTTAGTTGCTAATAACTGTTTTAAAGTGACCCTTTTATATATCAATGTGTTGTAGCTCTAACAACTTCTCTTTGTATATAATGATAAGCATTTTTGTAGCTTGTAGTAAGTAAGTTGATTATATAAAATATTTTGAACATATATGAATGCTAAATTGATTCATTTAATATAAAAATAATATTTACAAATTTTTCACAGTCCATTTACTATTCGTGATAGAAAATTTAAGTTACAAAATAAAAACAATGTTAAGAGTGGGTTTTGGTAGCCCATATACTTATCATATACTTACAAATTTCTTTCAAGAATATAAAAGAAAAATAATCTAAATAATATGCGATTCAATTCCCGGATTTCAAGTTTTGAATAAGAAAAACCAATATTAAATTTCTTTTACAACTATTGTCGTCTATTATAGCCGCTATTAGTTCCGATGCAAAAATACTACTTTTGATTTCAGGATAATCGTTATTAATTTTTGCTAGTATTGTGTGAGCAACAAATAAAGCAACTAATTTCCCGATTCAGGAGAAAGCATGACAGACCAAAAGGAAAAACGGGGAAAATCTGAGAATGAAATTATCCTGAACATCAAAATAATTATTTATTTCTCCATTTGGCTGGGGCACAAACATGCATGCTTTAATTAACATCGGAAAACCCTTTTATCTGAATTATATTAACTATTAAATTAATTGTATAATTGTTAAATAGCTATTCATAACTATGCTATTCATATTCATCGTAATTGAACATTATTCTTAATTAAAAAATTTGATTTATTGTAATTCATATAATATTTATATATTAACTTTTAGCTTAAAATATTGAAAGAAACATAAAAGTATAAAGTGGTTTATAGTACTATAAGATATAATTATTATCTAAATGATATGCTAAATATAAAGTTACAAAGTTGCATGTAATTATTTATTAATTCAAATATATGAAATATTAATAGATATGCTATTGGACACATGCATATCTCATTAGTTTTACAGAAACGCAATGGAGTTATGCATATCATATAATAGTTGCATTTACACTTTTTATCTAAAGTGTTTTATTGCTTTGTGTATGCGCATTGATTGATATTGATACATTATATTGATATCGATACAAATATTTCCCATCATGTAAGTATAATTTGAATGTATTGTAAAAAACATGATTATGCAACTTATTTTTGGTCCATTATAAAAACAATAATCTCTTTTTGTACAGAAATTTTATTGGTATTTTTGGAACACTAAAAACAGCTTTACTCTTACATTTATTATTTTAATTTTCATTTTAATAACTATGATAAAATAAAAAGATACCAAAATGCCTGAAATAACTTCCCTTTTAAGGTTTCAAAAAAATTACCCTTGATATATAAATCTCTGAAATAAACAGTATGATAAGTTTTTGTGTAATATTCCATCATTTCTTCACAATTTCATCATAATGATACAAACATAAATTAGTTCTTTCCCTTTAAGAAACGAGTTTTCTCTTAAAGTTATTTCAGTTCTCAAAAACGAAACATCTTTAAGATTTCATGTTATGGAGTAGTTTATTAAAATAACGTGAATGATGTTTTGTATCGAACATAACATAAATGTAATGTTAGATCATTTAATTTTTAACTGAAGTTTTTCAAATACTTTTGCTTAAAAAGGAACATTCGAGAATATCATTATAAATAATAATAAAAGAACACAATGAGAATCAATAAAAATATAATCTGAAGTAACATCTTCATAAAATGTCATTAAAAAATACGTATGAATGTTTCTCTTTGAAAGATGACTAAAATGAAGAAATAATCTACATATGGAGACAAACCATTCCGTGGATTAATTGCGCTTGATAATGTGTATACTATAATTAATCTTTTCAAGTTACTTATAAAATTGAAAATTTATTTTTAAGCTAAAGAATAAGTACAGATAATTTTCTATTTGAAAGCAAATTACTTTGCAATTTACCATCAGCAATTTTTAATAATGGGTGAAATATATATTATTTTATACATAAAAATGAATTAACCCATAACTTTGTTTAAAACATATTTTTGCAAAAATATTTTTTTTCTTTTGTTCTATCATTTGTTTTCATCGTAAGAAAAAGCAAAATCCCAAAATTTAACAATGCTCATTACCTAAATTTTTGTGCAAAAAGGCGTAAAGATTTACATAAAATCTTATCATAGCTAAAATAAGATGATTATTTTTATAAAACTGAAAAACAAAATTAGTTATTTAAAATAAAATATTAATGAAAAATCAAGGAGATGATTCATGCAGAAATGTGAGTAAAAATATAATATAAGTAATCTCGTAAAAAAACTCTTTTTCCCCCAATACTCATTAAACAAAAGATTTTTCATACGTGCCTTATATTTTCAAAACAATTTTCATTGTAAAAAATGCGATATCTAGACTTCCGTTTCCATCAAACTTCGCCCCTCTGAATTGTTGCTTACAAATACAATAAATGAATAAATCTCTAAATGGGAAGAACTATATTCCAACATCCTGATATAAATGCTTTTCTACAAGGCATCAACAATAGATATTTTGAAATAAATAAGAATTTCTCAGTAAAGGGAAAATAAATTCCGAGCAGAATTGTAAATCAAATATCAACATTCATAATTTTTAATGACTTTAGTGCTATATTTTTCCGGTACTTATAAATTGATTTACTTGCTTGCTAAGTAAGTTCATGAAATATTAATAAGTCAAGATTATAAAATTGATATACAGAGTAATTCAGTGAAATTTATGTTAAATTCAAAAAAGCAGATTGAAATTATATAATGAACTAAACTTAAATCGTTATTTGATGTGCATCATTAGCACATTAAATTATTAAATTTAATTAATTTTATTATGTGGAATGAAATAAATAATTATGAAACACTCTATATAACGTTTTGAAAAACAATTGTGGTTAGGAAATAAGTAATTTCTCATTAATCTCATTTAAAATACTTAAAGTCACAGTTCATTTAATACTATTATTTCTATGTTTACTTTTTAAATAACAATGTAAAATTTTATTGAAGTTTCATTTAGGGATCGAAAAAATTACAAAATTATTTATAAAATTATAAAATGTATAATTTTCTGACACAAATCTACATTAACAATTTACAAAGCAACAATTTTTATATATTTGAGCAATAATTACAGAATACTATCTTTTCACATCATTTTTACATAGTGCTTTCAATAATAATAACTAACATTTTATTTATTAATTTTTTTAAATAATATCTAGTATATTAAAAATATGATTAGTTTCTAAAAGTTATCGTAACCTTCAATACAGAAATTAATTTTTATTTTTTATAAAAAAAAATGACATATTTCATAACTTAGAATTCTTTATTAGTCATTAATAAATGATAGTTTTTAATTAGAAATGACAAAATTTTTAACTTTTATTTCTATATTCAGATTTCTATAAATATAGCAAAAATTATAGGATTTTTGCTGCAAATAATTGAATACTTATATATTTAAAAAGCAATAATTCGCGAATTAAATTTTAAAAGTAATTGATTTGATTCATGTTCATTTATCTAAATTGTGGATATCTTAATTACTATACTGAAATTTAAAAATATATTGTTATAAAATTATTTATCCTATATAACTTTTTGTGAAGTTAATCTAAATGTATCTTATTTCAAAAAAATCAGAAAAAAATTAATTTTTATAAAAATATTATATTTTCCAAATTCCATAAACATTTAATTTGTGCTTGATATAAATGAAAATATTTTATTTGTTCAGTAAAATTATTTTTTGAAAATTTTAAATTAATAATTCTAATGCTAAATTTTTACTGAATAGATTTCATTGATATAAATTAATATTCTATTTGTTAAATACTAATGCTTAAATATCTGTATTAGTGTCGGTGGGTGTTACACATTTTTATTAAACAATTAAGGTACCCGTACACGTTAAAAACGATAATTTCGACAAAAAATGATAATTTTATTTTATTCTTTCGTTAAATAAGAAATTAAAATAGCTTTCTAAAACAGGTTTGTTTTTGTCTCTACGTAAATTAATTTCCGAGATATAAAAGATTTCGTAAAGATTAGAAAACCAAAAGTGGACATATTTAAAGGACCGGAAGTGGGCGTTTAAAGGGCCAGAATGATGTTAAAAACTAGTTTAAACAGTGTTTAATTTTGAAATATAAATTTAGTAAGCTTTTAAAAGATACATAAAATAATTACTATTCCAGAAATCAATCAGAAAATCAAATAAAAAAATTAATCAGCAAATATAAGAATTTCTTATAAAGGCACAACACTTTAATCTTTAAATGCGATTTTCTCAGAACTGGCAATTTGCACGCTTTAAAAACGATAACTCAAAATATTTTTATAATATCACTATGGAATTTCATGAGCGTGATCTATATATTGTTTTCTAGGTAATGTACTAAAAGAATTTTAATCACTAAAATATTTACCAAATTATGGCTTGTTATTTGAATAATGGCATAGAAATTTTGGTTAAAATTTCAGTATAAATATTCAACTGGCCGTAATGTTTTTATTTTTTAACAAAAACTTAAAAATTTAGTACGTGCTCTAGATAACAACATATAAATTAATTGGTATTAATTTTTTTTCAAATATGTTTAATAGTTTTTGATGTAGCATTTTTTAAAGTTTTTAAAAAAATCCTTAAAATTGTATACATATTTCATATTTCTGAAGAATAATATTGGAATATATCAAATTTTAGTAGCTCAATATTAATGTTTTCTAAAATGAAATAAGAAAAAATCGTTACAATGTATATATGCTGTGTATTTAAAAAAAAAGTGCTCTGAATATGCTCGGCTACCTTAAACAATTTTACTAATAACAATGTGTGTGTGTGTTACAAGTTAATATAACAGTTACAAGATATTTTTTTAAAATATATAACTTTTTAAAACATAAAAACAATAAATTAAAATATTAGGTTTTTTCGATTTGCTTTTATATTTCTTTTAGACAAAATTATTCAGAAAATGTGCGTTTGAAGAAGTTAATTGATAAAATCCCAACAGATTTCTTTTTCAAAAATGTTACCTGCCTTCAAACTCCCTTGTGCATGGAAAAACTGATTTCCTCTTTCAAAGAACTTAGCTTACCAATTCATTTACACAATTTTGTAACATTTTATCAGTGAAGCGGAACATATTTCACTTCTTTTTTTTAAAAAGTGGTAACATTTATTCTTAAAATCCATCATTACACATGGCCATATTTGCGAGAAAAGATTATATTGTAAAAACTTACGAAACATAAATTTATTTTATTATAAAAAGTTCACTTGAATCGACTTATTCAAAGAAATTAGACAGACTATTAAATTTTATTTGTAAAATATATACGTTAGAAAATGTTGTTTCTTAAATAAGAATATTTAAAACTATTAAAAGTTAAATATTTACAATGAAACTGTTAAAACAATAGGAATTTGTAATCACAATAAAAGATATATTTTATTTATTTTTTATTATTAAATCATGATAATATTAAATAAATATTAATAGTAAAACAATTAAATAGTTGTACTTGTAAAAATTCTTCACTCACAATGAATGATTTAACTATTAAATAAATATTTTTACTCAATTGATTGTCTATCAAAGTCGAAAACCTTATAAATACAAAATCCGTAAAATAGATAGTGTTTTCTAAAATAAAATATATAGTTTCTGATAAACAATATTTTAAAATAATTCTTACCAAATAAATTAACGATGTTTTTCCTTAAATTTATTTTTCAAAGATATTCTTATCATAGTATAATCACTTTTATATTAAATTTAAAAAAAGAAATCAGTTGCATCATAAGAAGTTCATAAATTTTATATAAGTCTTATATATGGTTTCATCATTTCCTCTTTAAAAATCTAAACTAAACAAAAAAGCAGCTATTATTTGGTGTACACCAAGAACTATCAATCATAAAAATATAAGTTTAATAAAATGTGCATCAGAAAATTAAGCCAATTTTACAACATATTTCTTATTTAGTTCAGTGACTATGGCTTCTTAAGCATTGAATGGAAGAAATAATTAGCTAGAGGGAAAACGTTATCCAAATTTTTAAAAATAGCATGATATTACTCAGATTTTGAGAATTTATATGCATTTTTTAAATTAAACTTTTGCAAAGAAAAATTATGAAATAGAAAAAAAAACATTTTCCCTTTAAATTTTTCAAAACTCAAAAACATTTTCAAAGCAATACTTATTATTATTAAGTATTTTTACTTAGTGCTTAATTTCTGAGCAAAAGTATCCATAAACATTATTGGTTGTACAGGAAAAAATTATTGAATAACTTTTAACCCTCGCCCAGTAGTAAATAATTTTTTCTGTGAGTTGTGGAATATCATTTTACACAAAAGCAGAATCTTAGTCAATTTGAAGAAAATGAAATATATTAGTTAATTAAAAATAAATGTTCAGTAATTACTAAATAAGAAAAATCTTTTTTTGCATAATATTTATTATTTCTGTATATATATATATATATATATATATATATATATATATATATATATATATATATATATATATATATATATATATATATATATATATATATATATATATATATCAATGTAAAACTATATTTTAAAGTATGAATAAAAGTAAGTTATTACTAGCTACCCTTTCCGTTTTTGAATAAAAAATCACAATTTTCTTATTTTAAAACAGCTTGAAAACTCAGTACTTAAGAAACTTCTTTCATTTTAATGGTTTCTTATCATTAAATCAAAGAATATTCTACTTTTTTCTTCCATATTTCTGTAATGAAAACATCAAATAAAATTTTTCAAGGAAAACACCAAGCATTAGCTAAATTAATGCTATTTGGCGAAAAATTAATTTTACAAGAAATATATAATTCGTTTCCTATTTGTTTGTGAGAAATGGAATGAACTGTTTAATGAACAATAATTAAATTAAATTAAATTGCACATGGTTCGCGTAGCTCATAATATTTTGGAATGAAAAATTCCTTCTTTAAGAGGAAAATAAAAATTTCTCTTTATTTATTTGGAAGAATGGTGAAAAGCTGTGTTAAAAAAGATTCTTAAAAACAAAATTCCTATTTCCAGCTATAGAATATTTTTATTATATTCAAGATCAGGAATTAATCAATTGGAATCATCTGATACCTATTAAATTGTACAAAGGAAGAATTTTGTTATTCGGCATTAAAAAGGAACTAGAGAGGACAATAGTTTCCGGTTTTTCAAACCAGCAAACTCCTAATAGGTTTTATTTTATTTTCCATCAATTCTCCGATAAGTGTTTTCAGAATTTTTAAAGTATTTGAAATTCGAGTTTGAAGTATTCATTTTGCAAATAAAAACTCAATGCTATTTACTTTTATTTATGTGTGATTTCAACAAAATGAACTTCATTTAAGTACATTAGTATTGCAATGCAGCAGATTCCAGTAAAAGAATTACCAATATTTCTTATATTGAGTCTGCGTTAGTTAATTATCTATAGATTATTAGTTGCGTTATCTACAGATTATTAGTTGCGTTATTTACAGATTAGATTGTGTTAGTTAATTATCTACAGATAAAGAATATATTTCATGGATAGAATAATATCTTATTTTCTCAATATCCAACTTCAGAGTAATTTTTGGTCAAAACT
The DNA here is from genome assembly GCA_030067965.1 of Latrodectus elegans. Lineage (NCBI taxonomy): Eukaryota > Metazoa > Arthropoda > Arachnida > Araneae > Theridiidae > Latrodectus > Latrodectus elegans. The sequence continues at coordinate 64,936,519 of CM057822.1, read as the reverse complement.
AATGAAGTAAACTTTTCAATGATACTAAGTAATGATTTTAGGATCTTATTCTCAAAAAACCCCTAAAGCATATACAATTTTTATTATTTATCGTACACCTAGTTAATCAGAAAATGTTATTTTAATATTAAAATTTATTCTTCTCACAAAATTAATTAAAATGAATACTTAAGATTTCCTTAAAATAACATGTTCTGTTGTTTATCGATTTTTTAATATAAACTTAATTTTTTTTTACAAGTTTATTATAAAAATTTATAGTTTGTCGCAAATTTAAAAAATTAAATATGGCAATAAAATTATAATATAAATTTAAAAAAAGTACATGCTTTTATCTATTTTTTATAAGAAGTCTTGGATCATTATAAATATTGATGTAGTCATTCTTTTTCCTGACTTCCTGAGGTTATTTCACGTAACACTTTGTGATTTTCAATTTGGTTGCTTGAATAACTTTAGAAATATCAAAAAATAAAAAAATAAATAAATAAATAATGATTTGGTAACCGTATCTTAATTTTAAAATCCTAAATTTTTCAGAATTTAAAACATTTATGATTTTAAAATTTATATTGTAATAATTTTTTCATAAAAAGTAATTTTATTTCAATGATTGCATATTTATCTAATTTAAAATTTACATTTCTAGTATACATCAGTTTATAATTACAAAATGCAGCTTTCAAAATATATTACTAAAAGTTTTAAGAAAAACTATTTCATCTATAAAATATTTAAACATTTATTTCATACTTTTTACCCTTTCTCATTTTTAAGCAATAGTAACATTTAATTGTTTATTATTTTTTAATGATAATTTACTTTAGTTAATTCTATCGAATATAATTTTAATAAACACATTCAAAAAAGATAAATAATATAATCTATAATTTCTACAAGAAAATGACGTTAATAAGTTTTATAATATATATATATATATATATATATATATATATATATATATATATATATATATATATATATATATATATATATATATATATAATATATATATATATATATATATATATATATATATATATATATATATATATATATATATATATATATATATATATATATATATATATATATATATATATATATATATATATATATATATATATATATATATATAATGACATAATTAAATTTTTGTGATACTTTACAGGATACCAGAACTCATATCGTGGCTGAGCTCTACGAAACAGAAATGTCTTATGTAGATTCACTACAAATCATTGTTAAGGTAAGATTTTTATTTATTTTCTACGTCATCAAATTATTCATAGCTAATTGTAATCATTTTAACACATGAAAAGAATACAAGTGAAGTTGAAATTATTATTCGAGGGTCATTTTTTTAACTGGTGGATAAATAATTTAAATTACACTTTGGCACATCTCGTGTGAATAGAAACCCGAACCAAATCCGTAAATGTAGGAATTAATTATTGATTTTTCTTTTCAAAACTTTTCCTAAAAATGCTTACTATAAATTATTCTTCACTTTAAGCTATGTAGAGTGTAATTTTAGTGTAAATGCTAATATTCCGAAGACAGTATTCTCTAATTATTAAAATTAAACTTCTTTGAAAATTTTAAAATTAATGTATTTTTTAGAAGTAATGTATTTATTTGTTTCCCCTCATACATTATGGAACTTTAATGATCACTAAGTTCTTTAGTTTATTAGGTAATAGAATTGTAAGAATAATAACAAAAAAAATTTTGACAATGCTTAAGATGTTTTAGTATACTCTGAGAGTGGTGAATGGTATAATTTTATGAGTAGAAATAATTGGAATTTTAATAAAGACCAAACCTATAATTCATCAAATAGTTCAAAAGGTGATTAATGATGTATTTTTAATTAAGATACAGAATAAAAACATTTATAACTCTTTTAAACTTTAAATAATTTTTAACTCAAATAAAATTATTTTTATTGTAGTTATGGCATATATAAGCTAAAATAAAAAGATTGGCATAAAATTAATAGATCTTACAGTGATTCAGTACTTTTTGTAATCTTTATATAATAGTTAAAAGTACCATTAAAGTCAATAAAAGAATAAAAACTCAGGAAACAAATAATATACTATTTATGGAAAATTTTCAAATTGTAAATTACAACATTCATTATAAAATATTTTTGTGGTTCATGGATGTATGTAAGTATGATATCACAAGTGACATAATTATTTTCTGTATTAAGATATTGTTTCAAGCTAGCTAATTAACCTTAGCGATGAAAATTTGAATTTCCATATTGATATTGTAAGTAATTTACTGTCAATAACAAAATTAATCTTACACAAATTTTAATTTATTAATGATAAATCTATGAAATGTAACATTTCCTTTTAAAAGCTCTATTTCTACCTCTCTCTTATATAAAACACTTTGCACACAATTTCGAAGCAATTCATTAAAATATAGCGCGATTAATTTAAAAATACATAAGTATAAATAACCTTTATTAATGCTTATATGAATATTTATTCCTAAACAAAATCAATTTGAACTCACACCATATAAGTTAGAAAGTATTGTTAAGAAAATTTATTAATTATTAGAAAAAAAATTACGAAAATAAGAAGAATTTAAATTTAATTAAAATATGAAAGTTAAATTGAAGAATTTATTACATCATGTTTTAGTTTGATCAGAGAATTCGTTCCTACACAATTTTAATATTTAATAATCTAATCCTTTTAAAATAGCGTCTGAGAGAAATTGATTATTTTTCGTGAACTTTTTACTTCTTGACTGTCTACCTCCGCAAATTCAGACGGGGATCCCCACCCACTCTTTTACAGAATGTTTGTGTTAACTCATATTGAAGTGAATTTATTTACTGTATTTATTTGGAAGGTTCTGCGATGACTATAATATTCCTAAGAAAAATATTGAGTTTAGATTTTATCTTTACGGGTGACAAGCTAATAAACACAAATAAGATGATACAATGAAATTACAAAAATACATACTAAAATAATAGTATGTTAAAATTTGATTCGTACCTTAAAAACTATATATAAATATTTCTAGGCTACTGAGTATTCCAACTTATACACCAGGAAGAAATGAGTATAAAACTATTTTATACATTTATTATGCTGAAAATAATAATCTGCGGATTCTTTTAACAATTGGTATTACTTAACTGGTTTCAACTCATACAATAAAAACGCTATTCATTAAATTTTGAGGTTAAAAAACTCGAAATTGCGAAAATCTTACATTCTGTCATTTATTCCTTCTCTTAATCAGAATTATTCTCACTGTAACTGCACGGTTATTGATCTTTCATAACTTGATTTGTCATAAAGTAACAAAACTTTCAGGGGAAGCATCAAAAGTCCAATGAACAGCCTAATGTCCAACAGCCATTGAAAGATATTTTAATACTTACCATGTATTTTTCTCGTATTGCTAAGAAAAAAAACTCAAAAATATCTTAAAAACAACCATTCCGACAAATGTGTATTCAGAACGAAGATATCCCCTTTCATTATTCAACAGTGGTTGGGATAGAACCTGGGACTATTTACTTTGAAGAATGCTGCCCTACCAGTAGACCTTTGTGGGTCATAGTCAACTGCTATAAGACCACGTAAAGAACAACCTAACTGCCATAACTTCCTGTAAGGTATTTTAATATTTAAGTTGTAAATTGCCTTCTTGGATGGGTTTTTTATAGCTAGTGGACGTATTCCCGTACCACAAGGAGAAAATCAAAGCAATTCTTATCCCCAAAGGACATGCATGTAGAAGGCATGTCTGTCAAATACACCCGATGTTCATTAGTATTTGGAATCAGATACGGGAACTTTCTCTCGATATACTTCTATCCTACCAATAAACAACGGTAGATAATTTCAGTCTACTGTGAGTGAAAATCCCCACAATGACTTATAACAGATAGCATGGCATTTAAACTGAAGATTAAAATATAAATATTATGAGGTTAAAAAATGCCAAAATTCTTAATGTGTTGTAAAAAAAAAAAAAGATACGTTGAATATATCTTAAGTGACTATTATCTGTATGAAGTGATCAAAACGTGTAATGAAATTCAAAAGGCTTTTAAATCAAAATGTTGATAATTTCTGAATTGGGTAGATAAAAAAGATAAAATAAATAAATGTACAAAAATCTTTGATGCTGAAGACTAATTTGATAGATTTCCCAACACTGAGAAAATTGATTGTAAACTTCAAATGCATGAGGTTGTTCTTAAGCGAGTTATATAACAATATACTTATAATTATCATAAAAGTTAAGCTAAATGAAAAATAATTTTCACTTTAAACTTATTTTCTCAACTTTTTAAGGAACTTTTTTGCAAGGGAGTTTATTTCAATATTTATCCCACGTTCCTTATGTTTTTTTCTTATTGTTAGGAATGAAACTTGAAATGCTCTTTATAAAAATTTATAAGTAATGAAGAAATTACAAAACATTATTTGTTGTTGGAATACCTTTCAAAAACATTAGATTTCATTTTTCACTATTGAATTCAATTTCTTTTTGTCATCTGAAAGCACTTTTTAGGTAAATATATATCTAATGACAGCAGACAATTCAAGATGTGCGTGATCAAAATATTTTTCTTTTCAAAACGGAGAGAAAATCAAGTGTCATTATCTTAAAACAAGATTGGTTGATTTTGAAGATGTTTTAATAATTTCAGAATTTTCTACTCTTTGAAGTTTAAAAAGCAAAAATTCAATTACATTTACTTCACAGACATAAATGTTTTTTTGCAAAATAAAAATATTTATTTATTTCAAAACACATGGTATAACTACTAAATTTTAAGAGAATTATTTTACAAAAATTTAAAATATTGCACTTTTACATGAATTATGTCTGCTTGAATCAATCATATTAAATCCTAAATTAATTTTGAGCAATTTTAAAAAGTTCTACAAAATGTAGGATCTTTGTTGGTCAAATTTTATGACAACAAATAATCCATTTATAAATTGAAAGGTATCTAAAAAATAAACGATCTACTTATTGTTTTGTTTACATAATAAAACTATTAAAATCACATAAAAATATTGTGCATATATTTAACAAAAGTAAATAGTATATAAAGTGATAAATATTTTGGTCCTTATTTATTTCTATATTTGTCGAAAAAATTATTAAGCTAAATGAATAAATAAAATTTTATTCAAAATTAAAGAATTAACAAATAGGGATAACTTGGTTCTCCTTTGACTGCAGTTCTCCTTCTCTAGTCTGCAGGAGAAATCTTCATGCCTTTCAATTAATTTTCAACTTGATTTCCGTTTGAAGTCAAAAATATATCGAATTAAGTAAGTTTATTTAGTTAAGTTATCACAACTAAACTTTTAAATTTCTTTAAAAAGGCATAATTGTTAGATTAAATTGTAGGCGCTCTTTAAATTTGTTCAATAATATTTAAAAAATATTTTCCATGTTTACTGGAAAAGTTTACTATTGAAAATATATTTTGCTATATTATGCGATCACATGCAAATATTTTGTATATTAATCTGAATCCAACACAAGCAAGATTTACTATTACAATGATATAATTTATATTTTCTTAAAAGAAATTGGTTTTATATTTTTGAGAAGAAGAAGATTCTATATATTTGTAGTGCTTACAGAATATTATTTTCCTGTAAATTAGATTTTAAAACTTGATATTAATTTTAATATTTATTTTAGAGGATTCAGTAATCTTTGTTAATAATATGTATTCTTTATAAATTTAAAAAGGTTTTAAAAAATTTCTATTTAGATATATTAGTGTTAAATAAGCGCAAACTTCAAGGTGATTCATTTTGAATTTTAATTATTAAAATCTATTAATTATTTAAAAGTAATTCATTTTGACATACATTTTTAAATTTTGTTATCATTTTTAGTTTTTTCCCAAGTCAATTTTAAAATTTTGTTATAAAACAATTACCACCATTGACAATATATCAAAATTTTTAAATATTTTGAAATTTAGAAATATCACTAAAAAGATAAATTAATACTTCTTATATTATATTCAAACTTATTTGTTCTATTTTTGATTGTGGATAAACTTTTAAATTTTTATTGATTATGTGATAATCCATTTCCAATTTAGTTTTGATTTAATGTCCTTCAAATAGTTTTTTTTTCTTCCAAGTAAGGCTATCGATAGATCGATTAATGTTTTGCGATGTTTTATGTAATGAAGGTATTAGTATTATAGTTTCTAAACTTTATCTGAAAAATTAAAATTCATATTTTCAGTCAATTTTATTTTTGATTAAAACACATTATCCTGTATTATGTTCAGCAAAATTAAGGTTTTTTTTAATGTTTCTGTAGTAGTTAAAAAAATCAACTGAGTTTGTACTTATTTTAAATTAATTCACAATAGTGTATCAAATTCTAAAAGTATTTTCAAATAAAATTTTACAAAATTATCTTATTTGAAAGCAATTGTAGAATTTTAGATAACTAAGAAGACTTAACCGTAGACATTCCTAGCACGCAAAATGCTATTAAATTTATCAACTATTTTATCAATTAATAATTAATGCATTGTCACTTATTTTATAAATGAATAATTTGGTAATCTGATCATTAATTTTTCAGTTTATTGGAAATCACTTTATAAAGATATTTTGAAATTAAGGATTCGCAAATTTTTTATATATTATATTAATACTTTATATTTGTGTGTGTGTGTGATAATGATTAAATTAAAAATATTAAATTTAATTTCCATAATGCGTCTTTATAAGTGTTAAACATTTCCTCTTTCTGCAATGTAATTAAAACTAATATATTTGGTTCCATACATTTTACAAACCCTAATATCTTCATAAGGGAATTTTGCTGTCGTGACGCATTCATTAGCAATAAATTTCCTTCATGTGAAGTAATGACTTAAGGCGCAATTAAACCAATTGTAAATTCATACAATTGGCTTAGCTTCTCCAATATTCAATTATTACAACTAAACTTGAATTTCTTATAATATACTTAGTAAAGATATTCAGCATGTTTATGTTTATGATTAGAAATAATCAGACCTATGTTATTGTGTTTTTGAAAAGCACTAAACGAATAATAATTAGATTTCAAGCCTCTTTTTTACTATAGCTACAACATTTAACCTTCAAGTATTTTTTTTCCTACAAAGTTCTGGTAAGCAGTTGGTAAAATTAGGCACCCTATTTCTTACAAAACAATGAACAGTTCACATTTTATTTAGTTTCTTGGCCTGTACTTCAGACGATTCTCCAACTTATACCAAAGAAAATCTATAAGATTCATGTAAGATATTTGTGTAGATAAGGTAAAAACTCCCACATCTGATTGTTACCAGAATTTATTAATCTGTCAGTTAAAGCCAGTAGACCTAGGAAAGTAACTATAATCCTTTATACTAAAAACTGGTATAATAGTTAAAATATAACTTTTCTGATAAATTAAAATTTTATATTTTAATTGCTATCTATAAATAATAAAAATATCCCTTAAAGCAGTGTTTCTCAACCTTAGTATTCACGGCCCAATTTTCAATCATAATTTTCATCGCTCCCTCCCCTCCCCACCGCATACAATAAAATGTATACATTAATAATGTATATTGAGTATTTTGGCGCTAAACCTACACTACAACCTTAATTTTAAACTTTACAAATTACCAACAATACGGAAATTTATTGATTTTTTGCAACACCGATCCTCAGCATTGAAAAAACAAGAATCCTATGCCTTTTTATTGTTTCTTATCCGGAAGATTCCAAAATATTCAAGCACTTGTGAAACAAAAATCGCCACGGTGTGTCTGGACACATAACATGATCCACAGAGAAGCTTTAGCTTCCAAAGAAATGAGTCCTGTTTGGAATATTGTGTTAACTACGGTTGTAACTGTAGTAAATTATATAAAAATGGGACCCCTAAAATCAAGAATCTTTTCCGCACTTTGTAAAGACATGGGTACAGCAGTACATTCAGCGTTACTATTTTATTGCGAGGCATGATGATCATCACGCGGGAAATTTTTATAACGTGTTTATGAATTAAGAGAAGAAATCACGGCTTTCCTAGAAGAGAAAAACAGACCGGGGAAGCTGAGAATTTTCGCGATAATTTGTTTGTGGTGAAATTGAGCTACATGGTCGACATATTCGAGAAATTAAATAACTTGAATCTTCAACTGCAAGGAGCAAATACACATATATTACATACGAGTGATAAAGTTAATGTTTTTTGTAGGAAATTGGAATTGAGGAGCAGAAATTTAAAGCAAGAAAACTTAACAATGTTTGGAAATTTGAATGATTGTATTAAAACTTAAAAGGCTGAAGAACAACACGTAAAAGTTGCTTTTGCAACCATTGAAAATCATTTAGCAATTCTAGCAAAGAATTTTAAGAACTACTTTCTTGCTGACGACAAACTAATATCAAGTTACAAGTGGGTGAGGGATCCATTTCAAACTACTCTCGAAAAACTCTCAATTAAAGAAGATGAAACCTTCATAGACTTCACGGCAAGTGACGAAACCAAAAGACAATTGAATAATAAGCCACTCTTTGAATTTTGGGCAGGAGTAGATGATGAGTTTTCTGCACTAAAAACAAGAGCATTTCGCATTCTACTACCATTTACCTTTCTAACATCTTACCTTTGTGAAACTGGATTTTCTGTGGTAGCTTCTTTGAAGATAAAATATAGATCCCGGCTAAATATAGAAAAAGAACTGAGAGTGTCTATTTCTAATATTAAACCCTCCTTCGAGAAACTTTGCTCTGAAAGACAGGCCCAAGGAAGTCACTAATAATTATTAAATTTGTTTTTAATTTAGTAAGTTGTTTTAATTTAAAAAGTTGAATATTAAATAAGTCGAAATGTATTTTGTTTTGTATGTGTGTGTGTGCCCTTTCCTTCCAGTCACTTAATCAATTTTTTTTAAATAACATTTTCTCTTGGATATGCTCATGCCCCCTAGGGGGCGCGCCCCACAAGTTGAGAATCACTGCCTTAAAATATTTTATATATTACAAAATGAATATGGTTTTGAAATATCCTTCAATAATGCTAGTAGATTCTGAAATATATTCAAAACTTCTTGAACACTGAAAATCATTATATATAAAAAAGTCTTTTGTAAATTTCTATTTCTCAAATTATAGTGTTGAAATGTTATTTCTTACTTGTAGGAAACTCCCATTATATTGCTAACAAGATTCAACTCTGCAATGAGGGTTCGAAAAAAATTAATACTAATGTAAAAAATGCCCTTTCACAGTTATCCTATTTAAAAGTCATTTTCTAGAATGTGTGATCAGGTTTTTCAAATATTTTGTAACTCTATTTTTTTCAAAACTATTTTACAGAACTATTCCAAATACAATGGTAAACAATGAACAAGTGATAAACAACTGTGTTCTAAAGTGGTATATAGTTTAAATGTTAATAGTTCTCAAAGTCCAGAAATTTGGTATATTCTTCTGTTTTAAACTTTTTTTTTTGGATCTAAACTGACATCAATATAGAATTTGAAAAGGAAATTGTAAAGATTTAAATTAGATAATAATATCTTTTTTTTATGTATATTATATTATTTCCAAAGTATAAAACTTGTGCATTAAATCAAAAAGTAGAATTATAATTTATTAAAAGCATTTCAGCATAATTCTTTAAGGTATTTTGAATACGTATTTTAAAGAATGCGTATTCAAAATACAATTTAAATTAAAAAGATATTTTAATTTAAATTGTAGCTGCAAATTCTACAATTTAAATTAAAGTATCTTTGCCTTAAGCTTATGCGACTAAATAAAATAATGCTCACATACAGGATTTTATAAAATACATTAATTTCAGAATACGCTAAATTTTATATTATATGTAATGACCTTATACTACTCAATTAATTAAATAAATGCTGAAATTTTATAAAATTTATCAAATAGTCTTATAATTCATACAATTTTTACCAGAGTAATTAAAAAATACTTAGAGTCTTCTGGTATCAAAATTTATATTTTCTATATCCAAAATTCATCAAATAGTCTTATAATTCATATAATTTTTACAAGAGTAATTAAAATATACTTACAGTCTTCTGGTATCAAAATTTATATTTTCTATTTCCAAAATTCATCAAATAGTCTTATAATTCATATAATTTTTACAAGAGTAATTAAAATATACTTACAGTCTTCTGGTATCAAAATTTATATTTTCTATTTCCAAAATTCATCAAATAGTCTTATAATTCATATAATTTTTACAAGAGTAATTAAAAAATACTTAGAGTCTTCTGGTATCAAAATTTATATTATCTACATCCAAAATGTTAAATAGCATTTTTTGGGAAAATATTTTCTCAGATAATTTCCATGGTTAAGTGCCTTAATTTTAAACTTATTGTAACGCGAATATGTAAAACTACGTACCTAGAAAATTTGGGACTGTTTAAATAAAAAACAAACTTTTTTAAACCTAGAATTGTTTTGTAACATAGAAGAGGCATATTTGATTCATTACAAGCAAAGGAAAGTGCATACTTACATAAAAATTTCAGCTTATAATGAAATTCACAAAAGTTACAGGAAAAATGATAATATGCGAAAAGCTTCCTCATCACAGATATAATTGATTTCGTTGTAAATAGAATCATATATTTAAGTCTTGATATCTAGAAAAAATCTTCAAAGTCTGTGAATTATAAGGATTAGATTATAATTTGCAGTTTCAGTTGGAACGAAAGTAATATTACTTAAGCAATGTTGTAAGGAAAAACAATATTGTGCATTTGTCTTTACTCATAGCAGATTAGAAGTAATCAGTAGCAGTAGCATACAAGATGTTCCGTTTCATTTTTGAATAAATCTAAAACAAGACGGATATATAGATCAATGTAAGACTCTTGCAATCTTATGAGATCCGTTGTTTCATGCACTTACAACATACACAAATTCTGCTATCGTTATGAATTAAACTGAATTTAAAAATTTATTAAACTGAAAACGAAAAAACTGAGATCTGAAAATTTTCAATAAATTATAAATTACTCTGAAATTAGATTGAACCTGATAAAATAAATGTACATTGCTAGTCATAAAAATGTGGTACCAGAAATAAATTATTTAAAAAATATCAGAGTCATATGAAAAGAAGAAAAGATTGACTATCCTTTGCTTTCTAGTGCATTTGAACAATGTTTAAATTTTAATTTGGAAATCCCTTTATAAAGTCATATTTTTCTCAGAATATTTCATTATATCTTGAATAATAAGAATTTTGCAGGCAACTGTCGTTATCTGTAGCCCGGTGGCTTTGTGGTATCGTTTCACGCTCCTAAGGCATATGTCAGAGGCTGGGCAAGGTCGACACAGCCTTTCATCCCTTCAGTGAGTCGATAAACTGAGTACCAAGCATGTTTGGGAACTAAACACTGGGGGGTTTCACGTTATGCTGACCACCTAATCGGGACATGTACTTTGCACCTCAGGGTCTGTCAGTAAGGAAAACAGAGATGATCTCTGTTTTTCTTACTGACAGACCCTGTAGGCGTTGGCCCACATGGACTGTCGTGCCACAGAATTTAGTTTAAGTATCGTTAATAACAAGCAGCAGTAATTACTGGCAAGCGTTGAAATCTGATGGAGGTAGGATGTTTGCTTACCGAGATTGAATTATTTCCCAGTAATATTGCTACTTATACTACAGTTTACTTCAATCAATATCTTGTGAGCATGTATTCAACAGATTGTTGACGGTAATATTGAATGTATGTAGTATCTCAGCACTTTCCTATGCGAGAGAGCAGACATAGTGTGAGGTTGGCCTTGAAACACCGTACAATTACAATACAGATCATTAATCATGAAAATGCTTATTTGCATTACTTTCCGCTTACATTCACTGAGACGAGGACGTAATGTTCTAACACCTCTTAGGAGACAGTCTGATAGCTAAGGGCTACTGCAAAGCATTTTGGTAACTGTAGCCTAAGCTTCCTTCTCGGAAGATTTTTCAAAAATAATAGGCGCTATTCAAAGGTCGTAAGGAAGTGTGACAAAGTTTGAAGAAGCATCCAGCATTCTGACTGTAGTTTACGTGTTTGGGAGAATAATCTGATTGATTTCGATATTGTCATAGGAGCAACGCACCTGTTGTGATGATTTAGGCAGTCATTAAATATATAACATGTACATATCTAATTTGGATCAATCTTAATTCGAAAAGAGGTCGAGACATTTCTGACATCTTAGCCATTAGTTGTACCTTATCTCAGAGACTTGCAATATGCCAACTTTCAACAACATAATGCAAGAGCATATGCTACAAATCGTTTTTGCCTTATTTGAAACAGAAGATATTCAATGGTTGTCTTGGGTGGTATGATCTCCAAATCTCTGACTAAATGAAAGCATCTGGTCATGAGTTGTTGAGAAGTGAGTACACCATCCAACTACTATCATTATAGTATATTTCAAGCATCGTGAAATGAGTTGCCGATTTCGGTCATCCAAGTCTAGTTTGTCTTCATACTTAATTGGTAAAAGTCGTTTTAATTGCCAGGAGGGGTAACTTTCTAATAGTTTCGACCTCAAATTGCTTGTAAATTCAACAATATTGTCTTCATATTATATTATTTACATATAAAAAATATCTTTTTCTTATTTCCTAGTTCCATAATACCGCAATTTCAAAAATCAGCAAAATGTATTAATTAAATTATTAGCAAAAAATGCTTTCCTTCATTTTTTAAAATTTATTTATGCTTAAAAGTATTAAATTATATTCACTGAAATATTTATTATTTACAACTGAATTTATTTGAGATTCGTATTCCTCTTTTCAATTCATTAAAATAAATATTTTATAACATTTTTTCATGCTTTTACTTTCAAACTCATGAGATTTTTTTATTCAAATAATACAGCTTCTCTCAATAAAAAATATATATATATTTAAATCTGTTCGCAAGCTACAGCAATTTAAATTGAAATTTTTGTATTCGCTACTAAATTCAAAAAATATTAAGGCAAATGCTGTCTTTTCTCGACTGCCCTAAAATAAAAGTATAATAATAATTCAGAAATGTTTTTTTGCTGTATTTTGCTTGTATACTACTTTAAATTTATTGACTTTCTGTTTAAAGTAATTCAGAAAAGTATAATATATAATGTTATTTCAATTCATCGTTCTCTCGCTTTTATGAAATCAGTTTGTTTAAACTTAACGATTTCTTTTCTAGTTGTTTTTTGTCCATTTCAAACTTTTCATTGTGAAAAAAAGTAAACATCAAAAAGATATGTAAAAAATAGTTTTTAGCTATATTTCCTGAATAGTATTAAAATCAAATAAATTTTTTAGCAAAATGTTTGAATTATATTTTTCATAGCTATTACGAATCAAATAAATCTTTTTGGCATATATTTTTCATAGCTACTCGAATTTATACAAGGAAGTGTATTGTATTTCGCCGTTATATTGAGTACTTAAGGTTAAACTGACGATAATTAGAAGCCTATGGTTCAAATTCTATTAGGCCAATCACAAATATGTGCATGTAAATCATGCTATCAAGTTTTCCGTCAAAATAGTAAACTGAAGTCATGTCGATAAACGGTGCCGTATTTTATAAAATAGTAATAAATATGTACTCTTCATGGAATTCCTTGATAAAAATGATACCAGCAACTTGAAGAAATCATTCATCTTTAGTGAGAAAGTAAAAGTAAGTAAGATATCAAAATAAGATATGCGACACCATAAACTGTCAAAACAGTGACGATTGTTGCAATTTCCAAGTTGCTTCTTATCGTTTTCTTGATTTACAGAGGCATCACAAATGACTACCCGGCAACAAAAGAGAATGGGTGTGAAACACGAAGTTTGTATGAACGTGGCTTCCAACTCGTCGTATTCTAAGTCATCCTTTTTTTTCTTTATTAATTGACCACTGATCGGTTTGTTTGCCATCTTAAATAGCAGCACTGAATGGCTGTAAAATGTACGAAGGCTAAAAATGGAAGTAAATTTTCACTAAATTTGAAGCATTTCCTTTCACAAAATGGTGAACTTAACTAGTGGTAGAATACGATATAGGTATTTCTTTACCAGTGGTGTGGCAGTAGGGGTACCGAAAGGATGTGTACTCCTACCACAAACGAAACATAATTTTTTTTCCTACAAAATATTATTCATGCTGGGCAAACTTTTTACAGTGAATGCTAATAATGGACGTAGAGGAGGACTTCTGCAGACAGGGATTTTTTCTTGTAAGAGCAAACGAAATCCTTAGTGTACAAGACACCTGTGGACTTAGCTGAAGATCTCGTGGGAAGAAACATTACCTCAAACAAAATTAACACAACGTCTGGAATCTCCAGATGGGTAAACCAGTCACTTCTTTGTTGGTGCCAACTGAGTAAACGACACATGTGATCAGTATTATGAGATTTTGTTGTGAATTTTTTTGTTGAGATTTTGTTGTGAAACCTAATTGTGCAACAATTGGCATATAGTCCATTCGTTTTTCCTATACTGTTGTAAGTTCAAGTTGAAATTCTAATATTCTTCTTTTTTGTACCCCTCAAAGTGAAATCCGACCCTAGTTTCTTATATAATTACTACTCCTCTGAATCAATAAAATCAACTCTCTTAATTTGTAAAAAAAAAACTATTTAGTATCACTGCACAAATACAAATGCCATATTTTTCCATCATTTGCTTAAAATATTTTTATAGATAATTATTAAGATTATATGTAATCAAAAGAGCAAAAATCTTGTTTCATTGAACGCATTAAATTTACAAAATAGACTCAAAAAAGTTATTATACTTTGATAAATCCAAAATATGTATTTAATAATTGTCCAAAACACATATCTTATACTATAGCAATATAATATTATTGTCTAAATTAAAAAAACAAATGATTAATTTTTACTGTCATTTCACGTTGTTTGGAGAAAATATATTTATTTTATAAAGCTAGGAGTTTGCATGTACCTGCTATTCTCACAACACATATTTTTTAACTTTTAATCCTGTTCATTAAAAATATTTTACAAGATTAAAATCATGGTTTCGGAGAACATTAATCAATTTTTTACAAATGGCATTAATAATATTTTTCGCTTTAAGAGAAATCTAGTTATAAGGAATTAACCTAAAGTACGCTTCGCATTCCTTTTTCTTCATTTTTATAGAGAAAAAGAGATTGGTGATAGAAGAAAATTCCATTCCGCAAAGCTGACTTTCTTCCAATTTATCATCAATTTCATCCTCTATCATTCCTGAAATTCTAATACGGAAATAAACTGTTCCTTGCATCAAGAGATCACGTACTAGAGGAAAGTTAATTATTGCCTTTTCGACATTGACATCGTTCGGGGGTAAAAAAAACAATATCAGACAAGACTACCGACCCTTAGAACAACCTTTCAACCACAGGATTCATTTTATTGAGTATAAGGAATTGACAGAGATGGATAAGATAGCTAATAATATGCTATGGGGTCACACCTTATGGAAGCAAAAGTTAGCCATTTACTGTTATTCAACAAAGAAAGATACTGCAAAGAGAAAGTATAAGCTAATTTTAATTAGAATAGGCTGAATTTGTAGAAAACTATTTCTAATAAAAAAAATCAATACTTTAATTTTTATATAATTCTTATGCCCATTTTTTCGCAAAACTACAGAAGTTGAATTAATTAATGCTACTTTATGGAAAATAAAAATCTGTGAGAAAGTTATTTTGTTTTACATTGTCAAATACTTGATTTTTTTTTATTTTATAAATTAAAAATAATTTAATAAAATAAAAGAACAAAGCTTTTATTCAAAATACTTTTGATAATAAAATATGCATAAAATATATTTGATAATAAAATATATTATTTTATTACAGATAATAAAATAATAAAATATTTTAATATCTTTTGATTGTAAAAAACTGCAAATTTTAATAATTAAATTTAAATATTTATTATTTTTTTATAATTTCATTAACGATTTTTCGATTCTGAAATAGTTATATATATATATATATATATATATATATATATATATATATATATATATATATATATATATATATAAATATATATCTCTATATCTATATATATATATATCTATATATATATATATATATATATTTCCATTTTCACAGAAAAATACTATTTTTTCCTGTATTGAACTATGATGATGTCATGAAATAATTTTAAGAATTTTTAAATTATAATTAAAACTATCAACTGAAGTGCTTAAAGAATTCACAAACATTATGCCGTAAAATAATTCATTTGTTGGTTACTCTGTAGTTTTATTAACCACATAGCTAGTTTAATCAGGACATTTAAAGTGAGCTACAAATTTCGTTCGTTCCAGTGGGAATCGAAACTACGAAACCAATAGCTTGAGTGCTCATCATTCAGCTACGTCTCTAATTCCTAGCACGTGATTTTTAAATACTGATCATAAATTATAATTCATATATTTTCATTTATTAATTTATATAGTACTGGATCAATAAGCAATCTGACTTCCAGTAATACGTCAAATCTTTTCATTCACACGATAAATTTCGATATTGAACTCTACACAATACCTTTCAAACAAATTATATTATTAACATTCAGTTCTAAACATATTAAATTCTTTCCACGATTAATTGTATATCTTTATGCTTAATATATTATATCGAATTTAATAATTATAAACAACATATAAAATATTCAAATAGAATAAATATTTAATAAATAAAATTTACAAAATGCTCGGTAGGGAATTGGCTTTTAGCGTTTACATTTTTAATTTCAAGCTTCATAGCTAAAATTCTTTCTTTGTATCTTTACTCTAGTAATGTATTTGTTTAGAAATAAAATATTTAAATTCCATATAGTATTTTATTTTCAAGTTATTTCTGATTATTCTTTTAATGAAATATAATATGAATTTTGTCTCATTTTGTATTTTGATGGATACTTAATCAATTAATTTCCGAGAATTCGAATAAAAATATCATTTTCTTTTGTTGAAATGTTATGGTTAAATGACAATCTTTTAGACTTTTCAAATAATACCGATAACTTTTCCTCAAATTTAGGAATTTTATAAAAATATTCTTTTTTAAATGATTAGTTATCGATTCAAAACACTTTCTATTATTAATTTAAAAATGAATTTCCTAATTTAAAAATTAAAAAATTCTGAAAATTTTTCGTCTAAATTATCACATTTCATTTACTTGAATTAAAAATTTGTCTTCCTTGTATGCTTTAACACGTTAAAATTAGTTTTATTATGAAAATAAAATTATTTTTTTACAGGTGTTCTTTTCTGAGTTTGTCTCTCTCATTTGATGAATATAAATAAAATTTAGCAGCTTTTCTTCGCTTACTTTTCTTCCTTATTGTATTGTTTTTAATTTGAGAGAGTTTTTCCAATGTAACAAGAATCCTTGATAAGCCGGCCAACTTGTCTAGTGGTCAGCGTGTCTGACTACGGATAGGGAGGTCCTGGATTCGAATCCCAGTTCAGGCATGGGGATGTACTTTCTCTCTCTCTCTATCCTGTCTTTGACTTTCCTTGTGTGTGAATGAGGTGTGAATGGTGCCTACCCAATAAACGGGTCCCTATGGCATATGTGAGGTTGCGATGGGGGCACAGCACTTGTGGTGCACCCGAGGCAACGCCTGCAAAGAGGTCGCTGTGTCTGGCCGGTACATTGGGTATAAGGGAATCCAATATACCCCAACCTTTGGGGGAAAAAAAGAATCCTTGATATTAATTATCAAAGGTACAAGCAATGAAGTTTAAATATAATTTTTTAAAAAAAACTAATTCGAATTAAAAAAATTTAATAAATATTTGCAATTTTGGCATATATTCACACACAAGGAAAGTCGGGACACAAGGACAACTTACTAATTTGTCCCATAACATGGATTGGGAAGCATTGATTTAGATTTAGCAATTCATAGAAAATCTTGAATTTTTTTTCCATAATTAAACAATTTTAATACATATAAGCATTTATTCCTTTGTTTAAAATTCAAATTGTAACAAATCAATGAAAAAAGTTCATTAGTCATTATACTATATTCACGTACGCAGTTTATGATAGAAATATACGAAATAAATGTATTAAACTGTATGAATAAATTTCAGTCGAAACTTACCATTTTCATCAATTTCATACTTATTCACTTGATATAAAAATTATTCAAATTTGCTTGATATAAAAATTACTTTAAATAAATTTACTTTCATTTTTATATTAAAACTTTTTACCAATTTTATGCCTATACTTAGTAATTTTGTACAATAGGTTATAGTATTTATATTACATAAATACAGATTAAAAAAGAATGATAAATTCAACTTGACAATTACAAGCGGAATACAAATTACAGGATTTTTCAACACATAATTACTTTAACACTGGCTATCGTAAAAAAAAATCTAAGTTTAAAAGTAAGACAGAATATATTTCAAAAATTCTTAATCATTTATGAATAGACTTAGTTTATAATATTAAAAACATAATATATGGATTACAAATAATATTAAAAAGTTATCAGATACCTTCATTTATATGTATGTTCAATATAAAATATAGTCAAAATATTAATATGCAATAAAAATCTCATCAAATATTATATTTTGTGAGTGAAAGTTATAATGATTTTTTAAATAAAAAAATATAAATAAAAACTTAAAAAATCCTTTAAGTGAATTCAAAATACGACAGATTAATTTGAAAAAATTACAAGAGTTTCTTCTTCCCATGCAAGAACTTTTATTTGAAATATTCAAATAATTACTGCAGGAATATGTGTGCCTTAATAAATGAATAATGAATTTATAATAAAAGTAAATGAATGATGATGATTATAAATGATTTCCATAAAGATATTTAATAATTAAAATATAAATGATATAAATTATTTTCATAATGATTATTGATAAATAAATTATATTCCAAAATTAAACTTCGAATAGGCGAATGATTTTCCTAAATTTTTTCAACCCTAAGATTTTCCAATATTTTTCGTTTAGTTAACATTAAAAGCTAAGTGCTTTATTTTTAAATTATACCAGCTGATTTCTAGAACAGCTTCTAAGAATAATCTCGTCAAGGGAGTAAAAACTAATTTAAAAGATTAGCGTATATATTTATATTCCAGATAACTAATTGGCTAATTTGTCTACATTCTTTAAACTTATAAAGCGTAAATTTTATAAACTCTCCGGTACTTTACCTTATATTGGCTCGTTAATTAAGCTTTACTTAAAATATTTACACTGTGAAAAATTCCTATCAACAAAGTAGTATTGAATTTGCTCTCTGGTAACAAGAAAGATGCTTCATACCACATCGTCTTGGGATTGGTGTATCATTAGAAAATCTGCCATGACTCTATTAATTTTGTAACTTCTTCTAATTACTGTACGTGTATTCCAAATACGGATAACTACTTTTTCTACGTACACTCATCAATCAAAAAGTTTAAGAGCCAAATTCTTTCTTTTTTATTTTCAAATGAATGTCATTGTGAATTTAAAACGCATGCATATTTAATGCATAAAATAATTCTTGTTATAAATTGATATTAAAAATTAAATAGATGTAATAAGTCTATCTTTGATAAAGCTATCAAATGAAATACTTAAAAGTTAATCTAAGTTTGATGAAAAAAAATAATTAAATATAATCTTTCAATAATAAAAGGAAAAATAATCCTGAAAATTGGATATTTAAATATTCCTCTCAATTGGCTCCTTTTTTCCCCTTTTTTTTGTATAATTTATCAGAAAAGCCTCGGATTTGTACTACAAATCAATTTTTTGAATACAAAATTTTAAAATAAACCTTAATTAACAATTTAATCAGTCTAAAATGCAATATTTCTTATAAAAACATTTTCCATAATGAATCAATATACTTTAAACTAAATTTTAATTATTTATCAAAAAGAAAATATCTTCAATTAATCAAATTATTTATGACTCAACTATTATTTTATCATTTAAAAGATAAATCTTTTTCCTAACATAGAGGGGAAAAAATTATTGTGTGATAAAGTTACCTGCTTAAATTAGTAATTTTATTTTTAAATATTTTTTACTTTAAATTGTTTTCTAAAGTTGTTAGGAATAAGATTTTGAAGAGATTTATTAATAATGTTAAGGAAAAGAAAAAATTTCCTTCATAGAAAAGGCAAAAAATTTAAAATAAAAACTGGAGATATATTACTCAGGGAAACAAATCAAACAAGAATATTTTTGAATATTTATACTTAAACATGCTAATAAAATATTAAAAATCTAAAAATCACTCGTTCTATTTTAAGTGTATGGACTTAAAAGTATTAAAACTAAGATATTTATATAAAAAGGTTTTATAAAAGATATTTTCATACATAATAATTTTTTTCCAATTCCTTAAAATACCACTTAAGAATAATCGTTTTTTTTTTCCCCTTAACAAGAAAATTACGTTATTTAAGTTATTTTTCCAGTGTCCAAATGCTTTAATTAATTTATGTCGATTTAAATGCATCAGTAATAAAGTATTTTTCGCAGATAAGCCATATTAAATTACTCAAAACATGATGCACGAAACATGATTATACATGACATTATTATGAGAAAAATGCAAATTCAAATGAGCATCTTCAAATAACATAAGTAGAGAATCTTATCCACCAAATATGAACTTAGTCCAAATTTTTCACGAACTTATAATTGCTTAAAAATAATATACTTTATGTATACATAAAGCAATTATACGAGGGTCTGTTTCTCTGTTATTTAAATGTATCTTTTTGTAGACGATGATAGTTCTAAATATAGACCAACAATTCAAAGCTTATTCCAAACCAATACAAACTTTCAAATTCGAAATGAGAATTGTATCCTTGAAATGTGTAAAGGGGAGCATAAATCTAACAATTCGGTTTCCAGTTTGTGTTGACGATAAAACGGATAATTTTAATTAATTCAGGTGTATGCACATTTTATTTTAAATTCACCGAAAGAACAAAGTTTACATGGCTTCTATTTCTGCCACCAAGTATAATTTGACTTATTTGAGTTACCTGTAAAAGGTTTATCAGAATTTCAACTATCAAGAAAATATTATCGTAATTTAAACTGTGTTATTTAAGCCCCAAAAAATTAATAAATTTAAATATTATTTAGTTTCATAAAATATCTAACGTTTATCTGACTTATTCTTTTTTTTCATATTGGAAGTGCTATCTTTATTTTTCAAATAGGTCTATTTTTTAAATAAAAATTGCAATTTTCTGAGCATAAAACTTTTATGTCATCATTTGAAATATGTTTTCTCAAAAGGAAGGATCGGAAAGAATGATACAAACTATTATTTTCACTGATTCCATTTACACGCAAAAACACTATTCTGAAGAAAGTTTAAGGCGGAAAATGTGTTTCTATTCTCAGACATCAATTTAAAGCTCTATCTTTATCTTTAACATGCATGGAAGAACATAAATAAGCAAAATGTTTTTAAAAAATAAGGTAAAAAGTATAGAAGCTTTTTTTTTCAATGTGTAAAAATGCAATTGGAAAAACTCTTAAGTAGTGGGAAACAAAATAAACCTTTCCTTTTTATATATTTTTTAACCTTGATCTGAAAAGATTTGTGAACATATATTTACAATTGTATATAAGAGTAGGAAGGAAATATTTTTTCATAATTTGAAACAAAATATGTATTCCTATTTCGGAAAAAGTTTTTTCGCTGTAGAAAGTTATATTTTATTCTAATTAAATCAAAATTTTGAACTAATTAGCATTTCTTTCAAATAAGGATTTATTAGTGTCAAATAATAAAAAAAGAAGTTGAAGCTATCATATTGGGAAATATTTTAAATATTTTTATGTGTTTATAAATCGGACTGTTCAAATATTGCTAGAAATCCATCCCTAAAAAGTAAGCTGAAAAATCAATTTCACCTCAAAATTTTAAGCTTATAAAGAAAGAAACGAATTTTCCTGCAAAGCATCAACAATCGCTTGCAAGAATATTTTGAATCTTGTTTTAGGATAGTTCTCCAAGTTTATTGACAGGAGAGAATTCTTCAGTAGATAATTGCAGTATAATGGATAAGAGTTATTGACCTACAACATTATATTTAAAACACTCTCTGAATTGATATCTAGTTGTTTTTCAAATTTTCTATCTTGAAACAATGTCATTAAGGACAAATATCTTTGACCATAATTACGCAAAACTATTACGAGATGGATACGTAAGTACTTTACAATAGGCGTAAATTACTAGAATATCTCTATACTATATCAAATTATGTCTTCAACTTAGGACTTATTATTAATCACAATTTGATTTTAATCTTTTTACAATTATTCTTGATTTTCAAACAACTACAACTTTTACTCTGGACCATGTCTTAAGATAAACCAAGTGGAAATTATTAGCTTAGAATTGAAATCCCCTAGGCAAAACACATTTCGTATTCGTTGGCTTGAGACTCAGCTTTTTAGTGGAAAGAAATGTGTCTTCCATTGACATGTCTTTTTTTCTGTTTCATTGGATTGATATCAAAATATACCAGGGATCATTTGCAACAATGGAACCTAAGCAACTTTATCCTAGTCAATTCTCATTTCATCGGAATTAGTTCAAAAATCTTGAAGTAATATTCTTTTTGCACAAACATCATCCACTGTATTTCTTTATATTTGTGCAGATTTAGAACTTTTAATAACGTACAGAAGTTAATGGAATCTGAAAAATCCTGAAATTTTGTCAATTTAAAATTACTCTTTTTCAAAGTAAAAAGTGGAAACTGATTTCAAAACTAAAACAATTAACAAAAGAAGCTTTTGTGAACTCATTTTGTGCATTTGTGTTCCTTTTCCAGTTTTTATTTTTTTTATTTTTTATGTTATAAACATTAAATTAGATAATGTTGCTTATTGATTGTATTTTAAATTATGGAAATTTTACTCTAATCATTCCTTTACTATGTTTTAAAACCATTTGCCGATATGTGTTTGTGTCTTTAAAATTTAATTCTGTTGATTTTCAGATGTATTTATTAATATATCTACACTTTGGTTTGTTTTCTAGAAACAATTTTAGTTTTCCGGTGGTAATATTTTTAATGCTGTTATTTGTAACGTTATTTCAGCAGAAAACTTCTATTTATCAGTTAGTAACAAATAAAATTCAGGACTTGGCTTCAACAATACTTGATTGCATTTTGCAAGCATTTTGTAAATTATTGATAAATTTATCAAGTTCATATAAAAAGTTTGATAAATTTGTAGTTTACATAAAAAATTTAGGATATCAAAAATAAAATTTTTTATTAAATCAGCATTAGCTGAATTAAAATTTTGCATTGATATTTCAATGAATGAACTTATTTTTACTCATGGAATATTTAAAACAGTTTAATAATCAGGGTTTAGTAAAAAATAACATTATATTCAATCAATACTGGCATAAATTTTTATTAATATTTTTATTAGCAAAAAACTCGATTAAATTGCTCACACAAATGTTTATGCAAGAACTTAAGAATAATATTTTTAAATGAAGTTTTCAAATCTTTAATATTTCTGTAAATTCATGATTCGAAAATTCAATATCTAATTAATTCAGTAAGATATATAAAAAGAGAATCAATAAGTATCGACTGTGTTGTTCTTCATTCAAGAGTTTTATTTTTCTCGAGTGGGTGGGATGTATCTTTTCTCCTCCAATTAAAATAATTTTTAAAAAAAATACTCTCATTATATCAAAGCTTATTTATTAAATGTGATATTTTTATTCCCAGTATACGTTATACTTTTGTACACACTTGAGAAACAGAAGAAACATGCCTACGCAATTATAAAATGTTTTAGGGCGCTGAAGAGAATATCGATTCCATTTCGTCTGTATCGAGCAAACAGTGAAGAAGTAAGACAACAAATTGGATTAATAGCTGAGGAAGAATCCAAAAAAGGGATGTTATGAGAACATTTTTAGTTCTCCAAATTGCATAATGAATTCATCTTACCAGAATTGACATAATCTATAAGCTATTACTGAAATTTGTAAAGTATGCAATTCATGTACAAATACATCTTAAAACATTTCTCGTTTAAAACTTAGAAAATATTTTAACTATACATGTACCGTAATCAGCTTCTAATTAATAAACTTTTCTCTCTATGATTAAACTTTCTACTCCAGAATTGCTTTGAAAAGACCTACTACTAATTCAAGTGTTTGGCAAACTTATTAGGCATCTGAGCTAACATAACGTTTGCAAATCTTTCTGTAAGTTACAAGACAAACAAATACTATCAATGTTTCTTTTATTTTTAACCCCTATATATCTTCAATTAATTTTAAGTAAATTGCTTATAACAAAAAGAAATAATGTAGATAAGAAGAACTAAAAATATAGTTAAATTAAGTAATAATATTTTAATTAAATTCATTAATGAGGTTCGCTCAACGGTCATTTTTTGCACACGAGGGCTAAATAGACCGGGACTAAAAGTTTAAAGTTAATTCCGAACCACTACAAACATCCAAGGTGGGATTCGGACCCACGAACTGTTGAGCCGAAGGCAAGAGCGCTAACCATTCGGCTGCCAGCTCAGGGTTTATTAATGAGATGAAAGAAATCCTTTCATATTATCAAGAAGTTTCTTAATGTTAGGAGAGTAGTAAGTAGTAGCTGCCATTAAAATACAATGGTCCTAGTGTTCGCCAGAGAATCTGTTTCGATGTTTATTTTTAATAAATTTCATATAAAAAAACAAAGAAAGCTCCTGCAGATTTGTACATCTGAATATTGCCTTCTTTTTGAGATAAACCAATATTTAAATTTGATTATTTTCTTCAAACTCTTAAAATATTGAATAAAACAAATATTTTAAGAGTTTGAATAAAGTGTTTTTATACAGATAAATTAGTTTGAAAATTACTCAGCTCAAATTTTAGTACAGTATTGCTACAGTCAAAATCAAAATGTTCAGCACAAGAAGAAAACTAGTCAGCATCAATTTCTTTAAAGGCTATTTGACAAATTGTGCAACGACTAAAACTCCTTTAAAAACTTAGAAACTTTTCTATAGAATTCACTTCTCAAATTCAAAGTGGTTTCAATACATTATTTGGTGTTGTAAGGAGTTGTCGAAGATCCGGTCTTGTCAAGGTTTTTTGTTTCAAATAGGCAAAATGCTTATATTCACTTTAAATAATATCTACCAAATACTTTGGAAAGTTGGATGATAATATCTTGGAATTGGATACTTGGACTTGAATGATCTACTGAAAATATCTTCGCCAACAACATATAGTTCGATTGAAGGTTTGGTGGTCACTTTTTTTAAATTTTTTTAGTGCTTGCATCCTGAACTATTGTAAAATTCCGCGGAAATTGATATGAATAGTTAAATAATGAAATAAACAGTGTGTTGACCACATTCAATTATTGGCTAGATACTTTTGATTGCATTAATTTTAATTTTTATTTTGAGAGATTAATTCCCTACTGATAAATTTTAATTAACGTATTCTTATAAAGATGGGTTGAGTTAGTACATATATATTTATATATATATATATACATATATATACATATATACATATATATACATATATATATATATATATATATATATATATATATATATATATATATATATATATATATATATATATATATATATATAGATATATATATATATATATATATATATATCAACTCAATTACATTTGGTAAACTCTTTTTTCTTCTTGTTTGTGAATTATTTTTCAGTATATTCTGTTTCTCTTATACTTAATTGTATTGATTAAGAACATTTCTTGTTTTAACTTGAAAAGAAATAAATCTTTGTTACGTAAAATGTTTCCTAAAAGTAAATTATGAAAACATGTGACATCAAATTTTATTTGAAAATATAATTCCATTTATCAATATTTTTATTTTAGTGTTAGAAAATGCATATGAACAATAAGCAACTTTTAAAGTTAAAAATTTTTTAATTTGTTTTATCCACATTATCAGTGTTTTATTTATATATTATAAAACTTTTGATAAGATAAAAAACAACGATATTACATTAGAAGATTCAAGTTCCAAATTAATTTCTTAATGAAAACGTCGTTGAAAGAAAAATTGGCATAATTTATGAACAAAGGGATGGATAAAAAATTAAAAATGTTCTTGGTGTATTTTTCTTATTTTAAAATCTAATTTTATTACTTCTGTTATGATGTAATTTACAGAATAAGTGATGTTTTCTGTTCCAATATTTTATTAATTTAATTTTTTAATTCTCCTTTTTCACAAAGGATCTAAATTTTAAAAAAAAAATGGAATCAGTAAAATTCAATTCGTAAATCCAATCGCTAAGAAAATTAAAGCATATAACTATTTGTGTTAGAGAAAAGTAAAAATCTTATTAAAATGTATCTGAAAATCTGAGCCCTTTTTTATTTCATAGAATAAAATAAAAGTTAAAGTAAGTTGTGTGACTTAAAGCGGAGAATTAATATTTTATAATGCAAAAGTTTACACACCCAACATTTATTATCATTAATTGAGAGTAATGTAGTGATAAAACTTCTTATAATGTTTTTTTTAATTTCTATTTGAAGAGGATTATTTCATCAATACCTTTTAAACATCCTTAAAAATATTGTTATTAGATTATAATATCCTTTATGTAATAATACATTTAAATCGTTCTATAGTCATTCAATGTTTTTAATTAATACTTTTGCTGTTCAACTTGTATGGTGGCTAGCGTGCCTGACTGCGGATAGGGAGGTTCTGGGTTCGAATTCCGGTTCGGCATGGATGTACTTTTTCTCTCTATCTATCCTGTGTTTGTCTTTTCCTTGTATGAATGAGTTGTGAATGGTTGCTTACTCTATAAATGGCTACCTATGGCATGTGTGTGCACTGAAGAAGTCGGACTCCACACCATATACGGTTCAGTTGGAAAAGTGGAGCAGCGCCCCCATTAATGCTGGCACACGTCAAAAACAACAATTAATACGTTGAATGAAAGTTAGAAAATGTATTGTTCTGTGAATAAAGAATTATAAATTTTATAATAAGATAATATAATGGAATATAAATCAAAACGTATGTAAAAATTAGATTCGAATTTCATCATTTATATATTCGAGAGACTCATCTTGATTTTCTCAAAATACCACTTATGCGGAGAAATATTTATTTATTGATAACATTAAATATCACTTAATAAAATACAGAATGATTAGACGTTTTAAATTAATATATGTAAATCTTCTCTTTTAATAATTTTAATGCCCAAGGAAAAATTTCTAAGCCATTTCTATGGAGTGAATTTCTATATCATCTCTTTTGACTTCCCAAGTACAAAACATTTATTCCGACATTCAAATTTTGAAGTTTCTTTTTCTAATTTCTTACATTATTTGATATTAAGAAAATGGAATAGTACTATTTAAATTTTAACTGTCTATAATCTTTGCAACTCGAAATACAATTAAAGGAGACGTGTATAGAAAGATTTCAAAATTCAAAAAGCACACTTCATACACCCTCTCTCCCTAAAGAGCCCGAGGAAATATCTTGACAATATTTGTCTTCCTTGTAAATTGGGTTTCTCTTCAATGAACTGTGGAACTCAATCGTACTGAAGTGTGTAAATACATAGAAATTATTAACAAGCACCCTCTCTCTCTCTCTCTCGCTTTTGAATCTGATTGAGAAATCGTGATATGAGATTTCTCTTGATTACCGTTCAACAGCGATTGAAGCTAGATATCAAAACATGACAAGCATCCAATCGAAAAAAAGAAGAGTTTCGTTAAATTACTATAAACATTAGAAATTTGCTCGCTGAGGTATTAATTGAAATACATAAATAATTTCTTTTTTAAATTTAAAAATACAATCACAATGAAGTTCACGAAATCTTCAAATTCTGTGTTGTATTTTATTTAAAATACTAATAATGTAATTAAATTTTAAAACCTTATATTCACTGTAACTGCAAAAGCATAAAAAAGTTAAAAAGAATCAATGCCAATAAGCTATAAAGACGTATCCTGTAGAATCGGAAAAAAAAGAAAATTGATTTTAACCTACCTCAAGACCGTATTGCTGATAGCTTCCATGTTAGTTAAACCAATTAATCAGAAATTTTTGACAAGAAAACTGCCAACTGAAATCTTCATCTTTTAATTTAGCAGTCGATTAATAAAGTATTGTATAAAAATTCATATATAATAATGAAATTAAGATACAGGGCATATATCGCATTAACCCATTCAATAGTTTAAATACGATAAAAACTAAGATAGAAAAGAAACAACTTAGTTAAATGTTCTAAGTAAAGTACCTCATAATTAGAATCACATAACTAAAGTCAGAGTTGAGAATTGAAGATATCAAATCATGCTTAAATTTTCATGAGGAAATAAGAAAGTGGAAGTTGCCAACACACAAAAAAAAGAATTTGAATTTGAAGATATTTCTTTTCATTAAATTAATTTCATTTCCTTTAACTTTAGGCTCTTTCAAGTAATGAGTATTATCCTTTCGTATGAAGTTAGTCGAGACGCAAATTCTTCTGAAGTCATTAATTTTCATAAATGATGCATTTATTTCACAATAGCATTTCTGATATTTTCAAGTTACTTTTTTGACAACGCTTTCAAGCTGTCCGTATCTCCTTAGAGCTTTTCAGAGCAATATATTGGTACAAAATAAATACTTGATTAGATCATTAGGCACATCTCTACTATATAAATTTATGTTTGTAAATTATACCATTTATACATTTATACATGCACTCATGTGTGTGTGTGTTAATACACACACATATATATATATATGTGTGTGTTAATACACACACACATATATATATATGTATGTATGTATTTATAATTTATATATAAATATAATGTTTTAACAGCATATTTTTTATCTAAGCGATTAATTTTATTAAGTAAATACATTTCTAGAGTATTTAAACTTTTACTGCGATCAAAGTAGTTACTTTAACATTCAAAAATAAGAGTTTACAGACCAAAATACTCCAGAATATCTGATGTGCTGTAAACTTTTATCAAGAAACTCTTGGAAAACACTGAGGCATAGCAAGAAGAGTGTAAAACATTGTCCCGTCATATAACTGAAGACAATGGCTTGAGATGATGTTATCTGTACACTTTAAACTATTTATCCATATTTGTACTTATTTATTAAAATTCCAATTTAGAAGCAATATATCCTTCAAGTAGGTGAGATGATAATCGGATGTTAAAAATAGACCAATATCTCTAAAAAACATCGATATTACTTTTTAGAATTTTTTCCTATGTATTATGAAGAAATAGCAACTCACATAACTCATCCAAGAAATCGGAACTTAAGAAATGCATTTCTCTCTGTCCCCATGGATATGTTTCCCTTTCACTATTTTTATTTTTTATCGTGTATATTTTAGTTGGATTTATGTGTATTCTGTATTCCATTTATCAAAACTTCTGCGAAATGTTTTTGAACATGAAAAATAGAAGAATAAAGTCTTTATGTTGCATGTGTTTCTTGTTATTGTAACTCTATCACACCTTACTTCTTTCGTTTATAAGCGTTAAAACAATGCAAAATAAATATGTAAAATTAAAAAAAACTATTACGTTTGTCAGGATAGCAATTGTCTAAGAAGCTATCATCTCTCAAAAATAGCTAAACATAAAATGTAATAAATATATTAGCTTTAAAATAAATTCAATAAACTAGTAATAAAATTATCCTATTTTGAGAAAAATGCAGGTCGCCCCTTCCATGTTTTTAATTTAACATATAAGGATTATATTTTCATTACTGTGACCTAAATATACACTTTTCTGCAACAACTATTAATTTTTCAATTAATATGTTTTGAATTATACTGGGTGACAGCTTTATCCTGTTGACAAAGCAATATTATATTGAACTAAAAACATGGAATTTATTTTAAAAGAAAAACTAACTTTACTTACGTCATTTGTTACTTAGATACAACATATTTAAGTACTTTCGAAATGGCTCCCTTGGGCATCGATGCAGAGCCTCAAGCGTCATGTAAAATTTTCTGCAATGGGCCGCAGTTCATCAGGCCTTAATTTAGCTCATTCCTTCTTAAGAATAGACTTTAGGCATTCCAAACTTCGATGTGGCTTAGAGCATACTCTTGATTGCAGAGTAGATGAAACACTATAGTCCCTTGTATTTAAGACAGGTGAATAGAGAGCCTACATTCCCGCACTCTGAATTTGCTTTAATCCAGCCTCACAAATATAGCAATTATTTGTTGTCGTTGTTTTGGCATATTATTTTAAACAAGTAAATAAAAACTACCTAATTCTTTTACTAACATTAAGCCCTCTTAAGCAAATGAAATTTTTATAAAAAGGGTTGGAAATAAATTAAACCTATCAAAATCAGTATAATTTTATAAACAGTATAAAGTTCTCACCCTGTAAATGTTTTTTTGTATTTTTTCAATTTTTAATGTGACATGTTTTCTAAAAACTTTGTTCAAAACCCTAATTAACAGCAATTTTTTTTTATAAATTCTTATTTTTATTCTAAATATTGTTTTCAAATTAGTTTTAAATAAGTTTACAAATTTATATAAAAGTAGAAACAATTCCATCTTAAAATTCTGCATATTTTAAAAAAAAAATCTTTAGAAGAACTTTTCATTAGTTTTGAAAGTGACATTATACGAATCTACAAAATGAGAACTCAAATTAAATTAATCTCTTCAGATTGATGAACCATATATTTATTTTCAGCTTGTGCCTAACTATCAAATAATTATTGTTTGGCCTTAAGGAGAACAATTCGTAGATTCAACTCATACTTTGAGTTTGGATGCTTATAGTGATTCAGAATCCATTTTAAGATATAAACCTTGACCTAATTATCCATTGTATGCAAAAAAATGATAGTAAAGCAATATACAAAGCATTTTTTTTTCGCTATAATATGTTAAATTAACTAACATGCTATAGGTCTACTGTATTGCATACAGATGGTGTCTACTTTATTATATTTACAAGAATTTTAAAGGTTAGCAAGGGATAATTTTAAAAGTTACCAATGTAAGTAATCTTCAAATAAAATTCTTGTCGCAACTTTGAATAATTACAACAGGCACACACATTTTTAAACCTACAACTATTTATGTCAATGATAAATTTAAATTTACTACTAAGCTTTCACGAAGTAAAGTTTGCTTAATATATAAATTATGAAAAATCACTTATAATATATGAAATAAATAACATCGTATGATGTATAAAGAAATTTATATAAATATTACACTCATCAAAATATATCTAAGCACAATCTTTATTTAGTAGTATTGTATTGCACACATAAAAAATTTCCCAAGAATATAAACCATTTGTAATAAATACAAAATATATATTTCTTTTTATCATTAGATAAGTTATCACTTAGATTTAACTAAAACATGTGTTGAGTCGTAAGAGTGAGAAAAAAATCATAGTTTATATTAAAAAAATTATTTTTTGAAATTATTAGAGAAATAAGTACCATTCGAAAAATAAATTCACAGACATTATGCAGAAAATATTTTCAAATATAAGTAAGATTAAGGTATGAAAGAAATAAAGGTGATTCTTTTCATCTTGTATAAAATAAAGCAATAGGTTCTTAAATAGAAATATTTTTACAGAAAGTACAGAAGAAATAAAGTAAATCCGCGAAATTTTTAAGCTATTATAATTTTTATAAAGTTTTTTTAAAAGATTTTTTTATTATTATTATCAGGATGTAAAATGAAAATCTGAATCTTTCTTAAATCAGTATTTTTATTATAATTTGGGTCAATAAAATGGTTTAGTTACTAGTTTTTCAAACATCCTGTATTCTGACTATTTTACAAATATATTTTAGAAACATCAGATATAAACTTATTTCGTTATATTATTTTCTAGACACCTATTTGAACTTAGGTAACATATGAAAATGTTTATATTGTCTTATGTATTGAAGAAAACGTGAATAAGAACTTCGAAAAAGTATCTTGTATTAATATTGTTCTAAAATTGTACTTGCTATTTTTTAAATTTATGTATGATTATTGAATGTAACACACTCTTATTAGAAACGTTTATATAATGTAATCACAATTTGAAATTCTGCTAAAAAATTTGTTCTCTATTTGATTAAGAATTGTTTTGTTTTTCACTTTTTCAGAAATATATGATTCCTTTAAAGAACAATGAACATTCCACTGACCATGACAAGGCTCAAATGGATATCATTTTTTATCAAGTTCCAGAACTTTTGAAGTTTCACGAAGCGTTCTTGGAGTCATTGAAAGTCAGATTGCGATATTGGGACACTAAACACGTAATAGGAGACATTTTCGTGGATGTGGTAAACCTTCTCAATTTTTAATATTAGATATTAATATCTTATTAAAATATACTTTTTTTATCTGATTCTTTTTTGGGTTAATTATTTATTAAATTGAAAATGATAAATAAACGAGACGCTTCAACAAATAAATTTATACAATATAATCATAATTTATAAATATTGTATGTTGAATTTATTTTTAAAGGGTTTGATGTTATAAGAAATCGAACACAATTATATTTAACTTTTTATAATCAAAATAGACCAATAGAAAATTTTATAATATCTGTCAAATATACAACTTTGATCAATTTTATTAAAAATGTACCGTTTCTTAAAATTATGTATTAACTTTAACTTTAACATAAATAAAATTAGACTAGAGAAATAAGGATTGATCAGTGTATTAACAATCAGAATATGCAAGTAATACATTAAGTAAAAAATGTCTTATTTACTATTATATTTTCCTGGAACACTGGTCATAGCGGCAATTTTAAGGGTATAGCCTCCCCCCCCCTTCTCAGTACCTAATCTAAGGATGGATAAAGTATCGAATTATCTTAAGTGTACCTTTGTTTGTTTTCAAGATGTGTCTTATCATAATTCATTCCGTTTTCATTATTATAAGCAAAATTATAAAATAAATAGGAAATGATTTCGATACATTTTATGTGTGTATTTTTTTATAAAAATATACATACATTTGTTCCTATTTTTTTTTTATCTTGAACTTGTTTTAGAATTTAAATAAATGAATCCTCAAAAGTAAGTTATGTTTCTCTTATAAATATTTTATGAAATGTAATCATATTTTAGCAATCGAAACTTTTTAGCTATAACCTTATTTCCAATTCGCTTAACTAATTGTATATGAATGATAAAAAACATTCATTGACGAGACGATAATTGAAAAGTACATTTTGGTCACATGGAAATTGTTTCATACGAATTAAAAGTATTAATGAACTTCCGTTATATTATTTAATTTAAAATAATTTTATTTTGTCATTATATACCAATATTAAAATATGATGTTTATTGCTAAAATTTTAACATAACGCTTTTTACATATGCATTTTTTTAATAATTATAACATCACCTTTTTACATGTAGCGTTACAATTTATAAAATATATTGAATGGAGTTCAGCATTATTGGAAATAATAAGCTATGGAAGCTGAGTGTGGGATTTTATTAAATTTTGTTGCATTTTTTTTAATTTAAATATAAAGTTGGTATTTCTTTGAAAAAAAAGAAACTAAAATGTTTGAATTTTCTACTTTTTTTTATCTTTTCTAAATTATGTTTTTAAAATATCTGTAAATAAAGAAATTGGTTGCTTTTCAGAGCAAGCTAAATAAACAAATTGGCTTATATTGATGTTTCTCTCTTCTTTTAATGTAATTATCTTGAAATTTAAATGCAATAATATCCTGGGAGCTATGTGCATACTGAAAATAATCATTAATAACACTTATTATCCATCTTATAAATTTTAAACACATACACATGTGTATAAATATATATACATGGTAAAAACAATTTCACAAAAATAATTATTTTATACATTTAGAATAATACTAATTTAGTTCGAGAAAAATAGATGATGAAAATTGTTTAATTATTTTTATAAATATTTATCAGCTAAATAGTAAAATATTTGCTCTGAAATAGAATTTCTCACTTCTCTGAAACAATTTCATTTGATTTAGCGAAAAGAATTTTTAATCCAAATATTAAGTTTTCTTGACTATGACAAGGGAAACATTTCTGGAATGTTTTCTTACTACTACTAGTAAAAAATAGTCGAACAGACTAAGGAATATGTTGAGAAACATTCCATATGAAAACTTTAAGGGCTATTGACACTGTGAATGTCCACATTTTTTATAAATATATATACGATAAAAACTAATTCAATAGTACGTATCTTTCAATGAATATGCTTTAGATAATCTTTTCAATGGACGGTTCAAGAAACGAAAATTCTAAGAAATTGGAAATGTCTCTTTAAAGTAGATATCTAAAGATTGACATCATATCTTTATAGTATGTCATGTCAACCTTTTGATATAAGTAGTAAATATGGTATATTTTTTAAGACTCCAATTTCTTAATCCTGAGAAGCCGATAGTTATAGTTATGTACATAGCTATGTTTACAAATAATATATTTACGACTAATTTACATAGCTATATTTACGAAACTTATTTTTAAAGATCATCAGTATATTGAAATCTGACAATTAGATGTAAGCAGTTATTATATTTAAAAACATGCATAAAATCAATGAAAACATAAATTTGTTTTAAATATACGAGGAGTATTCGGAAATTAAAATCCCTTTCATTGTACAGCTGCTGCAATACTATGGTCTGTGGCCCACACATGCACACTAGTTTTTCTTGTTTATTGGTTACCAATTGGCGCCATTTAAATTTTTCTACGTTTTGTTTTCATCTTACTGTACACATTTAAAATGTTTAAGACTATTATCGATCCCGCTGACTGTGAGATTCATAGTTCAACTTTTGAATTCAAGAAATGTGAAACCTGTTATAATCTATAGATAAATTAAAAAATGTTTATTTTGGAGAAACAATGAGATATGGAATTTTGAGAATGTGGGTTAGAATGCTTAATGAAGGGCGAACAAATATCCTTGATGAGGCTCGGAATGGTTGTCAACTATGATCTGGTAAGGAAAGTTGACAAAAAAATCCATGAGGACAGACATTTCAGAGTCACGACGCTTTCAGACGAACTTATGCAAATTTCACGTACTGTTTTATACGAAATTGTAACAGAGCGCTTAGATTATCCACGATAGATTCCAAAAATGATTACTGATGTTCACAAAACCAAGTGATTTCGAAAGGCATTGACATTTCTCACAAGAAACAGAGAAAAGGGAGAGCATTTTAAGCCAAATTCTGACAAATGATGAAACGTAGGTTCGTCATATCCCACCAGAATCGAAACATTAGTCAATAAAGTGGAGAAACACTCAGTCTCCGAAAAAGCAAAAGTTCAAAATGATAATGTCAGCACAAAAAATCATACGCACTGTGTTAAGAGATATGAAAGGGATTTTGGTGAATTTCTTCCCAGAAGTGAAACATTCAATACAGCACGCGATACTGCGATACTTTAAGAAAGCTACGACGTACGATTCAAAACAAAATGAGAGGAATGCTGAGTAAAGGAATTGTGTTGCTCCATGACAACTCTCTGCTACATAGTGTTCGTCACACTCAAACGATTATTCAACAGTTTAGTTGGAAGCAGTTTGATCATCTACCGTACAAGCCAGATTTAGCTCAGTCCGACTACCACTTGTTCCGGCACATAAAGCATTAGCTTAGTGGCAAGCGCTTTGAATACGACGATGAGGTGAAAAATACTGTGGAGTCGTGGTTATCATCAATGGTGGAAAGTTTTTGTAAAGAAAGAATAGAAAATCTGGCCACCCGTTACGACAAAAATTTTAACTTGGGGAGACTATGTAGAAATATAATTTAAGGTATGCTATTTCACGTAATAAAATAAAATTGGGTTGAAAAATATTATACTACTACTTTTTATTCTAAAATGGTACTTGCTTTCTGAATACGCCTCGTACAAGTAAATTTAATTTGCTACTAAAAATTTGCATATAATGGATGATGGATTGAAATGAAGTAATGGTTCTTGATTTTCTTTTCTATCACTGTATAGATTTTCATGGAAAAAAAGTTTTGTTACATTATATAATCGTAGTAAATAAATTAAACCTCTTGGCATACTACACTTAAAAATTTTTCTTTAATTCGTCGTGCATACGACATAAAGAGTAGGAAAGTAAAAGAGAAAGAAATAATAAAATTTAGTCACATGACAATAATTTTACAATGGATTCTTCGGGGGTTTTAACTTAAAAAGTTAAAAGCAGAAAACAAAACTAAAGCTATCCCGATATGTTCCTACGAAATTCATCCGTTATTGATTAAATTCTAGAGTAAAGAAAAAAAAATTTTTTTTGAAGGAGAAAACATTTAAAGTTGCATAAAATAGCAATACAGAACATTGTATAATTGTCATTGCTGATGAAAGGATTTAGATTTCAACTAAGATCAGTCACTAAACAAAAAATATTTCTTATATTTGATAATCCCTGTTTTTTGCTTTAACATTTTAACTGTTTTGATAAGTTTAAAGAAATATTTAGTAGAAATTTTTTCTATTTAATAGAAATTAATAGATAAAAGTGGAAAATAACTAAGCAAATAAAGATCTATCGCCAATTTTGGCGATACAATACATCGCCAAAATTGGCGATGCATTTTAGATTGATGTCCATAACAAGGAAAACAAGTTTAAATAAACTTGTTTACTCCATTATGTATAACAATTCCGAAAGTCTGTCATTACAGTAATCATTATTTATCGATTACAGAATTACTTCATTGATACATACAAACTCATCTGCCACAGAACGAATGGAGTTTTGTTGTATTCGTTTCGTAGAAGAATCTTTATTGATTTTCCACCTACTCAATCAAATCAACTTGAACAATTTATATTACTTTGCGCTGTCTATTCTTTTCATGGAATTTTTCTTACTTTCATGTATTTCTTATAAATTGTCTACTTATTACATCAATGAATAGAAGGATATTTAGTTACTTTTCTTAAAATAAATCATTATAAATTGTTGCAAATAAATTGCTTTCATTAAATATTATGTGATTTTTTCTTACTATTCCAAATAAATTATGGATAAACTATCTATTTCAAATAACCGACCAATTTGTTGCAATGACATTAGGTCTCACTTTTTGGCGCAAGAATTAGAAATGATGATCTCTGGTATAGTTAGGCACGACATCTTAACTCCGAGAATGGGAGTTCTTTATAATTTAGAAACAAAGGCTAAGTAAGAGACACCCAGATTTCACCTATCATTTTACTTGGAAGACATTGCGACCATACCTACTTCATGTTACCTATCCCCCTCTAGAGAACATAGAAAATATTCGGCAGGATCAGTATAGAACTAAAGGTGGGGAAAACATCGTCTTCCCAACATGGCTATCATTGTCTCTTTATGCGAAATACAGTCTGAAGAAGTTTTAAAATTCAGGAAATGCTCTTTCGGTGGATATTCTTATTTTATAAACTTTCGATTATGATTATAAAGTGCTTAAAGACTAACGCATACATTATAAACACTAAATTAAAAGCATTAGACATCTGAAAGAATATGTCACCGTGTTTAATTAATTAACATAAGTTATTCTATTTTATTGCATTAAGTATCATTCACAAAAGAAATCAAGCATATATTAGCAAAATGGTGCAAAACACCTATACAGGGTTATAAATTGGAGAACATTTATTGACTGGAAAATTTGCTTTTATTCTATATCTCTTATATCCTTCCCTTATGAATATTTTGTTCTATATTTTATGTCCGTAGAAATATTTCCAATTTTGCTGAACCCTGTATTCCTCTACATTCTTAGTGGTACATAACTATTTACCTTTCATTCGATAAAGTAAAATGAATTAAAAATACGACATTAAATTTTAATATTAAAACAATAAATAAAAGCTAATCAACGTAAAGTTTTTTTATCCTTTCTTGCATTTTGACATAAAGAATGTTCAAATGATTTTTTTATTTCGTTTAATCATTATTATGAATCTTAGAACTAAAATTAAATAGATAAAACACTTTTAAGTTTATAATCGGTCTTATAATTTTAATTTTTGTCAGTTAAATTGTCTTCCAATGATAACAGTTCAATAGCATTAAATATTTTATTTTGTAAAAAAAAATGCAAAACTTTTGACGCTCTTCCTGATTAAATATTGAAATAAAGAATAACTAATATCAGATAAATGAACATTGAAGGGATCCATATTATTTTCATTATGAAATTTAAAATTAAAGAATCTCAATCAATTCTTTGATTTTTTTTCTGAGGAAATACAATAATTTTTTTTCTTTGAATTACAAAATATTTAGCCTAAACAAACCATAGATCATTCGACTTTGCAGATAGAGAATCCAAACTAGTTTCAGGATTCAATATAGAATTCACTGGAGGATGATTCTCAACAATCTTTTTAGAAGTATTTTTTCGTAAATTTAATCATTCTTAGAATCTTCTCAGTTATTTTAAACTTCGACTTTAATATAAATATCTCTTTACTTATACTAATTGTCATGTCTATTCTCTTATTAAGAGTATGAAAAACTTACTCATGATTTCGATACGATATATTAATATACTTAATATGAAAAATTTTCCTTCCCACTATTCTATTTATTATTACATTTTCCCTTCTTCTAAATTCCTTGTGTGTGTTCATCTGACTTAAATTTACAAAATTTATGCTTTTATTAAGCTATTTATCATAGTAGGTATCATGAAAATATGATACCTACTTTTCCTTCCTTTGTTTAAAGATATATTTCAAATATATATTTTCTTTGTTATACTGATATTTTTTACTAGATAACTGGATGACGATGAATAATTTAAAATAAATTGTAAATGTGTGCCCAACACCTAAGAAGGAAAAGAATCAACAAATAACCAATCTTAAAGCCAGGTCGTGAATCATTCAGTTAATAAATCAGCTCAATGATGGGGAAACTCGAAAAAATTAAGCGAAAGATAAAATTGTAAAATAAAGAAAAGGTGTAAATGGGACCAAAAAAATTAAATAAATAAATCTGCTCAAATCTTTCCTTTTCCTACGCGTATATAAATGACCTGCGATTAAAAAAATTTAAGATGGTAGTGATTTCAGTAATGCGGCTCATAAACTTTAAATAAATAATTCGTAAAGTATTTTAAATGCGTTATCATTGCTAACCAAAACTTAATAATTGAAGGCTGAATAGAAAAAGTATATTATGAATAATACAAGAAAAATTATAACTATCGGATTATATATATTATGTTACATTCATTGTGGTGAAACAAATTCGTCATGGTCTTATATCTTATATTACTTTCATCATCATTATGTGGTGAAATAATTCTTTCTCTCTCTAGAAATAAAAGTGAAACAGAAAACTTTGAACCTCATTGTTGAATATAAAAGATGATAAGTACATCCCTGCTTTTGCAGGTACATCTATAAAATTTAATTCTCCGTACATTCTATCATGCAATATGTGAATATATCTGGCTTGTAATGGATAAATCTTCCAAGAATGTAAAATTTCCATATGTATCAATATTCTAATGATGCCTTTGAATTTTTAGAAATTTATGCACAAAATTACATACTAAAGTGTATATTAAGAAAATGATTATTATTTTTCTGTGACCTCAGAATAAAATTCAACAAAATTTATATATTTTCAAGCCTAAGTTAATTTTTAAAATTTTTTAATTTTTATGAAATCATTGAAATTTATTTGAATTTTACGTGATAAATATAAATATATAAAGAGGCATGATAAAGAGAAAAGATATGATAAAAGAAAAAGAAGGGGGAAATCTGCATATTTAGCACACAGATATCTTTTTAAAAGAAAAAGTTTATAGACTAAAAATCTGAACTTATATGTAAAAAATGCGTAATTATTTTTTATAATAATAATAAGTGTTTTTCTAGTAAATTTATTATTTGAAACATGGATATATTTTTAGTGGATTTTATCTTCTGTTATTGCGCTTAAAACAAAGATAAAAATTTCGGTTGTTTTCTTATTTATTTTTATTAGTATTTTTGAAATATTTTATCCATTTTCCTTCGTTTTTAAAACTAACATTAACATTATTTTTATCCACTTAAATCCAGATCCCTTTATCAATATCATATTCTTATAAGCAATTAAAGGAATTTAATAATAAATATTTCGCTTTCATATTTGCTGCATGTTTAGTATCCGTAAAAAAGAAATTAAACATAGCTAACTTATTTTTAAAAATTTCTAATACTTTTAAAATATATTTTTGAATTATTATAAGAAATAGAAATAGGCTTTACCAGTATCATATTTATGCATTATCCAAGAACATAAAAAGTTATAAAGTACAATAATAAAACATAGTTCATTATCTTGATATAAAATTATTTTTTCAAATAATAGCATTTTTTGCAAGCAAAATCATGATAAATAAAAATGCATGATTAAGAACTTTTCAATATTTTTTTCAATTGAATTCAGTAAGTAAATAATTCTTATAGCACAATTACAAAATAGTTCATTAATAGTATGTTAATTTCTTAATTACTTTTAATTTATATTGAAAAATATTTCTAACTGTAAAATCCAATCTGTCTTTTCAATACTTGACTGCATATTTTAAGTTGTAATACTATCGTATCTACATTATATATTTAATTTAATTCCTTTGTATAAGAGTAAATGTTACACTATATTAAAATGAAATAACTATAATTTCTTTTCAGAATAAAAACCTTTATGTTCTGTATTAACCGATGTTGAGGAATAGAATATTCCTGCTTTACAGATAGATAGATAGATTTAGATATACTAATATATATGTACAAATTAAAATTTCATTGATAAGATGGAGGAAAAACTTAATTTTATTTTAATCTGTTAGTAAAATAAATAAAATTAGATGTAATGTGTGTAATAAATTAAGAACATTTCGCATTGAACTAAGTAATTAAAAGGAATGGCTTCATAAATTAATCTCCAGAAACATGCATATGCTGCTGCACCTAAACCAATATGTAATGCCATCTTCATAAGCATTTGAGGATGAAAATGGCTATAAAGGAGAAATTTCGAATATGAATGGCAGATTAGAGAAAAGACTTTTTATGGCTTTCATCAAAATGACTGTGCCATATGTTATGAAAAAGCAGCCAACAAAATCCCAGTAGGGTCTCAAATGTTATGCACCAACTTCGAGGTTATTTTTTATACCTTCCTTCATTGTAATTGGAATATTCTGCAGTGAAGAGTAAATATGTAAATAAAAACTAATAATAATAACTATTACTATTTGTTATGACATAAATATGGACGTTTTTTTTTTTAATTTAAGTAAAATATTTTAAGAAATTCTCGTAATAATAATTCAATGCAATATTATGGGTTTAAATTTTAATATCGATCTCGGTAGACATAATAAGAAATTATTTTTCTAACCAGAATTTATCCTTATAATTTATTTTAAAGCTAATAATATTTAAAATATATAAAAATACTATAGTAAAGAAAAATAAGCGACATATTCCAAAAAAGGTATGAGTGATCAATAATTTAAGTTAAAATTCATTACATTTAGTTAGGAAGTGTTCTTTTAGTTAAAATATCAATTCTTAATAACCATTTTAAAACTGATCATATTTTAAATAACAACATTAATATTTGCATTGTCATACAGGTGTAAATAATTCCTGTACAAGCATAGATAATTATTATTTATTATGTTGTAATTATAAATCAACTGGATTATTCTTATTTGAAAATTAATGAAGAAAATTTTTAAATGCTGAATAATATAAAAATTGGTTTTCAAAAACAACAAATTTTAAAATTTTTGGTGTTTGAATACGTATATAATACGTATATAGTACATCTTTTCTGACTGGATGAACTAGTGTTTGAATCCCACCACATTTCCAGCACAGTTATTGCGTCAAAAATAATATATATCAATATATATATATATATATCTATGAATATATATATATATATATATATATATATAAATATATATATATATATATATCTATATATATATATATATATATATATATATATATATATATATATATATATATATATATATATATATATATATATACTAGCTGATCCAGCCACGCGAACTATTATATTATTTTCTCAATTTTGAATAAATAAAACTAAAAATTAATTAAGTACTACTTTGTGTACAACATTTCTGGTTACCCAGTCTTTTACTAACATGATTTGATGGTTTTTCTATGCGTGAGCAGGCAATATATAGCTGTCTATGTCAGAAACATGTGTTTACCGAATCCAAACCGCGAATAGACATTGTTTGGCCCTGAGGTTTATTTATGGTCATCGCAAAAGCTAAACAAATCGGAAATTGGAGCCTTTTAAACGGTATTGGAAATTCTGACGCTATCATTGGAATACGTGGCAACAGGACGATATCTCCTTTAATTTTTCTCGTCAAAATTGTTGCTTCGAGAATATTTTCGGTCATTTTCTTATGACTAAACGTTTACCGTTACATAATTGAGGTGGGTTTAAATTACGTAGAAGAATAATTGGTGAACCAATTTTCAAATGAAGATTGTGTGGTGGTATTTCTAGCATATCCAGAGAATTCAAAAATTCAGTTGAAAAGTTTACGGCTTCGTTTTCATCAATAACTGTGTGGACTGATTTAAAAGACATCAAATCACCGGACAACATCTGTTGTATATGGAAGTTAATTTCGTCCACATCAACGTTTCTTGCTGCCAAAATAGCATGATTATAGATCCAATTGTGATCTAAATAATTATTCAATATATCCGGAAAGACACTCTCAATAAGTTCATTTCTCGTTTCAACAATAGAGCAGAAATTATCTGTTAATTTTATGTATTATGTATTTTGATGCAACTCAATTTCACTATTTCCAATATCCAGCGATTGGTTAGAAAGTACTTGTGTCGATGGATCATTTTGCAATTGTACTCGTATATTCATAGTCAATCGAAGTGTCTCAACACTTGTCCATGAAAACGATTGTTTTAAGCATGCGTTAATCTCATCGGCAAAAGTAGAGTGAAGAATAACTGATAAAGTCTGCCGGAAATCACCAGACAGTATTAAAACAGTACCACCGAAAAGTTTATTGTTGCCTTTCAAATCTTGCATAGTTTTATGAAATGCTTCAAGTGAATGTTTATGAATCATAGTACACTCATCCCAAATTATAATTGCATTCTTTTGCAACACTGTAGCCATTCCGCTTTTTTTTAATGTTACACATTGCGTTTGGTTTGTTATGAATGTCTAATGACAACTTCAATGCTGAATGTGCTGTTTGTCCACCATCTAACAAAGTTGCAGCATTACCTGACAATGCAACTGCCAAAGCAATTTTCTGTTGGGATCGTATATTTGCAAGAATTAATGGTATTAAGAATGTCTTACCGGTTTCACATGGTGCGTCTAAGAAAACAAAACCACCTTGGTCAGTATTATCCGATAATTAATATTTTTTGTTCGGCTGTCAGTAATGGCTCATTATTCACAATAATTGTAGCTAAGTCAACATCATTGTACTGTTTTTCTCGTTGCAAATCAGTGTTAACTAAGTCGGCAGCCGGGCGATCAGTTGATGGCATTCCATAATGATTAAGTGGCAAATTTGAAATTAAAATAAATAAATCTTCGATCAACACTAATGCTTCTTTATACATCTCTGGTGTGAAATCTAAATTTGGACATTGATTTGTTTGTCTTATTCAATGAAGTATGTCTTCAGTCATATAATTCTTATATTTTTCCCACACAGTCGATGATTGTGTTGGAAAACATGTTGTCAAAATTATTGCAAACAGTTGACGAATATTATGAATATTATTCGATGTGGATGCCAACGCTGCATCAGTGTGTGTCAAATCCCAATGATTATCTGCTTCCAGTAGTTGAAATTCGCAGCATGCATCTTGATATGTATTGAGCACTCGAACGTTCACTGTTGGCAAATATTCGAAAGATGTTAGTCCGGGAATATTCACCAGTAATAAACGCAAACATTCACGTTGTTTAGGATGTACAGTGTAAAGTCGCCCTAATGTCTTAGCTTTAAATATACCTGGAATCGATGGATGTGGTTTTCCTTGCTTACGGCTCTCACTTTTTCCTTACTTTATTCCATGTAAAATAGCGTGGAAAATCAGTATATAATAATGATTTTGCTTATTGGCCGAATACATCAGATTTTTGACATATTGTAAAGAATTCAGTTAGTGTGTTTTTCGGTGTCTCAAATGCTCTTTGGAGAATATTTTCTTCGATAAAATATACTCTTTGACCGTTTACAAGATGTACTACAAGGTGCTGGACAGAAGGATCTCTTTCGTATATGAGATAACTGAAAATACGCCAGATAGCTTCGCTGCTGCTAATATATCAATCCATC
Source organism: Latrodectus elegans (assembly GCA_030067965.1). Classification (NCBI taxonomy): domain Eukaryota; kingdom Metazoa; phylum Arthropoda; class Arachnida; order Araneae; family Theridiidae; genus Latrodectus; species Latrodectus elegans. The sequence continues at coordinate 64,891,953 of CM057822.1, read as the reverse complement.
TGGTATCTTGCTATTTTATCATTTTTGTTTATATTTTGTACTTCAAATACTGCCATATCACTACCTTTATTAACATATTAACAAATGTACTTAATAGATTTGACAAAACTGCAATACTCGACATTAATATGAGCCTTATATGCTTTTGACAGCAATGATGAGTATGGAACTACCCACCAATTACCAATTTCAACTTCATTTCTAGAGAATTCGACTTTCGCATTGTAAATGTGTGACCACCATTCTCAGGTTCTCTGCGGCGATACAATGGATAATCATCGATATTCGTAATAGTATCATTAGTAAAGGGTTTTGAGAAACGTTTCTTACAACTTCCATCTTTCATGAATGGTGATGTCATGTTAAAAGCACCGCACGGTCCGTGGATCATGTGACTGGTAACAATATCAAACAATTCTGTGTCAGTTAGTGGATCCGGAATTTCGGCAGAAATTATTTGGTCAATTTCTTCTGGACGGATTTTATCTTCAAGCCAAACCGAAATATCGGAATGAGGCAAACTTCGCTTTTGCCACGCAATAGAATACAGCCAGCAACGTATGTTACCAAAAACTGAATATTTTACGATTAAATTAATTAAATCAAGCGCGCGCACATTAATTCTCGAAGACTGTATGATCTAGAAATAAAAACACGACGCGATCTGCCGGATACCTGTGCAACTTAGATGCTAAAATGCCATCTATTGGGAAATTATAGAACTAACCGATAAATAAACACTATTGTCGTATAATAAACACTTAATTTGCAATAATGAATATTGAGATCAATAATTAAGATAAAAACTATTCTATATTTTAAGGTGGATCATATTATAAATAATTGCAAAATTTTATCAAAATCTGCTCAGTAGTTTCGGAGTTTATCGCGAACATACATCGTGACACGAAATTTATATATATATATATATGTATTTCGGAATTTAAAATATTTATTTATTCTCCATTGATTGTAAATTTATCATATCATGGTTCCTTACTACGAAAGATAAATAATATAATAATAAATATTTATTCTCCATTGATTGTAAATTTATCATATCATGGTTTCTTACTACGAAAGATAAATAAGTATAATAAATTTGTCATAAATGTATTAGATGAATAGGAATTTTAAGAGTAATATATTTCAAGCAAAATGCATGTGAAAACTTGTCATGAATTTGAAATACACTCTAGTAAGGGGTGATTTTTATTTCAGGCAAATTAGTAGAAGCTCTTAATTGGTTAATTTTACAACTGCATTTATTTTTCCATTTTATAGTTTACATAAAATAGGGTCAGCCATATTTATAAATTAAACACACTTTACATTCATTTGCTTCAAGTTCTTTTTTTTTTCTTTTTTCCAAACAGATGATTTTTGAAAACTTCGAATGAAACTTAAATTTAAATTGTTAAGAGTTTTAGAATTGAAAGATGTGTTTATAAATCACTAATAATAGTAAAGATGGATTTATTATAAGCATTTTATATGTTAAGAAAAACGGCTTCTAAATTTCTTTTTAAAAATCACTCCACACACGAAGGACTAAAATTTAATTTAACTCCAAACTAATATAAAAAGACATTCTCTACAAGTTATTACTGTCATTTAATAAAATACTCTAAACTCTATTTTAGTAATAGTTTATTTTTAAAAGTTATTAGTGACAAAATGTCACAAATATTAAAAAATATTTGTGACACTTTGATCACACTCTTGTGCAAGCGAGCAACACAAAAGTGTGTTACAAACTTATATTTACATCACTGTCTATAAAAGTAAACTTGTTTTTCGTGGACATCAGATGTCGTAAATGTCTTGTTTCATGAAAGTTATAAGATTTTGAAAAAATATTATATGTAAAACTTTCACATTTTTCTTAAATAACTTTTTGTTAAAGGGGATATGTTTAATATTTTGGAATATAAAATTTTAACTCTTTAAAAATGTCACCTATCTTCTATATGAATTATTACAACTTTACTTTAAGATTACGGATAAAAATTTTATACTAAAATAAGTCAATTTCTTTTAAAATAATAAGCGTACACAAAGCAGCCATTTTCTAATCAAGGATCTTCGCAGTTAATGTACAACTTAACCACTATATATATCTGCTTATATTCAATGATTTAAATGTTCTTTGACATTTTTTTATTTGTGCAAACAGAAAATGATTCTTCAAAGTTCTGATAAATTACAGAAAAATAATTTTATTTGTATTATTGTATAAATTGTACTTGTGAAGTGTTTTTGAAAACTTAAATTAATTTTTATTGAACGGAAAACTGAATAAGAAACATTATTAGATTTCCCTTTTCAAATTTTTTTTCACTGTAAACTTTGTTTCAAAACTTTTTATTCTTCAAATAATCATTGTGAAATATCAATATTAAATGGAAAAATAATTTAATAGATTAATAGATAGTAGTAAAAATGTCGTATATCTTCTAAGAAATAAGTAGCTACTGTAACGTCTCCTACTCAGCGCTTTCGATTTCCAGAGCCTTTGATGGGGAGGGTGAGTAGGGAGACGATTGGTGCGAGGAGCAGGCTGAAGAAGCTGCGTTTTTTTCAGTTTTGGAAATTGATATTGACTCTTGGTACGCTACGCAAGCGCGAGAGTTTTATGAACCCAAATATGACTCCTTGTAAATTTTTTGTTAATTAAATGTTTTGTTTCTAAATTTGGAGTCGTTAGTTTGTTTCATAACAAACTTATGTTTTTTGGTGGCAGCGGTTTTGGATGTTTTTATAATGCTTTGCATTAGCATCCACTGTGAAAATTAATTATGTGCACTATAATGGATTACATGTGCCGAAAATGTTGGAATACAGGTAGGCCATTTTGAGCAATCCTTCTCTGGCTACAATTAAAAATAAATAGTTGGTATGTTATAAATTTATAGAATATTTAGTTCCAATCTTATTTACGTGAATTTTCATGTTACATCAATTAATTTTGTTTATAAGTTTGTAAATGGTGTATTCCATATTACAAAAGATAATTTCTGTATTTCGTGTATTCGAATTTACAGTGTAATATTTTTTTATACGAAAAGTGTGTATCTTATTAAATGTGTATTTCATAATTTTTATGTGGTTGATGTATTTCAATTCACTTAGGAATATGTGTTAAAATAACTATGTTGTTATAGATTAAGGTGTAAAATCAAAAGTACAATTATATACTTAGTTTTTGATTGTTCAACTGATATATAAAGTAGATTTTAAGAAAGAAAGGAATATATTTTTTTAAAAGGTTTTGATTTCGTTATGTGAAAACGAATGTATATTATTACAAATAGGTTTGAATTTAATGTAATGTGAAATTTTTATTGATGTGTTTGATTGTTCTTTGCAATGTTTTGTATGATATAAAACTGATTTATTTGATATTTAAATCGTATATGTTTTTTTTACATTGTTAAGAATTTGAAAAGATATATTCTTAATGTTTAAAATATCTTACGTTATTAACATTATTTGATGTCGTGTATGATTAACTAAGTTTATTGATTTGAAATCGAAAGCTGATTTCTGGTTTAGATTAGTTAAAGCTAGAAAAAGAGGAGAGAATTAGGCGCGAAGAACTAGAAAAAGAGGAAAGAATTAGACGTGAAGAAAGAGAACATATTTTGGAAATGAAACGTCTGGAAATCTCTTCAAATGCCACAACTTCGAACAGAGAATCAGTTACAAATAGGACTGAACAAGCTCAAAAAATTCAATTAATGCAAATAACGCCAAAGTATGATGAAAAGAAAGATGAGATGAGTTTATATTTAATAAATTTTGAGCGTAGAGCAGAAATGGCTCATATTCCAAAAAACGAATGGGTAGTTTATCTTGTAAGTGCTTTACCTTCAGAAATATCTAACATGTTAGCTAGAGAACCTCCAGAAAGGGCTGATGATTACGATTATGTGAAGGAACTTATTCTTAAACAATTCAAGTTAAATAGCGAAAAATTAAGACAATTGTTTCTTAAACACCAGAAAACGACAGAAAAATCATAGAGAAATTATGCACAAGAATTGAATAGTTACTTTACTTGGCTTGCGGAATTAGAAATAACGACGTTTGAACAGCTTAAGGAGCTAATGGTAACAGATCAATTGAAACGTCGAGTGCCAATTGAAATTAAAGAACATTTTTTGGCGAAATGGCTTAAAATAAATTCTCCGTATGATCTGGCAGAGAAAATAGATGAATATGAAAGCTTAAGAGATAGTTTTAAGACTAAAGATTTTACAAAACTGCCTCGAAATAATTTTGGTTTTCGTCAACAAAACGAAAACCGTGCCTTTAAGTTTAATGAAGTAATTCGAAATAATAAATCTCATGTTCCTAAAAGAGTCGAGAATAAAAATTCAAATTATGCACATGAAAGGGAATTTGTAAAACGAAAACAACTCCGATGTTATAATAGTCATTTGATGGTTCTTATAGTCATTTGCGGCCTCAGTGTGACAAAATAAAAAAGAACTTAGAATCGGTAGCATCTAATGAAATTGCTAAAAGTACATTTAATGAGTTGATGGCTCCCTACACTAGTATCGGCACTGTTAATGGAATTCAAATGCCAATCTTAAGAGACACTGGAGCAACTCTTGATTTGATTTGTGGAAAATACGTTAAACCTGATATGTTCACTAAGGAAAAGGTTTGGCTAAGAACACCTCTTGATGAAACTTTAGTATGCTTACCTATTGCCGAGGTTGAAATAAATTGTGAATTAGGTCACGTTTTGACAAAGGCAGCAGTTCTTCGAGATTCTTTGATCAAGGAAGGTATTTACTAGGTAACAAAACAGCCGCTTTAATTGAAGAAACCAAAAAACACGAAGAGGTGAAAGTACATATGATAAATGCTATAGAAACTCGAGCTCAAATAAGACGCAAGGAAAATAGCACGAATAAAGAGATAATTGTCTCTGAAATAAAATCCTCTAGGTCTTGCCTCAAAACTAAACAAAATGAAGAATTAGAGGAAAATGCAATTTTACACCATTAGAAACCGAAGTTGAAGGTCTGGATTTGATAAAGACATCCCCAGAAGAATTCGCTCGTGAACAAAAAGTGTGCGAAGATTTGAAACCTCTTTTTGAGCAAGCTAAACGACAATCTTCAAAAGACAATAAATATGTTATAATAAATCAAATGTTGTTTTTTAATAAATGGACAAATGATGGAACCATAAGAAGATTATTAGTTGTGCCCAAGAAGTTTCTGCAACCAGCTAAAAGGAATCTGCTATGAGATAACTGCAGCTCATTTAGGTGTACCTCACACAAAAGATATGTTGTGTAAAACTTTCTACTGGCCAAACTGCTTTAAAGACATAGAAAATTTTGTTAAATCTTGTGACAAATGTCAACGTGTAGGAAAGCCTCAAGATAAGAAAAAGTCTCCTTTGAAACTGGTTCCAGTAATTCCGGAAATATTTACTAGAATTAATGTTGATGCCTGTGGACCTTTACCTTTAACTTCAAGTGGCAACCGGTATTATAACAGCCATTTGCATGTCATCCAAGTATCTCAGATGCCATCCCAGTACCAGATATTCGTTCTACTACTGTGGTTGATGCTTTTCTTCAGATATTTAGCCGTATGGGTTTTCCTAGGCAGTTGCAAAGTGATCAAGGAACAACTTTCATGAGTGTCCCGACATCATAATTTTTAGAAAAATTGGGTATTAACGTCGTGCATAGTTATGTACAGCATCCCCAACGCAATCCTGTTGAAAGATTGCATAGAACTTTAAAGAGAATACTGAAAGTCCTTTGTTTAGAAAAAGGGTACAGATTGGGAGAAAATTTTACCTCAGGCACTTTTTGCGCTTAGAACTTGCATTCATGATAGCACTGGATATTCTCCTGCAGAATTAGTCCATGGTCGGAACCTAAGAACTCCCTGCAACACTATTATATGAAAATTTAACTGGTAAAACCATTGAAGAAGATAGTGTGATTAAGCTACGTTTTTAATCTTTTAAATAGTATGAAAAGATGTCAAGAATTAGCTGTGCAAAATATGACAGATGCTAAAGAAAAACAGAAACTTTGGTATGACCGTAAGGCTACGAAAAGAGAATTTAAAGAAAATGATCTTGTGTTAGTCGTTGCCCCTTCTAGGTCAAGTAAATTTTCTGTTCATTGGATAGGTCCAGGAAAAGTAGTAAAACGACTATCGGAAACAAATTATATAATACAATTTCCTGATAAAGAAAAAATTACATGTATACCATGTAAATATGTTAAAACCCTATTTTCAGCGTCCAGAAGATGTTAATTTAATTTTTACCTCTAATTCTGATAATGAAGATATTGATTCTGAGAATGAAGATATCCCAAGTTTTGAAATTAATTCATCCACCCTTTTTAGAGACTTTCCTGAAAGCTGTTTTAATGAAAATTAGAGGATGAGCAGAAGAAGCAATTGAGTAGACTTTTGATTCAATTTATTGATATTTTTTCAAATGAACTGGTTGTACTGAACTAGCTGAACTGGACATCGAGTTGGAATCTGATAAACATATTATAGCTAAACCATATCGAATGTCCCCACGACAGACAGAAATCTTGAAATCGGAAGTAGACAAGATGTTGAAATTGAAGGTGGTGGAACCAGGTGAATCCGATTACACATCACCTTTAATATTAGTTGAAGCTCCTGGAAAAGAACCTCGTCCGTGCATTGATTATCGCCGGTTAAATGAGGTTACCAGAACACAATATTATCCATTGCCAAATATTGAAGAGCGCGTTGAATCTGTTTCTGAAAGCGAATTTCATATCTCTATTAGACTTAACACGAGGTTATTGGCAAATACCTTTGAGTCCGAAGGCTCAAAGATATGCTGCATTTACTACGACATTTGGTGTTTATAAACCTTGAGAATGGCATTCGGTTTGAAGAATGCCCTTATTATTTCAGAAAGTTAATGGCTGAGATATTAAAAAATTGCGAACATTTTGCTGTACCTTATTTAAATGACATAGCAATATATTCATTTACTTGGTCTGATCACATCCAACATCTTAAATGTGTTCTAGAGAAGATTCGATTTGCGAAATTGACTGTAAAACCCTTAAAGTGCAAATTCGCTCAACTTCGTGTTAAATATTTGGGACACTTTGTAGGACAAGGTCAAAGAACACCAGGTGATATTAAAGTGAAAGCTGTTACCGATTTCGAACGTCCCTCAAGCAAAACCGAAGTACGTGCTTTCCTAGGTCTTGTTGGATACTATCGTAAGTATATACCAGACTTTTCGGTAGTTGCTGCGCCTTTAACTGACTTACTAAAAGGGAAATCCAAGAAGGGAACTGTAATATGGAATAATAACTGTGAAAAGGCATTCATAGAATTAAAGAATGCTTTAATAAAGAAGCCTGTACTTTTACAGTCCAGACTTTCAAAACCATTTATTATTCAATGTGATGCCTCAAACTTAGGAATAGGAGTAGTTTTATCTCAGAGAGATCAAAACTAAATGAACACCCTATCCTGTTTCTGAGTAGAAAATTTTCAAAGTCTGAAAATTATAGTACTATAGAAAAGGAATGTGCAGCAATAATTTTATGGTTACTAAATTAAAATATTATTTAGATAGTCCGTATAAATTTGTTATAGAAACTGATCACAACCCTTGAGTTAGGGTAAAACATCACACAGGATCTCATCCCAGACTTTTAAGATGGGCTTTGGTTCTTCAAAGCCTAAATTTCGATATTGTTCACAAAAGGGCAAATTACATCAGAATGCTGATAGTCTCAGTAGAATGCTGAATAACCAAACATAATTATTTTCTTTTTATTACTCAGATATTAATTTTTTAAAAATATTTTCTATTAATACAAATTTCAATTGTTTCAAAATTTTTGAAAAAAAATTATATTGTTTTTATAATATTAATGTGTATATTTGTAAATTTATCTATTGTTGCAGATTCTGTTGTATTACATAATTATTTTGTGCTCTTTGATATATTTTTATATTATATAATGCCATATATTTTGTGTATCAGCCAGAGTCCGATTGATCAGGCTATCTGTAATACTAAATTTTTGCTTTTGTTGCTTAGGTGTGTGTGTTTTTTCTTTTTCATTGCAGGTTGATTTCCGTAGAAAAAAAAAAAAAAAAAAAAAAAAAAACTCCTGGGAAGGAAGGAATAATTTAGTCTGTAACGTCTCCTACTCAGCGCTGATTTCCAGAGAGCCTTTGATGGGGAGGGTGAGTAGGGAGACGATTGGTGCGAGGAGCAGGCTGAAGAAGCTGCGTTTTTTTCAGTTTTGGAAATTGATATTGACTCTTTGGTACGCTACGCAAGCGCGAGAGTTTTATGAACCCAAATATGACTCCTTGTAAATTTTTTGTTAATTAAATGTTTTGTTTCTAAATTTGGAGTCGTTAGTTTGTTTCATAACACTACTAAATCAAGACACTTATGTGTTTTGAAATAAATATCAAATTAGAGAAATATAACTAATCTTATATCATGCAAAAAATAAATGGGGACAAAGTTCTAGCAAGTTACAGCAGGAAAATGTTGTCACCCTCTCTGACCCTGCCCGAGGCAAGTGATTTTTCATTTTGCTGATCATACGACAAGCAGATTGAAGTTACTGAGCAACTGGGGCTCTATTACAGCAAATAAAAATTAATTAATTAACTAATTAAAAATAAATTGTGTATATGTTAATGAAATAGTTCAACATAAAGAAGAAATTCATTAAAAGAAAATAGTTATCCGTTTACATGATTTTATATCAGTTTGATTTTGAACAATTTATTTTCCTGATTACTATACTTTTTATTGATGTGAATGATTAAAAATTTTAGAATAGAACTGTTCATTTATCAGAAATAAAATTTCTATTTAGATTGTTCACTCCCCCTTTTTCACATTCAGTTAATACACAGTAATTTTGAAATTTGATTTTGCTTCTACAAAAGTTCTATCACTATTCAACCTTATATAATATTTTACTCTTGAAATAAAAATATTTACACGATGAGTTATTAGTTTTATGATATTAATTATATGAGTAATTAGCTTTATGAGAATATTGTACTATTAATTTTATCATTAAATGTTAACTTGAATAGCCTGATTTTGGTAAGTAAATAAGAACTGAAGAATTTGTTAAGCATTTTATTTGTGGCTCATTTCTATATTGTTTAAAAATTGAAATCATATTAATATAGATAACATATACGAAAACTTCATCAAAAATTATATCTCATTACTTACAGTTTTAAAATAAAATTATAGCTATACGGATAATGATTTTTTTTACGCAGGTAAATTTTTATTTTATTGCAAAGAAACATTTGTATACATAATTTAGTCAAATGAAAGTCTAAATTAAATAATCAATAATGAATTTGATTGAAGTAAGAGATGATTGAAATAAATGAAATTATTTAATAAAAAATGATAATGATGAAACATTTTCTATAAGAAAAATTTTAATAATTGTAATTAATTAAAAAATAATCTCGCTGTTTATATTTTAAAATTTATATAAAGAATATTTTAAAATTTTATTTTGTGTAAGGCAAATTCCTAATAAATGTAATATTTTTAATATTTTGTGTTTTCACTTAAGTTAACTTTTGAATATGTTCATAAGAAAGTATTAAATTAAAGTACCAATTTTTAACAATACGCAAAGCAATATTTGAATGTTTTTCTTTATTTGAAACGTTGATAGTAATGAATAAAAATTATAAAAATTTTAGAATATAAATTTCTATAACTTATTTATTTATCACTTCTCATTTTCAACTGATTTAACTACACAGCTTAGTTTGAACAAAATTTAAAAATTTTAATTCTTAGTTTATTAAAAACAAGCCTTCTGTATACAGTACACCCTCATATTTACGAATTCTTAGGTACTAGTAAAATATTTCTCACAATCGAAAGTGAACAAATATCTTAATACTTAATTTTATAATATCAAAATATTAAATATATAATATCAAATTAAATTAAATATTAAATTATAATATTAAATATATACATAATATCAAATATATTAAATTACAATCCCTTTTCACAAATGAAGTACCACTAGAAAAAGTGTTTAATGCACACTATATAAGAAACATTAAAACTGAAATTTATATTCACAAACAGTTCTCGCTTTCCTTTTATTGATAAAAAGTTTAGTAAAGTCATCTTTTATATTTTCCTACTACAAGTTCCTGTTTTTTTTTTTTTATTCATTACGTTCTCAATCATTTAATCATCTGTTGCATCTTACCCTTAGAAATTATGTCTGAATCCATATTGAAAAAGTCATGAAATGGAATTTCTGGTAACAATGAGCTACTTAGTCGGAGTTCATAGAAAAGTAACTCATCTTCACTTAAATCGTCGGATTCTTCGCTTCTTATATTTACTGTGGTTTCTTTAATAAATCCTACTTATCAAAAGAGCTTACATATCGTTTTTCTACTGTCATTCCAAGCATATATTGACAAATGCATTGAAACCCTGAAATGTCAATTTCATAATCCTTCATTTCAATTCCTTTCATAACGCCATTCAAAGCCATGCTCATCCGTTTTAAAAGTAACTTTCGATATTTACACTCGAAGTCAAATAACGAAAGCTATTGATACATGTTTTGTAAGTCAGGAATTAATTTCACAGGACGAAACTCTTCTTGATTTGGTTTAAAAAATTCTGTACTTCAACACTGACAGTGCAGTTAATTTTATCCTAAACTTGAAAGATTTATGTTTTTCCAATAGAAACGTCGAACCAAGTTTCTCAAGTATAAAATGAGAAAAGATATGACAACAAAAATATCAGATGATAAAAAAAAATTAATGCAAATGAAAGATTCGGGAAAATGAGTTCGCAAAAAAGAAAGTTTTCAAATCTTTTGTACCTCAATTGAAATTAAAACCATAATTGGATCTATGGAACCCTGTTAGGGACCTGATACTAGTTCGTAAAATCATTTTATTATTCCTAAATTAGTATTCCTAAATTAGAGGTTCGTAAGAACGAGGTCCACGGTATAAATTCATCTATCTACTGTATAATCTCATCTCCAAAAATTATTTAAAGTTTACAAATTTAAAAAGAAAGATTATTACAAGTTATGGTATTTGTGTCCATTTTAACAATTTCTGATGGAATTTAGTCCTTTTCGCAAGTAAATGCCTTAATTACTGACTAATCCCCTCCGAATGAGGTATTAGAAAATATATTTTCATGTTTGTTTTAACTTTTTATTTCGAATCAGCAGCAGAATACCTCATCTGGAAAAAAATGCTTAATTTTGCTTAAAAATATTTTTTTAAATACATTCTTTTTTTTAAGAAACTTGTTGAAAAAGTGAGCCTTATAATATGTATTTTATGTATTTATTATATATTTCATTTCTGTAAAACAAACTACAAGTGTATTATACAAAATTTTTTAGTATTATATCGATAGAAATTTTTTTTCATGAATTCAATCCATGATGAAAATATAAGATATTATTGAAGTCTGCATGAAAAAAATATCAACTTGAATGGATATATTTTACTTATGAGTAATGATTATTTATTTTTTTATTAAAACAAATTTATTTATTTTTTATTAAAACAAAGCAGCCTTAAAAATATTTTTATTTTATAAAAGAGCACTTTGAATAAACATTTTTATTGCAATAAATTTTCCTTATTTAATTACAAAATAATAAGAATTTTCCTTATTTTAATACCAAAGCAAATGAATGTTAATCATTATGAATAATATTAATCAATACATTATATATAAATACTCCAAAATTTTCGAAATTATACATAGGTAATTCTCTTGATTGTTTAAAGCAAAATATAATTACAACTGTTCTAATTATCTTATATATTAACGCTTTTATGAAAAAATCTCGGGTTTGATCCCAGCCACTGTTACATGTTTCATTTCTGTTTCCCTCATACACGTCTTTTGGGATAGGTGTAAGGGATTTTTCCGGGTTCTTTTCTTGGAACACGTTAATACCATCCCCAATTTTTGAAAAATCTTTTTGGAAAGCAAACTAATCATGGGATCTTAAATTTTCTCTAAACAGCTTCAGTCATTATGGAGTCCATTGTGTGAGGACAAAACTGTTTATATATATATATATATATATATATATATATATATATAATATAATATATATACATATATATATATAGAGAGAGAGAGAGAGAGAGAGAGAGAGAGATTTTATTTTGTATCATTCAATCTAGTAGATTTCTGTGTGCTTATATCAAACATATTTTTGTTTATTAATCGCATTTCTTTTATGCCTCACAGAAGAAATGCGATTGATAAAATCGAATTTCTCTTGTTAATTATTTTCAGACTGTTAATTATTTTCAGACAAAAGTAAATTTTGGAAAATTTTCTGCATTCAATCTTTTCTACTAATCGATATTGATTCTAAATTACGTTGAAAATATACATTATCTTATTATCTATATGATTTCGATTCTGTGCAAGTAAAAACGATTTTCTTAACATCGTCATTAAGCTTAATATAGTAATTTCGTAACATCATATGGCAAATATGACATCTGGCGTAGCTTTCTTTCTATAAATGAATACATGTTAGTAATAAAACATCAGCGTTTGGTAATACAATCCGTATAATGTATAAAAGCGAAAAATCCTTTGTTAACTGAAATTTGAATAAACTGCAAATTATCATGATTTTTTTTTTAATAATGAAACTAGTTTTAATTTTCAACGGTGGTTATGATTCCTAAAAAAATGTCTATAATTATCAATCTTGATTCATTTTTGGATCATGGTTAAAAGGGTTTATTGTGAACATAAACGAAGTATTTTATCCTACCATTGTGAAACAAAGGAACCTGTTGTCCTTTATATTTTTTGCATACAAATCAGTACTATCAAGTTTTCTCCTTCCTAACGCTCAACGTCTTCCAAGAACCAAGACGAAATGAATAAAAATATCATTTGTTTTCTTTGTTCTAATGAATTCAATTATCATGTGATGACGATTACATTTATAATTCTAATTATTGCTCATCGTTAAGTAAAAAAAAAAAGGAAACAAAAGTAATAAAATTAATATTGTACTCACTTTTAAGAATGTTATTATATTTAACAGTGAATAAAACTGTAATACTGTAATCTACTCTTTTAAAAGGAGTAATTATGATATTACTTTCTAATACTCTGTGATACCTAGGCATTCTCTTGAATAAAATGTTATCAGACTTTATAAAAGAAAAAACAAATATTTTTGCGATGCATTCTAACAATATTTAAGGCTTTTCATATTATTTAGAAATCTTCTTTAACTTTTTAAAATACAATAAAAGTTAAGAAAAGTATATATTTTCCGAATTTCTTCGAAAGTAATCCAACTGTATTGAACATCTAATAGACTTTTTATTTGTTTTAAAAAAAATTTCTTTAAAGCTGTTTTTCTCCAAAGCGTCTTTAATAAATGTCGGTGAAAATAGAGAAGTATTTCCTATGAAAAACATTATTGTCAACAGAGATCTATGAGAGTTCACTAGCGAATATCTTCTATACCTTTTCAAAATACAGAAAAATAATATAGTTATAAATAAAGACAACAAGATTGTTTGACATTTATTACATCTTGTTATTCAACTGATAAAATGTTTAATTAAAGTATTAAATTACTTATTTTGTAATTTTTCTCATAAAAATTGTCGTAGAAATAAGTATTTTTAAATGTAAATTCTTGTACGAGTGCATTGTGAAATTGCACTTGCGATATAAAATTTTCATATTTATTGAGTCAAAATAAATTCTGCCATTTTTAACTTTATTTCATATCGCGTTTAAATTTTTTAATGTTTGACAAACTTCGTTTGCGTTATCATAAAATTAACTTCTTATAACCCAATAGCTTTATCCTTAATTTATTTTTCATGTTCCTTAAATATGTTGCTTTCTCCGACTTTGAGCATGTTGCTCTTTTTAATGAGCGGTTATGTGTATAATGTCATATTTTATAAAATTAGGCTTATTGTCAATCTCTATGAATTTTCCATTACACCAAAATTAATTACTCAATCTAGATTTAATTTATTTTAGCATTATTAAAAAAAACATACATTTTTGAGATTCATAATAAATAAATATTTTTATGCAAATTTCAAATGCCATAACTGTGCATGTCTTCAAAACTTTTTGTTTTGTTTTTTCCTAGAATTTGTTTTCGAGAAAATTTGCTAACTTACAGAGACAAAATCTCACTGAAAACATACGAATTAACCATTTTAAAAATTAGTTCATCGTACAATACAGCATCTACCACCCATCAAATCGAAAATTAATTTCACGAAATTGTTTTAAATATATTGATATATGAATATAATTAATATTAATTTCTCTATTTTGCAGTGAAAGTATTATAGAATAACAATTGTTTCTTAACCAAACAAATGTATAATACGTTGATTTAAGCACTAAATTCAACGAAAACATGATTTAAATTAGTAAATACTTACAAGATAAATTTTATTTGACAAATGAATTTAACAATAAGGACTAAGTGCTTTAGGAAAATTAGTATTTCTACCATTTCTTTTTTAAATCTTGAATATTTGAAAACTAGGTGTAAAAATAATTTAATGAAAAGTGAAAGATTTTGTTTTTATAAAAAAAAAATTGGGTACTGAGTACAAAAATCTGAATCGTTTTGGGGAAATCAGAAAAGCTGAAAAACAATAATATCAGACAGGAAGATTGAAATAAATATGAAAGTTTAAATTACACTAGATTCATGTGTATACAGAGTCATGGAAATCACTGTAATTAAAATGAATCTCACGACGAATTGCTAAAATTCATCTGTTGATTTAGTGCTTAGATTTAAATTAATAAGATTGTTTTTTATATAAATAAGCTTAACCAATTACAATAACAGATTTTATGCATTATTTTTTATCTCTAAAAATTCAATGGTTGGTTATTTTATAAAAGCAGAGTGCTTAAATTTTTTTTTATCTAGATTCATATTTTTTCACTTTTAATCAATTTCATTTAAGCATTTTCAGAAGCTTCATTAGTTGAAATAATAAAGAGTCCTTAAAACATTTTAATGCACTGTTTTTCTGACTAAAAATTTGTCACTCACCCTTCAAATGAGGTAAGAAACAAATATTTTCTTTTGAAGTCTTCTGCGTCTTTACAAAAATTAATTTAATTATATAAAAAATACATTTAACTAACGCAAAAAATCAATCGTATTCAAAATATTATATTTTAGTTTATATTTATGTTATTTTATGTTAAATAAATATGACTATATAAGTGAAGAGTAAAATTATTGGGTACTCTAAAATCTTTCTTATTGTTGTTATCTTATTCTCATGGTATAGCCACAGGCTAGACCAAGTCAAAGAGCCCATGAATCTTCAAAAAATCATAAAAAAGAAGACTGTTACAAAAAAGTCAGTCATATGTATTTCTACACAAGTCAATATGTGTTCGGTAGAAAATTGCAAGAATTTCCATTTGGTGATCTTCGGATAGTTCTTTTGCCCCTCATCAAAAGAGAGACACTTGTAAACAGTCTAATGGTGGTGCAGAGCTAGCGTTGATAGTATGGCTAGTACCTGAAGTACACTAACCATTTTTGTTTTTTCATAAATTATAAGCAATAAACATGTAATAAAAATTTATTTTTCATAATGTCGGTCTAAATTGTAGGTGAATATTCAGCAATCTGATTTTTATTTGAACAGTTTGTAGTTTCGAGCTTTTCGAAATATATTAGATATAAATGCTTAGCTTAAGATTCATTTTAATTTTAGTCTGTGAGTAAATTACTCACAGACTAAAATTAAAATGAATATAGTATATATAGTATATAGTCTACTCGAATTTAATTTCAATCAATAAAAAAGTATTTGTTGAGAGCTTTCAAAAAATATTTGTTGAGTGCTTCCGCTTGTGTGCTTCCAAATATAATTATTAAACTTAAAATGATCATATTTTTTTAATTTTTTAACACATGAAATGAAAAAATATTTCTTATAATTTATTTCATATTCAATTCTATTACATATATTTACTTATATGAAACACATTTCAATCATCGCTGTGGGGAGTAACATAGCAAAATGAGTAAATGTTTTCAACTGTTGTTTGATCTCAAAATTATATTAAATGCAGTAACATACTCAGAAAATAATTATAGAAGATACATAGAGCAATTACCTTAAAATCAGTTTTTCCAGTCTCAAAAATAAATAATTTCATTTCTAAAATTGAGAAATACTTTATTTTGTCCAACTTTTAAGTATCCAGAGTTTGATATAATGTTTATCGACTTGTAAAAATTACAAAAATAAGCATTATTTAAAAACATTGTATGAGAAAACTTGAGAACGAAATTTCTTCTTACCAAAATCGTTGACATCTAATATCGTCTTTAAAAAATGATGAAAATAATATAATAATTTAAAAAAATCAAACTTTTTAAAAATAATTCAATAAAAAATCAAAATTTTTATCTGAATTAATTTTTGAAACAGTTAATCATACCATGTATAAAAATTTTATGCATATTATTTATTTTGCAAGATATTTAAAGTTTCTTCACAATTACACATTAATTTTAAAATATTTATGTGTACTTAAACTCTATTAAAATGCACTTTAAATGCATAGTTGACAAGCAATTTTATTAATATTTTATAGTTAATAATGATCTTTTAGGCCAGCTATTATTAAAGATATTATTAAAAATTGTTGTCAATATTAGGAACTAATCCTGAAATATTTTAATCTATATTCCGATATTAGGAAAAATACATTGCTCTTTTTTTTAAGATATTTTTCTTTAAGTTTAAAAAATAATTTGCTAAGTTTAGGAATTTTGAGGTAATAAACTCCCTCATATCATCTTTCGCTTGATGGATGGTTTTGTTTTACATACAAGAGAGAAGAGAAATAAACTACATAAATGCGCTCAAAAATATCTATTCTGTCTTCAAGTAAGTTAATGTTTTGCACTGAGAAAATTAAATTTACTTATCAAAACAATAAAAACTATCAATTAATATTTAATAAAAAATGTATAAAGATATATATCTCAAAACTGTCAGAATAAATATTGACATCTCCATGTTTCTTTCCCTATTAATTCATAGATTCGTGCTGAGAAAAAAGTAAAAAGAAAACATTATTTTCTGAACATTAATTTTTGAAATTATTCTAAATTGCTCATTAAAGTAAAATTGTTTTCTTTCCCTGGAAAACTTTCTGTTCCCGTAATTAGTAGCTTAAATCATAAAATAAGTCGATTTTAATTTATTTTAAAAATATGTTTGGTAAAATAAAATATTTTAAAAATTTCGTAATCATCTTTAAAAGTTCAAAAAACTCAAGGCCTTTCAAAATTCCTGAGAATTTTTTAAATTCCTCAGGCATTAAATCGGATTTATTCCTATGAATAAACCCAATTTTTTTACTTCCTTTGTAACACTGATTTTATGTCACATGCTAATACTTCCCTCTCTTATCATACATGATTCTTAATTGTATGAATTCACATAGTACATCAATTAAAAAAAATAAAATCTTTTAAATTTTGGTGGAATTACTTTTTTTTTTTTTTTTTTTTTTTGCTTATAACAGAATTATATTTTTAGAAATAAGAATATATATAAAATAACAATATTCCTGCGGAACTGAACCGAAAGTCATTATTTTTGGTAGAATGAAAACCGGAACTGAACTGATATACCTTTTTAATACAATCCGAATAATGAAATTACCGTTCGAATTCCTGTCCGAAACTGCCAAATTTCAATAATGAGAAAAATAATGTACATTGAGTTACGAAGAGAATTTTTTTAGGTTTGTTAATTTTTGCTTTTATTATATACCATTTATTACTTAGACATGGTATTAGTATCACTATATATTACAACTTTATTTGTACTTTATAGTACCCTAATGATTATAAAATGTTTAAAACTGTTTTATAACTGCTCTACATTGAAAATGCAACATCAAGAAGGAGTGACAAGGAAATAATGCAAATTTCTGGGCAGACACACCTTACCGAGCCATGTAAATGATGTGAAACGTGTACGTAGGATAATGTATAAGTTGAGGAACTGCCAGAATGGACTGTAATACCCGGGTGGTTATTGTTGCGTAGAAAATAAAAGTTGAAAGTTTGTTCTTGTCCCAAAAAATGCCTGTAAAAGCAGAAAATGCCATGCATTGCCTGACAACATTACAAAAAGCGTCTATTACGTCTACGAAGTTAAGCAGACAAACAAGTTTACGAAGATCATGGTGATCGGACTGAGAAAAGCAAGTTGATCCTTACTGTATATCGCAGCTAACAGACACCTGGACATATCCACAGTGCACTGACTGTGGTATAGATGGTTCAAATAAGGAATTGTGAAACATTTGTAGAGTGCCCTTGAAGCCAGAGTGGCATCAGCACGCATGGATCGACGCATCCGTCAAAAAGCAGTGATGACCCCTCAAAACACATCTGCCACAATTCTGCAGCATGTGCGAGCTGGATGCTCCCATATCCAGCAGAACCATATGATGTCGATTGGTTGCTAATGACCTGCGCTCATGCCGTCAGTTAAGAAGACTGCCATTGACCTCACATCATAGATGTCAATTTCTGAAATGGTGCCGGATTAGACCAATATGGACGACGGAATGGCACAGGATCGTCTTCTCAGCTGAGTCATGCTTCTATTTCTTCAGTGATAGTCGTCATATATGAGTGTAGTGTCGACTTTGAGACAGGTTCAATCTTCATCAATTGTGGAACTCCTCACCACGTGACAACGCGGCACGATAGTTTGGTGTGCTATCGCTGTCCATTACGAAGATTGGAGTTTTAGGTCACCTCTAGTTCACACTCAAGGCATTATGACAGCACAATGTTACATGGATGATGTTCTGCCGTCGGTGACACCTTCATCCTCAATGCCCTTTAACAGCAGGATAACACCCGACCACAAATTACTTGCATCAGACAACATACACTACGAGGTGTAGAAGCTGCTTTCCTGGCCACCACGCTCACCAGATTTCTTACCATTCAAACATGTTTCAGACATTATTGGACGCATTTGCAGACCTTTTCACTGCCTCCTTCAAAAGACGCATTTTGGCAAATGGTTGACAAGAAATAGAGAGCCATTCCTCAAGACGACATTTTTACTCTTATTGACTCTGTGTTATTATTGTTTCAATCGAAAAAATATTTAATTTTGCTTGTGATATTTGATTTCATTATTTTTTGACAATTAAATTTAAAGTAACACAAATATAAATAATAATTATTTCCTATCTGGCTAAATCTGGATTATTTTATTTATTTAATAAGTTATCAATAAATGAATGTCATTATTAAACTTTTATTAGTTTAATCATTTTCCCTATATTTTGTAGTTTTGACATTATTGCATTTATTTATTGATAAATTTCTAGCTCTTCGAGAATTCTGAATAAAACATAAAAAAGTTTTATATAATTTTATGACTCAAAATTTGTAATCAAATGAACTAAGAAACGGTGGGCTGGTGGAAAATAACACCATTCTCGTAATGGCAAGATAATGGATTCTTTATATAGCCCAATTAAAAATCTGTTTTGTTGAGAGTGTATGCTGGTAATGCGCAGTATGAAGTTTAAGTTGCCACAGGAATGTGCCATTACAAATTTCGACCACGTTACTCGATAGTGATTTAAAATTAATGGCCAGTTGGCCATGTATAAAGGCTTTTCAGTGATTTACTCAACTTAACTAGCAAACTTCTCTTTCTCTACCAATGGTAGACTACTCATACCAAGGAAATTGTTCTAAATTTCGAAATACGAAAATTTTGAACTCTGATTATTTTGATTTAATGCTTTCTTTGACTCTTTTTCTCCTTTTTCATGTTGAAATTATCGTTTAACTTTGGCTTAGTGTTTGATTGACTAAGATTGAGTATTTTTGTTCTTTTATTTTTACTATTTAAATTTTTTATTTATTCTTTTTTATTTTATTTTTTTTCATTATTATGGATTCAAAATGACTGAAGCAGAGACTGAAATGATTTACACGGATTGCGATTTGAGGATTCAAAAAATAAACACTTCAAGATTATTGACTTTCGAAGATTCTATCCCACAACTAATCCAGTTAGCTGCGGAAAATGGCATTGCTAAATTCTTCATTTTCCTGTCTCCCACTGATGGTACAGCATCTATTCCAAAGAAACTTTACAATTTAAAACAAGAAATAATTAAAATTGTAAAGAATCACAAGAAAATAATACAAATTCAACACACCCATCAAGATAAGCTTCTATTAGAAACTAATTGCCCAGATACTGCTGTAGAAATAAGCAAGATAAAGAATATTCTTGGAGTACTTGTTAACTCCAGTTTTCAACCTGAATACATTTCTTCAAGATTTCTTATAAATGTAGATTTACCTTTATATCTTTTTGCTGAAGAAATTGCAACAAATGACTTAACGATATTAAGCTTACAAAGAGTTACAAAAAAGAATTCTGAAGAACTAAACGAAAATATTTTAGTGAGCGTCTTTGGACATCATCTACCTTAAACTATTAACTTATTCTATTCCATATTTCCAATTTCTCCTTTTGTTGATAACGTTCACCAATGCGGAAAATGCTATAAATACACTCACCCTACGAAAAAATCTAGACAATAAGTATTCCTATGTAATAACTGTGGAACATTCCATAAAGACTCTCCCTGTGCCAATAAAACACCTAAATGTATAAACTGTCAGGGAAGTCATGCAGTTAATGACATTTCCTGCCCTACGAGGATTGAAGAAAAAAAAATTCTTACATTTTAAAAGCATGAACCACTTTTCATTTATTGAGGCGAGAAGACGTTATAATCAATCTTTAAAAACCAGTTACTCCAGTGTAACCAAAAGTCATCTTCCTTTCGTGCCGAACCAAAATGAAATAACTGATATTGTTAAAAAAGCAGTGACAGAGATGGCTTCTATTTTTGAAGCAAAATTACTTGCGATACAGGCTAGACAAGATCAAATGGTCCAACAAATGTTCTCATTCATGAAAGAATGTATGCGAACATGTTCGAATCCAGCTAGATCAGTTTCTAGATGTTCTCCAAGAAAGATTCGTGTAAGATCTATCCAGCCAAGAAAGATTAGTCCAAAAAATTCAGTGAATCAGCAAATTATATCTCCCGAGCAAACTATTATGAAGTCTCCTCAACCAAATATTAAATACTCAGTACCTAACATTGAAGAAAGAATTGAGCCAGGAAGAAGGCGTAAAAAACATTCATAATTTTTTTAAAAAAAAATATTCTTTTACTACGAGCGCACTTTTTTGATTTTTAATAACTGTTCAGGTTTTTCGTTTTCTTTGATGTTCAATTTAATTTCTTGGAATGCAAGAAGCGTTCTATCTAAGCGCCCGTATGTAAAACTTCCGTATTTTTGATGTTCCGATGATGTTCTAGTAATTCAAGAAACGTTTCTTAAAAAATCTGACTTATTTCAAATTTGTATTAAAACAATAATTAGATTAGATAGACAAGATGGCCGTGGTGGAGGACTTCTTTTTGCTGTTGATAAATCTCTACCTATGCAAGTTTTAAATATATCCCGCTCAGAAGATAACGATACAGAAATATTAACTATAAAAATTACAATATCTAAATCATCTCTTACTTTAATAAATGTGTATGTCCCACACGGTAAATTTTCAAGTTCTTTGTTCCATAGCATCTTATCAAATATTCCTCCTCCTTTCATAATAATTATAGACTTTAATATACGAAGTTCAACGCTTGGTAGTTATTTAAACTCTTCCGAATCTTCAGAATTCCTTGATTGGATACTGGATAGCAACATTTGTCTTTTAAATACCTCTCAGCCTACTCATTTCGGACTCCACCAAAGACCATCCCTTATCGATTATAACTTTGTATCTCCTGATATTTTTCCTTTTTGTACTTTCTCAGTCAATTTAGATAGTTATGGTAGTGGCCATGTCCCTGTTCAACCAAGTGTCAAAATCTACAATAACAATCATTCGAAAGGTACTTCCCTAAATAAAGTTTTATAGACTTGCTTCTTCGATTCAATGAACACTCAAATCGCTAATAACGGACTAGTTTCTGTAGAATCAATTCCAAATTTTATGCAAAAACTATCTTAATAAATTCAGGAAAAAACAAATCTTTCCGTTAAAGTCATATCCTCCGTGGTAGACATCGGAAAGTTTCTATCTCTTGGGTCAAAAAAGAAAACTTTGGAGGAAAGCGAAAAGTTCTCTTAATCAGACTCTGTGGATACAGTACAAACGAATTTCTGCAAAACTTCATCAGCTTCTTCTAACCCTTTCCAGAAATTTCTAGGATAAAACTGCAATAAATGCTGGTATACCTAAAAACATTTATTCTACTCTTAAAAGACTTAAAAATAGAGCCACTGACTCACCAACTCATCATCTACTAATTTCTAGCGAAACTTCAATTATATCGGATCCTGTTGTTCAGGCTAACTTATTTGCCAAATTTTATTCTCGTCAATCAGTAACTGAAGTACTACCTCTCGATTTCAGTTCAAACTTTGGTTTAGAATATAACTCTGCATTCTCCCTCTCAGAGCTCCAATTGGCAGTTTCTAATTGCAAAAATACTTCATCTAGTCCTGATTTAATATCAGCTAAAATTTTGAAGGGTCTATCAAATATAGCTTTACGATCCCTTTTGTCACTCATAAATAACTCTTTGTTAAATGGTATTGTTCCTCCATCTTGAAAAAATTTATCATAATTCTTATAATAAAACCTGGGAAAGATACTACAGTAAATTCTTATCGCCTAATATCTCTTACAAGTGTTGCATGTAAGGTCGTGGAACGCATGATTTTAAATCGTCTAATAAATCATATCTCCTTTTCCAAATATTTTCATCCAAATCATCATGGATTTATGCCTTATAGAAGTTGCGATAGTGTTCTTTCTATGCTTCATCATCATATTATTGCTTTGCGCTCACAGAGAAAATATGTCATATGCGCAACTGTAGATATATCTCAAGCTTACGATTCAGTGTGGCCAGACGGTCTTATTTATAAACTCCTCCAATTTGAAGTCAGAGGAAATGTTACTCATTGGATATTGGATTCTTTATCGGATAGAAGTTTTAAAGTAAAATGGTGTGGAACTTTATCTCAACCCACTTCCTCTAATAGTTCTTCAGGAAGTGTTATTTCTCCCTTTCTTTTCATGGTTTATATGTCAGATATTTACAAAGTTCTTTCTCCTGACATTAAGTCTTTTATTTATGCTGATGACATAATCCTTTTGGCTGCTCATTCATCACAAGAAAGACTACAGCAAAAAAATGCAGACTGCAATCATAAAATTTGGACAATGGTGTGAAGAATGGAAACTAAAAATTGATTCCTCAAAGTGCTCAGCCATTGATTTCTCTTCAAAAAATCTCCTGTAAATTTTGAACTAACTATCAACCAACTACCTATCTCTTGGTCTAAGCACATAAAAATTCTGGCCCTCTATTTTACTAATAACTTAACCTTCAAATATAATTTTCAAGTGAAAAAAAATCCATCCAGAAGAAAATTAATGTTTTAAAAGCTATTGCTGGTAATAGATGGAGAGCAAAAACTAATCATTTACTTCATATTGTTCAGTCCTTCATTACAAGCAGCCTCGATTATGGATGTCATGTATTTACATCTGCGAGTTTATCAGACCGAAAAATCTTGAATCCGATATATCACTCAGTTCTTAGAATTGCTACAGGTCTTCCTTGCTGGACACTAATTCTACTTCTTCTGAAAAAAAATGGGGATCTTACCTCTTTCTGTAAGACAAATCTTTCTCTCTACAAGGATTTACATTAGAAACCTTGCATTTTCTACTAGATCTCCATGTGGTAGTTTGTGGGAATCAATGCTATATAGCCATATCTCTGGCGCTCTTCCTCTATCTTTGCGAGTGAAAAAATGACTTGAAGAAAATAGAATTCAAAAATCACATATTTTAAGAGTTCCTGCAAAACCTACATCTGTTAATATTAATTAATAAATTTTTCTTAGAAAATATACTTTTCAGACTAAAAATCTTTCTACAAATACTATCAATGACCTCTTTGAACTGCATAATACTTCTGAATGGTCCAATCACATATTATTATTTACTTATGCATCTAAACTAGAAAATAAACTTGGAATAGCTGTTTATAACAGCAGAAATAACGCCTTTGTTTCCGGAAAATCAATAACTCTAATTCCATCTTTACAGCAGAGGCTTTGGCTTTATATCTGGCGGTGACTAAATTCTGTATTTCTTCCTCCAACTATGTCATATTATCAGATTCCTTATCCTGTATAAGCAGTTTGAAAACTCTCTCAACTTCTTCCCCAACCATCATTCAACACATCGAATCAGCTTTAGGAAATGCAACTAAGTTTTGCGAATCTATTCAATTAGTTTGGATTCCAGGTCATTCCGGAATTGCTGGGAATGAAAAAGTAGATGCTCTTGCAAAATCGGCCATTAATAAAAGTTATATTCCGCAGTCGATTTCACCTGAAGACCTTATCCATTATATAAGAAAAAAAAATTTTTTCAATTATAATAACAACGAATGGAATACTAGTGAATATGCCTCAAATTTTTCACACATGTCTTCTATCACGAAAATTCACCGCAATTATGCTAATTCTCGCCTTGAAGAAGTGTGCTTAGTTAGAGTTAGAACTATATATTTTCCGACAAATGCTAAATTACATAAATTCAGACTTCCTTAAACTGATAAATGCTCTTGTGGAGAAAGAGAAACCATGGATCACATAATGCTATTGTGTCCTTGATATGATCAAGCAAGAAATTCTTTAAGAGAAAAACTTGGTATCGAAGCTCTTTCTTTCTCTTGGATCTTAGATTTGTCAACCAGTCCTGAAAAGAAAACTGACGCAATAATTTCTTTCTGAAAGAAATTAATAGATTCTAATTTTTTTTTCTCGTCTTTGTATTTCAAGCGGCTTTAGGTTAGGTTAGGTTATGACAATATACTGTTTTGGAGCTTTATGCTTTGAGTAAGATTGAGTTTTCATTAGAAACCTAAGCAAAAATTGATGGATTGATGATTTTGGAAAAAGAATGACAATCAAAACGAAAAGATAAGCACGGCGTTTGATTAATGGTAGGCTACCATAGCGTAGCCACTAGCCAATGAAAATCACAGTTCTGTTTTTAAAATTTTCAAAACAAAAACCTACCAACCAGAGTATTTATTTAAATTTGTTATCTGTTTCACCCACCAATCAACATATAAAAAAAATTAGATGTTCTGTTTGTATCAATTAGAGCTTGTGTATACGAAGTTTAATTAAATTAACAGTAAATAAAGTAGTATATAAAGCAGCTAAAAGAATAAATATTTTAAAAGCACTCTCTAATAAAAATTATGGAGCAAGATCACATCATCTAATGCAGTTGGCAAAATCATCTATCTGCAGTATTCTACACCACACTAGCAATATTTTTAGCTTAACAAACCACTCAGTCATAAAACCTTTAGAAACAATACATACGTCGGCATTAAGAATTGCATTAGGATTACCCAGATTCACTCCTAATATTCTCCTACGAAAGATTGCTAATACTGGCACAATAGAATCTGAATTTAGGAAAATATCAAGCAAATTTTGGTTAAAGCATATCTCATTAGAACAACAATCACCTCTCAAAAATATCATCCAAATCAGCTTCAATTCAGTTGGAAAAAGATATCACTTACCCCTAATGAAAACAATAGAGGAAGAAAACATTAAAATATCCCACTTCATTCAGTTTAAATACCCACAAATTCACTCTCCAAAACAATTTCTCAATCCATGTAGACAAATACGATTTCCAAGATAAATCTCTCACCAATCAAGAAATTATTCAATTTTTCAATGATTTTGACAAAAGTCTACTAGACCAACCTAACAGAATAGCCACAGATGCATCTAAAAAAGAAGACATAACCTCTATTGCTGGATGGTCTGAAAAAGGATCCTTTGGATGCATAATTAATAATATAAACCTGGTCTTTTCTGCGGAAGCTATGGCGATCTGTCAAGCTATAGATGAATTAATCATTTACGAAAGAAGAAATATAATATATACAGATAGTAAATCTGTCCTTATGGCACTGATGGAATGTAACCAAAAATCAGCAAGTATAATATTAAGATTAAAACACAAAATATGGCAAGCTTCAAAATTCTTCAAAGAACTTCAAATTATTTGGGTTCCAGCCCACAAAGATATTATAATAAATGAAAAAGCTGATAAACTAGCCAAAACGGTCACAAAAGACAACGTATATATAGAGTGGATTACCATAGAAGACTTTTACTCATACATCAGAAGCAACATTAAAAAAACCCAAGATAAAATATTCAGAAACAGTAAATATTACCTGAGGATTGGAGACATCCCGGAGTGGAGCTCGATGGGGAGATCTCTCGTCTCGCGCAAAGAGGATGTACTGCTCGCCAGAAGCCTTGCTGGCGTTCTGCTGACTCCAGCGCTGCTTTTCCGGTTCAATCTGACTGATTCAGACAGATGCAGCTCATGCTATGCAGTTGATAATGCTGAACATATAATCTTATATTGCCCCAGATATAACCAGGACCGCAAACAATTTTTGCATAATTTAAAAATACAAGTGCAAATAACAAATTACAAACAGTTGGTCGAAATCATCACATCGAACCCAAAAAATCTAAAAACATTTATTAAATTCCTTATGAGTATCAACAGTTTTTGAAATAGATGTTCCTAGAATAATAGAGACAAAAGCCGGAGCAGCTAAAAGTCTCAGAACAGCTACCAACCAACCAACCAACTAAATAAAGTAGTGACTGAAATTGTAATATAGGAAGTACTTGTATGTATTACTGAATTGTACTTGTAAAAATCCGTTTTTATTATAGAGTGTTCATTTCAAAACTTTTTAAGTAAAGGTAGCTTAAAAATTTTAGAGTAACTCAAGCTCTAATTTATACTTGTCAAACTTAATAATTTAACCCTGTAAAACGCGCTTTGGTTGTATAAGCTCCAGTTTAAAACTTTTGTTCAATAATTCTAAAAAGAATATTTTAACTACATTAAAGGCATTTTTTGTAAAAAAAAAATATTATACTTATATTAATACAAAAGGTACTTTTAACGTATCACTTTTTTTATGTAATGTATATGTGCTCACTACAGATATTTCTGACTTATTTGGCACAATGTATTGAGGATTCTTTTGTCTTTTTAACACAGGTACCGCATAATCCAGGATGCAAAATTCTGAGTTTGACGATTTTTTGGTGGATTCTCTTATGTATATGGCAACCTGGTTTTTATTACATTATAGAGATGGAGACCTATAAAAATTATACAATAGATTCTATTTTGGCAATCCAAGTTTTGTCATCATGCACATTACAATATGACATCTTGCTATTATTTCTTCATCGCCAAAAAAAATTCAGAATTTGAAACCCTTGGATTATATGGTATCTATACAGTCTTTTTATTGGAAGAAATATGATATGCTTTACATTAGCCAGATTTCTTAATTGAATTACTTGACAAAGAATGCATTATCAACTGCTCTCTAAAATGTTAGAGGAAATAATTGAAGTATATTTCTATTCTAATTATATTTCATGAATTTCCATTCTTACTATTCTTAATTTTAGTTTGCTTCTGTCAGTTAGAAAACTGGTGGAGAAATGTCATTTTTACTGAATCTGAATCAATGTATCATCTTATTTCTATTGAAGATTGTGTCCTATAAATTTGTTCATTTATGATAAATGAGGACATTTATCAATTCTTTGTTGATACATTTATAGCTCCAAGCTATTTCATTTTCTTTAGTACGACTATCATTTTATTTTACTATAAAACTTAGAAAACATTAACATTAGTGAAAACAAATGTGCACACTGTGAGCCTAATAGACCCTAACATCAAAAATACTAACAAAAGGAAAATTTAGAAATCAAGAAAGTACAATGATTAGAAACAGTTGATTATGAATACAGCTACTGGAGATCAGGAATGCTTTCGAAAATAAGGAATGTTTCTGTACTGTATATTATAAATGGACTGGGCCTCTAAGACCCAACATTCATATTCATTGGTTAAAGCTTCTAATAGATTAAATAACTAAAAATTGGACTTCTGTTATTTTAAAATCTCCAAGCTATCTTTGCAACAACTTAAGAATAGTAATATAAAATCTAAATTTTCAGTAATTTACCATGAAAATTTAAACAAAAATTAGGAAAAAGCAGTAATGAAAAGGGTACTCTAAAGTTATGAGGCAATGTGTTGTTAATCACTGATAAACTTACTGTCCTTGTGCATATGCCACCTATTTCATTTTGAGCATTCCTAGTCTTGCCATATAATCCTAGGATAAACTAAGGTTTATAGTAATTAATTTTTTTTTGTTTATAATGTTTTGGGTGTTGATAAACAAACATTTTGTGCAATGATCATTAAAATAAAAACATGTATAACATAAAAAATTGTAAACAGGGTTGTATTACATCAAATGTGGGGCCATGGTAGCCTAGTGGTTAGGATATCACCCTTTTATCCGGAAGGGTGGGGCTTGATTCCCAGTGCCGCCAAAGACCTACAGAGTACATGCGATATACGTGCTCGTCAAATCTGTGGAATCGAAAGTCCTGTGGTTGGTTGTTGAGCAGTTACCATGGGTGCAATGGTCTGGAGAAATTTACTCCCCCTTCAGATCAATGCCAAAATTGAGGGAATAGATCCTCCTCTGCCCCCCCCTCATCTATCGGGGGATTTTGAAGAGCAAAAGCCGTACTTTCACCTTCGTGGTGCTCTGATTAAACAAAAGATGTCTCCAATTGACTTAAATTCGCATAGTGAGCTTGGCTTGTCCAAGTGTCATTAGTAACAACAACAACATCAAAAATACTGAATGTGCAAGGGAACCTGTTATGCTTAGAAGCTTCTAAAAACATTTCACTTAACAATATTTTCCTAAAAAAATATAATAAATCAGTGTTTCAGCACTGTAAATTTGAATATAAATAAAATTGGTATAAACAATTATTTACAAAGTTATGAAATTCTATAAAAAGATTGGAATATGATTTTTCATGTCTGATAATATACTTAACAGACGAATTTCTTAGAATTCCATCTAATATGCTGACAAATATTAGTGTGAATGAAAAAGTACTTATATAAAGCTTACAGCTTCTTTGTGATTTGTTTATAATTGATGGGCAGAATTTGCATTAATCAAATTCTAATAGAAACAACTATGCTGAAAGTAATTTGCCTCCAGAAAATCAAATTTAATTTTTTTATTTTGAATGATGTCTCCTAATATAATCTGAAATTAAATTTTTACATGTTTTAAAATGAATAAAGAATTTATAAAAGAATTAGTATCGTAATGTTTTTTAAGAAATAATTTCTTAAAAATAACTTTTCTTTGGAAGATTCATGACAAAGTCGCTTGTGCTCACCACTGAATTGACATGATCTTCATGAAAGTTAAACTAGAGGTATTTACTGTCAAAAAAATTATAGTAAAAGCACAATGTAATAAATAATATTCTATGTAATATTACAAAAAACATGATCAAAAAAAAAAATGATTCACAAAATTATGTTCATACTTGTGATCACATAAGTACAAAAAAAAAATGCTTTTCCATTATACCCCCATATGATAATGGTCATAATGGGAAAGAAAACAATTGTAAATTACTGTCGTAAATATTATATTTGAATCTATCGTGGATTGCTTCAAAAGTTTTAGGTTTTTAGAAACTACTAAAAATAATACAGACACTTTATCTTTACATTTTATAAAGTAAATAATTATCACTTATTGACAAAACTTATTTAAGTGCCAATTTTTATTTCTGGAGGAAATTGTTTTGCAATCACATCAGCAATTGATTCCATAAGTTTAATGCAATAGTACCTTTATTCAATGAAACAAAATTAAATTTTGCTGTACTTGGCTTATTCTTTTTTTTTTTTTTTTTTTTTTTTTTTTACTTTTGACAGTTTGTGACCTTGATTTTACTATTAACCCACAAAATTATCACAATCTTTTGCACCAAGTAGCTTTAATTTTGTTTATCATTTGGCTTGTTTACCATTGTCTATCACTCTTCAGTCAATTTTTGCTATAAAATAATTCAATTGAAATATATTATATTTAAAATAAAATTTTGAGATGTTCAATTCATCATATCTTCATTATATTATTTTCAATTCTCCATGAGAAATGTACTATTTATTTACAACCATAAATGGGGTGTACTAGAAAAGTATCAAAAAAATCAAGAATTTCTAAGGATACAATTTTTTCAGTCTTTTCAATGAGAATAAAATACAGTTTTAGACCAAAGCTCTTTCGCACATAAATTGCTGATTTTCTATCTAATGATTGCTGAAATTTAAAAAAAAAGGTGAAACCTTGAAAAAGAAGTGAATGAAAAAATACAGAAGAAAGTGAAACTTTTTCCATTGTATTTTTATACAATTACAACTACAAATAAAAATACATTAGCCACACAGGAAATAATTCTCAAACTGCTGAATATCATCAAAGTCTTACAAGAAAAAAATTTTTATAACATTTCAAATGAAAATTCATTATAAAATCATGTAAAAATTTTTACTTGTACTAATATGTTTTTATTTATACCAAAATACTGCATTACTAACACCAACACTTAAAATTAATTGCTTAAATCTAGATTTCTTGATATTTCTTTAATTTAAACATATAAGACAGAATTTTGAAATTATTTTAAATCATTTGTTCAAAAATGCAATGAATAATTGTATTTTTTATTTTGTTAACATATAATTAGAGAAGATTAAATCAAAATATTCAACTTATATAAAATAATCTTTGAACATTTACATATGGAGTTGAATATTCTATTGGTGGAGATTGATTATAACATGTTATATAAGATATATCATTTTTCAAAATGTTTGCCCATATATTGCAAAAAGAAGAGCACTCATTATTCCAAATTTAATTAAAATTGTCAATTTTCCATATATTTCATCAATAAATTTTAAAAAATCAAAAACAATTATTTTAAACAACATTTAAATGATACTAATAGATTTTTAAGTTTCCTCTAGTAATTAAAAAAAAATTTTTGACATTAATGTAATTTTTAGTTCGCTTTTCTATAATTAACTTTTAATATGTATAGCATTAGTTATGATATATTTCCTACTGTCTGTTTTTGTTGACTGAAGCAGCTTAATCCATCCAATTACTCCATAATTTTGAAGAATCAAATGACGAAATCAGTTGTGAGTTTTCACTCTCCTGTCTATGCGACACCAGTAGAGAAATATTAAATACAATGGACATTAACTAGGTCAAATATCAAATTCACTACTTTCTGGACACTTGAGCAATGATTTTCCTTATATCCTTCCTTATATTACTTTATCCTCATATACTATATTAGCTATCTATCATGTTACTTTATATAGTATATGATGAAGTAAATAATAAATGTGCCGACATACTTTTTATTAATGTTTCTTGAAAAATTCTGCGAATATTGTATAAATAAAATAATTCAAAGTTTATTTTATATATACAATATTCGCAGAAAGTTTCTTTGAATTAAAATAATTTTGTTCTTCTGAATGATGTAAAAATTCAAAAGAACAAAAAAATCAACCTATAGAAGCAATATAATTTTTATGTTATATCATACAAATAATCACACACATCTTGATTCCATGCTGTTAAATTTATATCTATATAATTTATAAGATTAATGATATTTCGTTTATCTATTTTGATATTTATTTTATATATAATGCCTACTTATAATTAAGTAACAGGTGTCAAAAATATTTTGTAATGTCTACAAATTTGAAAATTTAAAATACTTTGATTTTTGCTAATATTAAACTGTTATACACTAAAAAATTATTTTAAAATGCAAATCAGAAAAATTTATTTTATAATGAAATGTGTGAATCAATTTTAAAACGAAAGATTATATTCAAAAATAATTTACTACTTATAAATTTTTGCAGGAAATTAAACTACTGTTAATACTGTAGCATTATCAATTTTCCCATATTTTGAGAAAATCTAATATTGAAAATGTATTTTTAAAATTTTTTTCGATTCATTTTATTTAATTTTTTAAACTAATATTGAAAAAGAATTTTTTTTTCCACTAAACGAAACTAATTTTGATATATCAATAAATATCAAAATTTCTGCTAGGGTATTAAATGTATGTATATACAAAAATTACTAATTTATTTAATTGGAATTTCTAATTTCTCTGTTTGTGTTACTTTGCTTTGCTTTTGTTTATAAAATGATAATTCAATAAAAATTGTAAAAAAAATCTATCCATTGAGAATTAATTTCTTTTTAGTATAATATGACAACTTTAAGGAAAATGTTTAAGTTCATCAAATTAGAATATTTTACCTTATTAAAAATTAAAATATTCTTAATGTATTTAATTTCTATAATTGTTGAAATAAATACTATACATTTTTAATTTTTTCCTCTTGCATTTGTCACTATTATGTTTAAATTTTTAATTCTGTTATATGATTTTTACAAATGAACTTCTATAAAATAAGGTATAATTTTAAAAAAAAATGTATTGTTTCAAAAAAAGACAGTGTGTTCTTCAATGATAATTCTTAAATTTTAAGTTAAGCTTTAATAGACAGCATAAACTGACTATGAAAACATAAATATAAATACAAAATATATTTTAAAAAAATGTGTTCTTATATTTCTCCATTACTCATGTTTTCTTATCTTTAATTTTATTTTTTTTTGGGGGGGAATAAAAAATACAATTATGGTACTATATTTAAATTTAATTTTAATATTTATTTGTAAGTGCTTCATCTTAAATATAAAGAACTGAATCTCATAAAATGTTTCTGTACTAAATTTAGCCACAAAATAGTACATTTAAAATGTCTGTTTTTCATTTATTTTGTTGAAAAATTTTTAACAATATTATTTTTCAGTTTACTCGCCAAGAGCTTGTTGATACATACAATGAATTCATTAATAATTGGAAAGCAGCTAGAGATGCAGTTAAAAGTATATCTGCTGCAAAACCTGCATTTGCTCGATATCTGGAGGTATAATAACATTTGATTTTATCTTTTAATTATTTATTTTGCAGTAATTTAGTGATAATAATTTTTTTTTTAATTTTCTTCTAGTGTAAAAAATTTTAATGTTTTATGAAAATTATAAATCATTTTATCATCAAACCTATTTTAATTGATTAAAATGTTATAATGTGTTCAACTTTATCAGCAAAATTAATTCTGTTTGAATAAATTTCACATTTTATATTGAAAATTTTTCATGTTCATTTCACATTAGAATTATTAATTAATGTTATGTATTATTTAAAAAAAGAAAATTCATTCCAAATATTTTTGCATCTTGGTACCTCACCAGGAAGGAAATCAGTGGTACTTTTTCTACAGATTTTCACCTTATATTTATTTAACTTTCAACTTTTATTAAGTAGATATTTGATCCAATCTCTAGCTAAAAAGTTAGTTTTAAATTTTGGTAACAATTCATAGATTTGATTCTCATTCCAGGCATGGATATTTGCTTTGTTTTGAAATCCTGTTTAAATCTTTAACTTTAGTTATTATCTTTAATAAGTAAGAAGTCACTAAGCAGTGACAGTTCAAAAATACATTAAATAGGAATAAAAAATTATTGTAAAGATATACAATAATACATCAAATTATTAGTGCAGTATTTTGTGTGATATTTATTTGCAAAACAATACTATTTCATCTGCATGATTTGTTGGTGTAAAATTATTGCTGAATTCTTGTTACCATATATCTTTTAGTATATTTTCATTTTGCAATTCAAAAGAACCTTTTAATTTTCAGCTTGCTTCAAGAGAACATAAAGGGAAATTGTCACTTGATGCCTTACTTATCATGCCAGTTCAAAGAATACCTCGTTATGAGCTGCTTATTAAAGTATGTTTTTAAAAAATTATATTGATTTATACATATTCTGATTTTTAACTTTATGGATTAACATTTATGGATTTCGTTTTTGCATGATCATGTTTTCTTGTATATTCATTTATATTCTTCAATTTGCCGGCCAACTTGTCTAGTGGTCAGCGTGCCTGACTGGATAGAGAGATCCTGGGTTTGACTCCAGGTTCAGGCATGGATGTACTTTCTCTCTCTCTCTCTCTATCCTGTCTTTATCCTTTCCTTGTGTTTGTGAATGAAGTATGAATGATGCCTACCCTATAAACAGGTCCCTATGTCATGTGAGGGTGTGATAGTGGCCTACCTCCTGTGGTGCACCCAGGGCAACTCCTCAGCTGCTAAGAGGTCGCTGTGTCTGGCCGGTTCCATGGTATCAGGGAACAATAGATTAATAGACTCTGTTGCAGTTGTAACTGTCTACAATCTGCCATTGGAAAAAAAATATTCTTCAATTTTCTTTTTTAATATTCAAAAATATTTCACATTTATTTTTGGAACATGATAATATATTAAAACGTTAATTTTATCAAATACATTAATAACATCTGTTTTCTTTCATTTCATTTTTTAATATTTTCCATATCTTTTAAATCATACTTTCAGTATCAAAATAAAATCTTACTAGAATAATTTTTCATTGAAGGAAAATTTAGCATCTATTTAATTTATAATTTTTCTTCATACTTTCAACACTTTATGTTTTTTCTTCAAAAGTTATCAAATAAAAATATCATTATTTTCAAATCATAAATTTTTTTAAGCATATAACATACATGAATTAATAATCAGCATACTTAGTTTGAAAAAAAATATCGTTTCTCAAAACTTTTTAATTTCTAATAATTTTTTAATTTAACTTTTGCTATATTTATTGTTATGAATAGAATTAATAATCAAAAGAATTTTAAAAAGAATTTTAGATGAAATACCTAGCTCTGTTTATCACATAATTACAAATAATTTTTTAACAGATGGCTATTAAACTTTGATCATTTTGACATTTTTAAAATTTATAATATATAATAAAACAAAAAATTAAAATGTACTTTTCTTAATCTAATAAGTATATCTAAAATTTATAGAAGTTTAGGATATCAAAGCTAAATTCTATTCATGTTATAAAATGTTTAGTATTTGCATTCTTATTTTAACAATACAGATTTAAGTTGTGAAATTAAAAGCATCAATAGTTGGATTTATCTTGGTAGAATATTTTAATGTTTTTGTTTTTTCTGAAAAATAATAAATATTCTTTATTATTTTTAGGAACTTCTTAAACATACTTCACCAGATCATCCAGACTCTAAACTATTGGCTCAAGCTGCAAATGAGGTTCATGACTTAGCTGTAAAAATTAACAAAGTAGAACGAGAAGCAATGCAACAAGAAAAAAGAATTCAGAAACTTTCAGATGTTGAACAACTTATTGATGGTATATCAGATGTAAGCAAACTTTATTTCTGGTTTAATTATTCTCCATATTTAATTGTCTATATTTAAAGAAGTTTATAATTTGTTATTGAAATATATATAGACTCTATTTAATATATTTTATTATATATCTAATATCCTGAAATCAAAGCATACTACATTTAAATTTGTGAAAAAGATTAATGAAATTTTCAACTTGTTTTATGATAAAAAATGTAATAAAAAATGTATAAAAAATCTTTGCTGTTGGTATTAAAATGACATGACGTTCTTTACATGCTTTTTATTTAAAGCTCAAAGTAAAAGCTACCTATCAAAGTCAAGTTACTAATTTGTACTTATATACCAAGTCAAAATAAAGGTTACATATTAATTTCTTATTTTACTACAGTGAAATAAAGAATATGTTTTGTTGAAAATCTGATTTTAAAATTGTTGACTAACTATTGAATTAAGAATCCAATTAATTGATTAGCAAATTATAGTAACTTTTTTAGAATTGCTGAGCATTATAAAAAGCTAATTTTAAAATTCGTTGAGAAAATACTTTAATTCAACCATGAGCACTCATTTCAGTATTATATATGCAAACTAACTTGATGTTATTTTTTTCTTTTGAAATAAGTATTTGATATGTAGAAGAGCTAATATTGACTCTAAATTAAAGTCATAATGTAATATCAGCAGATACTTTTTAAATGACATCCCAGTTTGCTAATCTGTAAATCTATGTATATCAATAGTTTAATGATATTGAATAAATTTGGTATGATATTGGTAATATATAGGGCAGTAATATATAAATTTCATTGTATTACTCATATATTTGTTTATTTTCCTTAAGTAGTTTTTATGGTAAGAAATATTTTAAAAGGAAAATCAGAAATCCTTTAACAAATATTGTAAATATTTTATTTTTTAATTTTACAATTGATTAGAATGTTTTTGGAACTGTCAACATTCTATTTTTTACTCATGGATAATATGAAAGATTATTAGATAGTGTAAAAATAAAAATGCATCAGACTTACAAAAATGAAATTTAACCATATAACAAAAGACTGAATCATTTTCTTCTTTATAAAATTTTGGAATGTTCCGCTGGATATGAACAAATATTACAGTCTATGTACTTTTAGCAATGCTGTGTTGGTAGATCTTTTTATTTCCTGAGGTTTGAAGCACTACTCATAGTGGTAAAGCTTCTGAGATAGGTTTGTATTTAAGGTAGGGAAATCCAGAGTAAATCAATTGTGAAGGAGTTGAATTAACTTTTGGTTCCAGAGGTAGGAAAGTCCTTAAGAGCGATGAAACAGTGCATTATATTGTTTATGAATGCGATGTCCCTGCTCTTATTTTACTGATTACATTAGATACTCTTATACTAAAGAATTACCCCTCAGTTCTATAAAGAGCCTTTTTAATCTCATAAACAATATAGGAGACCTTAACAGATGAAGCTACATTATCTTGTATTTAGAGCTTGGTACAAATGTTTTTATCAAAGGAAGGACCTCAATTATTAAATCCAATTTTTAATTAGAAGGTCATACTTTCAGGAATGAATAATC
This sequence comes from Latrodectus elegans, assembly GCA_030067965.1. NCBI lineage: Eukaryota > Metazoa > Arthropoda > Arachnida > Araneae > Theridiidae > Latrodectus > Latrodectus elegans. The sequence continues at coordinate 64,854,800 of CM057822.1, read as the reverse complement.
AATCAGTTATTATTACAAATTTAATATATTATGACCAAAATAAATGTAATTAATAAGTAAATTTTTATTTATTTTTTGTTATTTTTTTTAAAAAAATCATTTTAATTCATAACTAAAATTCAGCCTTTTCTTATGATTCAATAATTCCTTGCATTTATTTCTATAGTGTATGTAGAAATAAATGCAAGAAAATACTAATAATAATTTATGAAAGCCCTTTTTGATTGTTGTAAATAAAATAGTAAACTATTGCTTGCTCTATATTAAATCATAATAATTGAACATGTCTTTTTTTAGTTGCATAAATTTCTGATACAATTTCAGTGTTAAATTTAATTCCTCTTCTTACCTATACTGAAAGTCTACAGCAAATGTGAGAATGCAATGATCAATAAATTACCATATCTTATAATTATTTTTATTATATTTAAAATATAAACCTTTTTAATCATTATAATTAATTCAGTTCTATAAAAAAATTTAAAAAACTGTTTATCAACTATAAAATAATGAAGGTTTTTGTTTGAACTGAGCTATTTCAAATTTAACTAATGATTTAATGGAATGTTTTTAATAAGTTATTATTGTTTCATGGTTTTCTCTTGATTATCGATTATAATATGCTCTAAGATATTTTTAATAAGTAAAAAATTTACATATGATCATCTGAGTTAATTAGAAAAAGATATATATATATATATATATTCGAATGTAATGTATCTTTTTTAACTTTATCCTGTTATAATGTTGTTTGAATTATTTTGTCATATCAGTGGCTTCATATTAAAGAAATGCAATTTTTGTCTTATAAAAAAATTTTGTTTGAAAAGCAATATTTTTTTAAAAATGACTAAAAAAGTGCATATGTATGTTTCAGATTAATTTTATTAATGTTCATTTTCTTATACTTCAAATTTTAGTTCTAAAACTAAACTAAAATTTGTATTATTATTTGTATTACACTTATATGGATCATCATTATTTAATGTATAATAATATTCAATTATTTATATTTACTTCTAGCTTGCTAATGGTGATCATGACTTCATACAATATGATTTTGTTCAAATTCCTGTGAGTAATTCTTTTATAAAAATTTTATATTCAATAAAAGTATAATGATTAGTGCTATGTATATTACAAAATTTAAGAACTGTTGTGCCAAATTACTGATTACTATAATTATATTCATTACTATACTTGCTTTTTTCTTATGTTTTGTAGCATAAATTAACATTGATATAGTTTTATTATCTAAAAGAAAAATTCAAATTCATATTATTTTTTGAAATATTGTTTTTAAACCATCTTTTTGTTTATGAGACTCACAAAGCACATCTGTAGTTTCAATACTAATCATTGATATTGTTCAATTTATAAGCATAAAAAGTAACGATTATCTTAAAGAAAATTAATGGAAAAATGAAAAAAATGTTTTTAAACAATCAATTTACAGTATTCAAACAAATATCAAAACCCATATTATTTATTTTAAAAGGGAAAGGGTAGTAAAAAAATCATAATTATAAATATATCATATATAAAATGTTTGTAAATACAAAATAAATTAAATTACCCTTTATGTTTAATCAACTCTTGAAGAAAAATTATTATAATATTTTCATAAATTCTTGAAAGAAAATTATTTGAAAATTGCTTGAGTTTAGTTAACTTTAATTAAGACTTGGCACATTTTTAAATTTTCGATTATTGTAGCAGGAGAATACCAATCTTTATTATTTTTTAATATATGATTCTGTATTCCTGTGCATTGTGCATTTTTTATGTATTATTCTTTGTTTATTTACTTCTATATATGAACTATTGTTATTTTCTAGGGTGGTCTTGGTATGAAAAAAGAACGTTGTTTGTTTCTTTTTTCTGATATGCTTCTCATTACCAGCGTAAAAAAGAAAGGAACAGGAGCTATTCGGAAAGCGTCGGTTGCAGTGTTAGTTTTATTGAAAAATCTTATCATATATGTATTTGTATTTATGCATTTTTAATTATTTACTGCCACCTTAATTACTCATTCTTTTATAAATAATTTTTAATCAAACTGGTACAATTTCACTTAAAATAATCAAATAATAAACTAATTAATTATCTAATTACTGTTTACAAATGTAACTGAAGTTATGTAGAATGTAAAATCAATCAAGTTTGTTTTTATAAGTTAAAAATACTCATAAACAAATTTCCTTGTCTATGCAATGAAATGATTTCCTTTCTTTATTTAAGATGTGTCAACTTGAATTAAGTGAAAATTTAAATAATTTATTCTTTATAATACAATAATTCTGTTACTAATCTTTTATTTTATTTGTAACTATCATCATTATATAATTTGGAATTATTAATTTTGGATTTGGAGAAGTTGTCTCATCAATTTAAAAATAATAAATATTAATCAATCCTCCTAATTATAGCTAAATAATTATTTCCCTACATTATTTTTATAATTTCTTTTGAAAATTTGTAGAACATTCATGTATGATATTTAAGTGTTAACTATATATTTTAGATTTTCATATTAATTTTTGTATCTGAAATATTCATTTTAAAATTCACTTGCAGATTTTTTTTAAATAATATGAAGCTTAAATTATATTTGGCTGCCCAGAAAGTTCATATTGATTTTTGGTTAGAAGCATAAGATCAAGTCTCAATAAATTGTAAATGCTGAGTACAAACGATGCGCATATATTGCAAAAGATGGTATTTGAGATACATTCGGGAAAACTTGAATTATGACAAGTTTTAATTCTATTATAAACCAACAAATAAGGAGAAAGTAAAATGCCTTTTAGATATCTAATGCTTTTCTTTTTTGTCACTAAAAGGACTACATGAAAGCTGTTTTCTAGATTTAAAACTGGTTAGTTCAAACTTTGATTACAAAAACCCCAGGGTAGGTGTTTCACTGTAGATGAAAATTAGATTAAGATGATTGAGAATAAGCCATGATATATAATATATAAAGTTGCAGAAATGTTAAATGTATCAAAATCTATTTTTCATTAATCCAAGAGATGCTACTTTTTTAACAAATAACAATCAAGTAACAGGGGATTAAAAATAGATCATATAATAATGTTAAACAAAAAAAAAAAATCTTTTGAAAAGCACAATGAATCGCTTTAGGACTCCAAAACCAGGTTTTTATCCAAAGTTCATACTCCATGTCTACAAGGATTGAAGTAGAATCCTGTGTTATTAGAGTTTACAAAAATTGAAATGATTAATTCAGAAAAATATTTTTCCCATTTCACATATTAAAGGAAACTATTTAATGAAAATATCCAGAAATAATGAATCAGAAAAGTAGTATTTCATTATGTATTTTTGATAAGTCAACAAAAGTTGTTGAACCGTAGTTGAAATATTTAACTGTTCTTTATTCATTATATTCACCAGACCTATGCTTTTTGATTTCCCAATATTTTTTATAATTTTTAAACTCCTTTAATGTTAAAAACTTTATCATATTTTAATGATAAATATTTTCTGTGATTTACTATTTAAATAAATCACATAAAATAGCCTTTATTTTAAAAACTGGAAAAAAGGAATACATTATAGAATCCATACATAATTTAGTAAAACTATATTAAAGTTTAAATTTTTTAGATTTCACTTTTTCTTCAAAATTAGTATAAATTTTTCATTTACAAGCCAATAAATTAATATACAAAAAACATTAAAATATGCATATATATTTGTATTTACTGTGACAAATTGTGCTTTATTCTTAAAAGACAATTTTTTAAAGACATTTCAACATACTATTCAAAATCTTTAAATTCTCGATTTGGCTTTTTTGTTTTTTAAGAAATATAACATGCAACTTAAACCTATAATGCCAAATGATTTACATGAAAAAGTTGTAAAAAAAAATTTAACAAACATCTTTAAAGAACAAAGAATAATCTTTAAAGTTGTCTTTAAGGAACAGCTTTAAACTTAAACTTTTACTTTTTAACTCTAAATAATCAAATTGCCAAAAATTATGGTGCACTGTAAATTAAGATAAAAGTGGCAAAAAATTATAAATTGTGGGATACTTTTTTCAAATGCTTTTAATATTTTTTTTACATTTCTTAGTTTTATTTTAATCTGTTGGATTAAAATTTGTTATTATGGTTTAATTACATATTTTTTATAATATTAAATTGGAATAATTGAGTTTAAATTTATATATTTTTTGTTAAAAATAAGTCTAATTATTAACAATCAGCATTGCAAATTATAATGACCAAATTATTTATTTTAATTAAAATCTGTAATGCATCATTTTTTTAATTAAAATTTTATGATATTAATAAAAATATTTATTTAGGAGTTTTTCTACACCTGCATCACTTGAGGGAAATAAATATAAACTTCTCATGAAAGCCTCTTTACATGATATTGATATAATTAAAAGTAAGTTTAAATTCGAGCAACTTGTTAAATAGAACTATTTTAAAGGCTCTAGTTAATAATAATTCTTTATACTAATTAATATATTCTTGCTTTTTGAAAAGCTGATGTTGAAGAACCATGTGTTAGAAAATATTTGAAAGAAGTTAAATCATTGAAAAGTGATATTGCAACACTTGAAAAGATCAATGAAATGTCATCTACTCTGAATAATCATTATCAGGTAAGACTTTTTTAATCATTATATACATTAATAGTTAATTATTTATAAAAGTGGATGATTTAAATTTATTTTCCAAATTTAATATAAAGGAAAGAAATCTTCCAATTTTTTTAAGTGAGAATATGAATCAGCTTATAATCAATCAGAATTATAAAATCACCTTTTCCGCCAAATATTTTTTTATGAAAAGATAATTTTGATGGCCTTATAATATAAAGAGTGAGAAAATTTTTTTAATTTAAGCAGTATATACATAAATATGTACATGATGAGCTTGAAAAATTGTTAAAAATATTCATTCTACTCTTTTAAATCAGATATAGTTTGTAATCTGTTCTAAGTTCATCTTATTTTTTTCTTAGTTTCTAAAATATTTATTTTATTTCAATGTTCTTAATTTTTTTTTCTTATTTTTTACTTTTAAGTTTCATTCAGTGCTTTGGGAAAATTTTACATTATTGTGATTTGAATATGTTAGTTTAATATGTAGCTTTTGACATAAAAAATAAATTTTAAAAAATATTTTTATATATATATAGTATACTGTAGTAAAATTTTATTTTGTCAAAAAGATCAAAATAATATCTGTAAAGTATGACTGAAGTTAAAATTAAGAATTGCTTCCCTATACACTAAAAAGTTACTTTGTGTATAAGGAAGATATACTGAAATAAATTTCAGAAATATCTCCTTAGAAGGTTTGATATAGTGAATATTTAACTTAGCTTGTTTATTAGGCATAAAGTAAAGTAAAATTTTATAAGAATATTAAGACAGTTTATAGATCTAATATGAATCTAAAACAGTTAATTTTGCAAAAGTAATAAATATATTTATTTAAATCAATTTCTTTTCTTTAATAGAACATGTTGAAAAAATTTTTATTTCCACATATTTTTCTGCTATTATTTTTCTAACTTAAAGAGAAAAACCCATTTTAATTTATTAAAACTAATAAATTGATACATTTATTGTATACTATTTGCAAAATGTGTTTAGTTGACAGAATGGAGCTACAATTTATACTGTACACATTTTAAGTTCTTAAATTTCTATATAAACATTAAGGAATTCTCTCAATAATTCTTATCAGATCACAATTTAGATATTACTTTTACCACAACCATATTAAAGTTTTATGAATATCTTTTAGTATAGTTAATATTCTTATATAAATATTTTTACAAATAGCATTATTCTTGTAATATTTTATTTAAAATCATTTAAATGGATTCACAAATAATATGAAACTACCATTTTTATTGGAAAACTTTTTTATTTTATTAAAAATAATTTAATTGATTGGTAAAAACTTCCACATTTAAAATGTAATAATGAAATTATTATTCATTTGAATTGAAATAGAAATTGTTTACTTTGAACTTTTGTATGAAAAATAATAAATTTTAAAATTTAAATGTCTTTACAATTCAATTTCTTCATAAAGTAAACGATTACATAATATTTTCTGCTAATACATTTATAAACTAATAAAATAATCATGTTTGATTTTTATTATTTTTATCATTAATTTATTATTATTTTTTCTATTTATAGTCTTTGGATTTTGCAATAAAAGATGTACTTTCAAGTCTTAATCAAGAACTAGCAGAAAAACAAGCTTCTGGCTCTCAACTAATGGCTTTAGAACTAGCTGTGCATGTTAAGTAAGTTACTGTATTTAGACTATAATAATAAGTTTTGAACATTAATATTGTTACACCATATTGTATTTTCAAATTAAACCATTCTTTAAATTCTTTGCTTCATAATCTTCATGATTTTTTTGTGTGCAGTTAAAAAAAATTTTTTATTATATATATTAATTGTATAATAAAAGTATAATTACAATAAATTGGAAAAACAAATAGAAGGAAATTTAAGGGCAAATAAGATTCTCGCCATTGTAGGCACTCTCAAAAATGATTCTTTTGAAACATTTCCATTTTTATAATTTTATATGTTTCCATGTATCATTTTTGCTTGTAATTTGTCTTTTGCATATTTATTCACTGTAATTTATGAATAAATATGAAACAAATATTTATTTAACAAAAAGCATAACATAACAAAAAGCAAACATTTAGTACATCATTCATAGATAAATATTTATACATTTTTATTTTGGATACTTTCTTCTTTATAATATCCTTAATTTTATACATTCAATTTTCAATAGCATTTATTTTAAATATTTGTAAAACTGTTTATAATAATTTTTTTTAAATAAATTTAAAAATTATGATATGTAACTCAAGTTATTTAATAAATTAAAATATTTTTACAATCTTTACATGAAACTATCAGTCATGAGATAAATTAGAAAATTAATGAATTGTTGCAAGCATAATTTTATGTTTATTATTGTTTTGTAGTTTCTTATTATAATTAATTATGTAACATAAATTTTTAAAATAAAAAATTGTTTCTGTAAATTAATCATAAGTAATGAAAAAACTAAATTTAAATTTTTAAATCAACTAGGAATACTATAGTTGAATTTTTGAATTCAAATAAATAAATTCATTGTATAAAAATATATTTCATTAAAAAAGTTTATTAAATTTCAGTGTGTATTGTAATCATATATTGTTAAATCATTTTTTCAAATGAATATAAGAATCAATGTTAAAAATTACATAAAATAGTATAGGTGTTGAGAAAAATATAAATGTATTGAGATATTAAATTATAAACTGAGATTTTAATACATTACACCACTTTATTTTATGTGGAATTCTTAGTTTTGAAATTTTTACTATAAAATAATAAATTCATTTAATCTTTAACATCTGTTTTCGTTATAATTTTGAAAAATCCACAAATTTAGTTCCATTTTACATATATTATCGCTTTTACTCTTCCAGTTGCATATTTCTTTCAATTTTTTTATTTACCATAAACTTTTTTTTTATCAAATAGTAACGATGTTGAACACTTGAATATACTTTTCTCTTGTCCCGAACAACGTATGAACTGGGAAGCTGCATTTCTTGATGCCAAAGGTTTGTTATCTTTACTAACTTTTTCATTTCTTTCAAATGCATTTAGATCAAAATAAAAATTTTAATGTTTCATTTAATTGAAAGTTGTAAAATCTATTCCAGGAAGTTGTGTAATCTTTTTAATTATACACATAAACACTCCTTTTAATTTGCTATGTCTGATAATAATATAAATCTTTTTATATTAAGAATATACTAAATTTTGCATATTTTATTTGTAAATAACTTTATTTAATCATTACGTATTCACAAACTTAATGTAAGTTTATGTGTTACAAATGTCCAAATAATATATATTTTCTTGTAAAGATTTTCTACAGTTACTTTCTAAGTTTTAAAATTTACATTTCTTTAAAATTTGTTTGCATAATGAATATTTTCCCTCCATGTATTTAATTTTATAATTTTGAATCACATATAAAATTATTTTTGTGGCCAAAATTTTACTGCCAAGTTTTGGTATTTTTTCACACATTTTGTCCAATTTCTTTTAAATTCAATTATTTAATTATGCATTTCAATTATTTAATTATTAATATAAATAAACTAAATATAAATTATTTAGCTTTTATTGATTAGTTATTGTGCTTTCATCTTATTTCTCTATAGTGATTTTTCTGTCATTTGGGTTATTTTTGAAAAAGCATTAATTTCAAGGTGCAATAAATTTTCAAATTTTTTCATCTTAAAATATATTAGTATTTATTTTTATTAAACATTAAAATATTTTATTTGTTTAAAATTAGGTATTTGAAGTTTGATTTATTAAAGTAGGTATATCATTTAGTAAAATTAAGTGTCACTTTTTTTATAAATAATAAGGTCTTACAATCTTATCCCATAAAACTGAGAAAGTTTATAGTATCATCAAATTATTTTGAAAATATAATAGCTTGCTCCTCATTTTCTATAAGCATGAAACATATATATGCTGCATATTTCTATTATCTTTAATCATTTACATTGTGTGCATGTTTCTTTATTTTTTATTTAATATCCTGACTTTTATTTCTAACTTTTACTTACTTTTTTTATGTATTTATGAAAGTATATATTTGCAACCGATGCAATTTAAGAATTGATTATTATTGTGTTTGTGTCTTGAAAATAAATATTTTCTTAGCTGTAATTAAATAGAAAATATCCTCCAGATTATTTGCATTTATGTTACTGGTTATCCATTGACTAGAAAAAAAGGATTAGTGACTCAGTGGACAGTTAAAAAGAGGATTCTAAATTATAACATATATCAAAAACTTGGAAGAAAAAAGAACAATTTCTCTGTCGTAAATGTCACAAAACATTGTAGTTTATCTTTTAAATTAAAAAGAAAATATATATAGGGTTTGTTCTTAAATTAAAGGGAAACAATAATAAGGAATATACATGAAATCTCATAAAGTTTTACAAATTTTTATAAATATTAATAAAATAATAATTGAAAAAAAAACAGAAATATTGTCAGACAAGTTTTGCATTTTTTATGTAAGAAAGTAATCTTAATTAAAGATAAAATATAAAAATATAAAAAACATTTACATGTCATACCTTGAAACTTTTTAATATTTCTTAATTGGATGAAAATCTAAAAGATTACTGATTGTATTTCTGCAAACTGCAATATTTTTTAATATAACTCATTTTGTTATAATTTTTTATTTGCATAAAGTTATTCCTTTTGTTATCATTTCTGTATTGAATTTATTTTGTATATTTCTTTAAATATATATTTTGGGGTATTTAAAGATAAGTTAACAAGCTGTTCTTTTTATTTACTTCTTGTATCTTTCATTGTAGGACATTTTTACATGTTTAGGACAATAATAAAATATATTTTCACTTTTTAGATAATTTGATAGAGAAAAGCTTATGTCCTGAATTCTTGTGCTCTTTACCATTAGAAAAGACTAGACCAGGAATGCAGGTTTGTTCTTAAAATTATTCCTGCTTCTTAACTTCTCATTTGCAATTAGCTGACCAATAATTAAAATCAAGTTGTTTTTTTTTTTAATTAATTATTTCCATTATTTTTTTTCTTCGTTGACTTTATTTTTTGCTTTTCTTAAAAACTTTGAAAAAATCAAGCAAATTTTTCTGTCTACATTTTTTCCTCAAAAATATTATTTTTGTATAAAAAGTTTAAAAATTCTACAAATGAATTACTAATAAAATAAATTTTAATTTATATCTATCACATAAAAATCTATTTTTTAAAAATATTATATGTGTTTGTTGTTTTGTTTTAATATCAGATTATATTGAGTATATGTCAGAAAAAATGTTTTATGTATAAGTCATTTTTCAGATATTCATGTAGCAATTATTGAACTGGTAAATTTTTTATTGGAACCAAGAAATATTATTTAAGTCCTTCAGATACTTTTAAATGATTTAAGTTTAAAATATTTTTATTTCCAACTTTTTCACCATAATTTTAAAACTTTTATAAAACTATCTTTTCAAAATGTTGTAATTTTAAAATATTTTAATAATTTTGCAATTGTTGATATTTAAATTTGATGATTGAAATATATTTATTGTGCTTCATATTTCCATTTTAATTTGATCAGTTATGCATTTTTTTTCTTTAATAAATTATATGGTTTTCTAGATTATGTGTGCAGCTGCTACTGTAGAATCCTGCCAAAGTGGACTGCCAGATGTTTGGATATGTAGCACTGATGGTTTTGTTGGACAAGTCTCTGTACTCACTTTCCAAAATGAACCTGTCATTGCATCTTGTGTGAATATTTGCAATGCAAGAATTTTGTGCATTGCTGCAGTTCCTGGCGTTAATTCTAAGTTAGTTAATTTTGTTAATCTTGAAAATAATATTTTATGCTACCGAACTTGGAATTTTTTAAATTAATTTTTTTTAATTTATTAGATTGTTTTTAAGTTATCTTTTTTTCTTTATTGATAGCACCAAAATGTAAAACTTATTTTTTCTTTTTGAATTTTAATGAATTTAAAATAGAAATGATTGATTTCTTATAATAATTAATTAACATGTTTTTAATATTAAAATAATATTAAATGGTCATTTAATTGGTGGGTTTTTTTTAGAATTCATTTTTAAAAATTAAAAAATAGATATCTTGTTCAATATTCTGGTTGCTATGTAAATGATTTACTTTGCTCTTAACTATTTCCATGGTTCAAGAAATCGACTTTTATTTTGTATATTACTCTTTGTGATGATATTTATAGTTCATTTTAAACTCTTTCCATGATAAATTAGATCTAAAGAGGAAAATTAATCACAGATTGACATCTTTAATCAATGTTTTGTTTGTTAAACTTCCGAAAAATTTACTCTAAGAATTTCTTTTAAGAGTTCTTGTTATTTTAAAGCAAATTACTTTATGCTCGCATGTAATATTTTAATAATTAATTTTGTTGCCTGTGTAATGTCTGTTTAATGAATTCTTTCCATTCAGCAAAAATATTTATTTAAAAAAATTAACTTTATAACTTGACCATTATACACCCTAAATCAATTTTTTTACTTACCTTATTCTTCAAAGTTTTTTTATATTGTATTTCCATCTATAGACAAAAAACGTTTGAATACTAGAAACTTTGTCTTCATTTCTAAAAGTAATCACTTTACTTTTATTCATTAAATCACTTTATTATTCATGAAAATTGAAGAACTCAAAAATTTAGTTTCATGTATAGGTATTTCATTAAAAATTATAAAATATGACTCTATCTCAAAATTTTATCAAGAAATTCCTAGTTTTTGTATTTTTATTTAATTACAATTTTGCTAAATCTAAAAAAATAATAAATGTATGGAAATTTATACTAAAGAATGATGTGTGTACCATTTTGCTAATGTAATTCATGAAAATATTTGCTATTTATTATATACTATTTTTGTTTTATTTCATTAGTTTAAAATCTATTGTATTTCAAAAAATATGAAAGAATATAGTAAAAATACTATATTCTTTCATATTTTTTGAAAAAACAAGTATGGGATATTTTAATAATTAAATTATTTATCTTAAAAATTTCTATTTTTAGTATAATTTTTCTTAAGATATTTATATGTCTTATTTTAAATAGCTGGCTGAAAATTTTAACTGTAAAAATGACTGTATTTCATGGTTGCTAAACTCTTACTGTGTAATAATTATATTGACTTTAAAAATATTCCATTGTAGCTCAAGTTAATACAATTTCATTTTTTCGTATCTATCTTTACTGTTACGCATGCCCTATACTATCTTTTAATAACATTTTATTTTCTTTCAAGTCATATAAATTTTTTATTGATATTTTTGTTTTAATATTGATGTGATTTGTTCTAATAAATAGTATAAAGGAAATCATCTACAGATTGTTTACTAGGCATAGTAAATAATCTGTAGATGATTTCCTTTATCTCATTTCCTTGACATTTATTCGAATTTTCTTGGGGGTATTTAATGTTGAGAATAGATTTTCTTAAGTATTTAATAATTTAATTTGAATATGTTTTAGGTATTTAATGATGCGAAGGCGCAGTACACTACTTCCATATTTGCCTGGTTTCAACTATGAGAAATTGAAACAAAGTGATATAGCAGAAACTCTGGGAAAAAGCATTGCATTAGATAGGTAAAAAAGTTTTTTATGGTTAAATAAGTCATTTTTAAATATTTTTAACACATTATACTTGACACAGGGTATGTAAAACTCTTGGAAATTGAAAATTTTTTTCCAGGGCCCTGGAAACTTCTAGAATTTTACATATATATGCTTTTCTGTTGAATATTATTGTCTTATGATTGTGTGATATTTAACTTTAATATATGACTGTGTAATAAAATACCAATTCACATTACAGTATAATTAGTCTAAAATTGTAAAGGCTCCCGCTTTGGCTTGATTGGGTAATAGTCCTAAAATATATGCTGTAAATAAAATTTTAAAAAAAAGAACAAAGAAGTTTGTATGATCTAACATACATTTTATAAATAATAATCACTATCTTACCCTAAATAATGTCATTTTCTGAGACTTAAATCCATTTCCTTCTAGTATTAATGTATTCAATTCGAATTGCAAGGGTTATTGTATAACTGAGGATATGGGGATATATTTAACTGAATAATATATATAACTGAGGATATAAGGATGTATTTACTTTAATAAAGGATTATTTAAAGTAAATATATCCTTATAAAAATGTGGAAGTGCCTATGATTATTTTCTAGGAAATATTACCAAATAAAAATTTTAAATGGAGTAAAAATTTTAAATGGAATTTTATGTTTCATATGGAAACTTTATTAAATGGATAACATTTGATATGATTGTAATTTGAGAGTTTCATTTAGAAATAAAATGTTTATAATAATGGAAAATTTAAATTATTAATTTCAAAAATGTAATGTAATAATAGAAAAAAAATTGTCATAGGCACCTCCACATTTTTCATATGATATATTATAAGTAGAAAAATAAAAATAAAAAATCGCATATTATACATAGAAAAGTCAAAATTTTCTTTGCTGAAATTGATAAACTCAAAAAATCTGGGTTGGGATTCTGTCAAAGAAGCTGAAAGTGGTGACAAGTTTTTAATTAATTACACATTTAGTGTATGTTGTCATTAACATTCAGATAATTAAATATTAGTACTAATAATATATTAAAATATAAAGCTGTTGAATATAATTAAATATAGGGATTAGACTCTAAAACATGCATATGTAAGGATTTGAGTAGTTCAATAAAGTTTGTGAAAGTAAACAGTAGAAAAAGTTTATATTTTTTTATTAAATAGTAGTGATCTTACAAAAATGATAAATCTTTAAAGTTGAAATTTGTATAAGTAATCTGTTACATTAATTATATTTTGATTTTAACACACATTGTTTCTATTTTTCTTTGAAGTTTACAATAAATTAATAAATAGGAGTCATTTAAACAAAATTCTAAAAATATCCCTTTCAATATTTAATTAATTCTTGTAAAATTATTTGATACTTAAATAAAATTGTTTTCATTGAATCTGTAGTCTCTTACTTCTTTTGAAATCATTAATATTAAACTTTTTCAAAATCTGCATGAAACCTGTTAAAAATTATATAAAACTTAAATGAAATTTTACTTTATTTCAATTATCATTTTAATATATGAATTTAGCTGCTAAGAAAGTTATTAAATGTGTTATGTATGTATACATAAAAATTTTTTGAGAAAAGTGGAAAATTTTAAATAAGATTAAAATATCTCATTTGAGTGATAAAAATCAATAATTTATCCAACTGATTAAGTATATAATTTATTAATTGTTTAGAATGTTTTTCAATATGTTTGATTAAATATTAAAATATAGTAGTTTATTTGTAATTTCACTCACTATTATATTTTGAACCATATATTTTTAAGCACAGATATTTAAATTCCATTCCGAATAATACACATAAATTCTTATTAAAAACAGTTTACATGTCCTGCAATAGCAACATTATAATAGTTGCAATAAAATAACGAAATAATTTAAAATTTTGTTATTCCATAAATTGTGTAACGTATTCAGTAGTATGTATGCACAATAAATGTGTTTATATTCTGTCTATTAAAGACATTTTCTTATTTTATAAATTTTTCTTTTTTTACTATGCTTTTTTATTCCCTACAATATAGAAATTGTAGTTTTATTTCTATTTAGTATGTCTTCCTTGTTTTTATTACAAGTTTAAAGTTTTAGCATGCTGTTTCAAGTAAAAAAAATTGATTTATTTTCATTGCTTCTATTAAGATACTTTTTCCTAGTTACATATTTTTAAAATAATGTTAATGCAATCATATTTAATAATGCAATTAATTCATCACTTGTCTGAAAATGTTTGTATCTTTTTAGTGATTCTGATGATGAATTTATAGATGCTCAAGGTATGTACATATATACAGTACAACTACTATTGATTATCTTATGTTTAGTCATTTCTTGTTGTTAGTAATATGTTTTTTTAAACTTTTGAATTGTGTTGTTCATCCTGTATACATCCTTGCAAAATAATCGAGTTTCTTTTACTAATATTTTACAATTTATAGTATATACAATTTGGTATACATGATTAAAATTCATTAAATGATTATCACAGTATTTCAAATTTATTTCATTAAAGGTAATTAAAATGGAAAAAGTTAAATCCTGAACATAAAAACTCAACAAAGATCATAAGAATCATAGAAATTTTAAAATGTTGAAACTATTTTAAAAATAATAGTTTCTGACATAAAAATGTGTGTTGAGATCCATAAGAATATAGATTTCATAGACATTACATAAGAAAATTCTGTAAGATTTATTTATTCATTTTGAAATTTAAAATATTAGTTTGTAAATTTCTTATATGTATGTCTGTATATATGCTTAACAATATTGCTATTAGCTAATATGTTTATCAAAAAGTTCTGAAATATTACTCAAATGATAATAAAGACTCATTTAGAAATGAATAATTATAAATCATTTTATACATTACCAGTCATATTATATTAGTTGTAAAATTTTCAATATTTCCTTTGTCAAACTCATTATTCTAAACTTTTTATTTTAATGAATGCTGTATTATTTAAAATAAATGTCATTTTAAACATTATAAATAATTAAATATGTTATTTAAATACATAATTTCAGATTTTTGTAAAAAATACAAAAATTTAATCTTGAAATTACAAGGACAATATAAAATTAATATTAAATACCCAAAATAAACAGCATCAAGAAGATTAAAAATCAAATATATAATTTCTTAGGTTATGCTTTATATTTTTCTATTGTTAATGATTTATATACATTACATCAAATATAAAAGATTTATGAAATAGACATATAGCATATTTATAAAAATTTCTAATTTGCTATTTATATTCTTATTTTATCTATCTATTTTACTATATCTTGTCATTTCATATCTCAGTCACTTTTCTAATAGTACATATTCTCGATAAATTTTAAAACTGAAAAATAATTTATTTTCAACTTGTAAAATTATGTTATTAAATGAAATATTAATGGTATGTAAGAGAGTTACTAAGCAAAAATAAAATTTTTCATTAAGTATTATGGCAATCGATAAATATTGTTGAAAAGTAAAGATTAAACTGATTTATGGATATATATTTCAGGTTCAAATTGCAAATATAATCAATAATATATTGACTTTATTCAAATAAAAAGTGAAAATATTTACATCAAGATTTTTATCTTAAAATTAATAAAACTCACAGTAAATTAAAAACGCATGCTTCTGGTTTTATTGCATATTATTGAAATCTTTGTGAAATATTTTTTATTTCTTTTAAATTAAAATGGCTCTAAAATTTCCTCTGTGAGGATTAATTTCCATTGAAATTTAAAACCTTTATATAAATAATTAAAATTTATAACAGTTCCTAATATTATCCATCAAAATTCTTATCATTCTTCTTTAACAATACATTTAAATTATTTATTTCAAAAACACTATTAAAAATCTTTATTTATGTATTTTATCACTTATTCTTAAAGAAATATAGAAAGCATAATTAATTTTCCTTTATATGAATATCAATTTTCCTTGCAACTTCATTAAAAATTTACAATTTCTTTTTTAAAAATTATAAAAGTATAAAAAAATTGTCTGCATACATTAATTTTTAATTGAATCTATATCCTTCCAGATGATAAATTTGCAAGTTTATTCAATAATATTTAATAATGTAAATTTTTAAGTATATCTAAATAATATATAAATTGAATACAAAATGCTAATTTCATATTTCAAATCATTTATTGCAATATTTTTCATACTATTTCCTATATTTAAGCATGATCATTTTTGCATTTATATGTTGATTTCATAAAATATAATTTTTTTTTTCCTGAAATAGTTTTTAATGTTTTTCTTTAGATGAAGACATTAATGAAGATGCTAATACTTTGCAGCCAACAATGTGGTTGGGCACTGAAGATGGGTGGTAAATACTATACATACTTCTTTCTATGTTAAATATATGTTTATTTAATATGCATTGTATTTTCATACATATGAGCAGAATATATGTGTTAGTATGTTAGGAAATGTAATACTCGTATATTTTTTTCATTACATATACAAAATTAAATCTTGGTTTGAAAGCTTATGAAAACTGACCAGCTAATTCATTGTTTATATACTAATAATAAAACATTCTGAGATGGGAAAATGGCATTATGCTTTATAAGCAAATATCTTATATGTATATATTGATATTTCTATGCATGTATGCATTTGTAAAATTTAATATGCTTATACATATTAAATTTATGCCCTATGAATGAAACTTTATTTCATCTTTGTAATATTATTTTGGAAAATAAATTAGACATGTGAAAAAAGTTAACTATGAAATTTCAAAGCAGTAAAATTTAATAGCAAACCTCACTTGACACACAAATATATATATATTATCTTGTATATATATGTATATATATATATATATATTATTATTATTATTATTATTATTATTATTATTATTATTAGAGCTAATTATATATATTAGCTAAAAGTTTATATTAGTTTAAAATTAATGAATTTGATATATATAAATTAAAATACTAATTTTCATATAATTTTCTAAAATGTATGCTAATAGTAACAAAAATATCAAATATTCAGTGTTGATCTTGAAAAGAATAAGCAAAATTATAATTTCTTTTACATCTTTCTTAACTGTTTACTGGTTATTTCCTCTTTCAGGTGTATCTCCTTTCACAGTGTATAACATTAACATTTCATAAAGCAACATTTTTAAAATGCAAATTTTGTTTGAGAAACTTAGCAGTTGCATAGAAAAACTAGTCACTTTTATAACACAATATCTTCCTATAATGTAAATTGCATATGTATCACATTATAGAGTTGTATATAGTTACATTCTTGGTGTAGTAGTTTTAATATATAGCATTGTATATAACAAAAAAAAAATATTACCACTATTTTCTTTCTGCTATTGAGTTATTTTCTAAGAATCAAAATTTATAATATCTGGACATATAAAAGCAAATCATTATAATTTTTATAATGAAAAAATATCTTAATATTTATTTTGTCATTTCATTTGTATACCATATATTATTTCTTATAATTGAAACACTCTAAATTTTTAAATCCTATAATATTTATCAAATACCTTTCTTGTGGAAAACTTAAAATTTAACACATTGTAATTAATAATGATGAAAAAATTAAATATTATAACCATTCTGCCATAACTGTAATATGGCATATATTTTTATTTATATTTTTTACAAAAATATATAAAGTATTGCAATATTATTCATTCTTTTGACAAAAATCGAATACAGCCTGTTCAAAGCTTAATTAATTTAAAGTTAAGCTATGAACAGCCTGTCCTAATCAACTAATTTAAAGCTATCCAGTGCAAAAATCTCTCTAGATTCCCTTAAGCAAAGTTTTTTTCTTGCATTTTTCAATCATCTAGTTGGTAGCTCTCTTTTATTTATTTTTTACTATTTCTCTTGAGATTGGTAACAGAGAGCTTTTTAGCAAGATTATTACATTATTACTTCTAAGCAAATATCTTAAACATTATATCCTCTGAATTTTCATGATTCCCGATTTCTTAAATTTATAATTGACATAATTTCAATAATTTTGAAATACTTATCTCAAGTAATAACATTTTTTTTAAAAAAAATTTCACTTTTTCTATTTTGTAGCATTTTTGTATATAACTGCACTGATCTAAAGTTGCAGAAGCCAAGATTAAGAATGCATCATAGCACTTGTATATATGACATTATGTAAGTATTTATAAAAAAAATATGTATGCAATAAAATTGCGAATTGTTGATGATTATAAAAGCAAATTTTGTTTTCTAGACATATTAATGATAAAGTATTCATCTCATTGGCTAATGGAGAAATCATTATATATGCACGAGATCATAGTAAGTATTCATTTGTTTCTTTTATAATTATTAAATATATATTAATTATTTTGAGTTGAATTGAAAATTTACCTATGAGTTTTTTCTTCCTATTTTAAATTTGAATACAAATTTATTTATTCATTAAAAATTTTAAATTTTGGTTGACAGATATATATTTGTTAAGTATTTTTCCAAAAATATTATATATATATATATATGTATATATATATATATATATATATATATATATATATATATATATATATATATATATGTATATATACTATTATTTTATTTAAACTTTTCATTATAAATACCATTTTTTTTAGTTTAAATAAAAGAAAACATTTTAAATCCTTTTATTTTAAATATAAAACAATTGTGGCTCAGAATATATTGCTTGTGGAAAATAATAATATATGATATTATTTATGTGTGACTAAAGATTTGTATTTTTTCAAATGATATATATTTTTTGAACATTAAAATTGCACAAAGATTGATGAAGTTAATAAATGAGTGCTTGGAAATGATTAAATGATTACTTGGAAAATATAAAACTTTGTATGTAAAGAAATAAATAATTCTGATTGCCAACAAATAGTATAAAATCAAATGTCTTCAAAAATAGCTACTAATAGAGTCATGAATTTCATTACTACAGAATACTTGCAATACTTTTTATTCCAACTATTGCAAATCTAATTTACTTCCAAAAAAGATCAATATGTTTGAACTTATACCAAAATCTTTGATTTGAATATATGCAATTAAAATTTTCCAGGAAAATTTCAGAAAATAAGTATTTTTAAAATTAGTATTTTTGATATATAGAATTAAAATTAATATGAAAGAATTTTTTTCACTTAATTTTTCTCAGCACATGAAAATTGATTATAATACACAGTTGAATGCATAAAATATAAATATATTCTAGTATTTTAAAATATAAAGATTAAAAATCTTACATTTATTTTTTATTCAGATGCATAATCTTATTTTTATTGTTTGTACAAAGTTTTCATTTGATTAAAATATTATATAAAACCAATGATATAACATATTACCAATGATATAAAATGCATACAAAAATAATCCTTTGTAATTTTGAATTGCAGTCAAATTAAATAAAATTGGACTGCTATCTTGTTTTTTCAAACTTCTTATCACTTGTAAGATATTACATTTTTTCAACATGATTATGTTTAATTCAAAATAAATTCCTTTGCTCAAGTCATAAAACCATTAACCTATCATGGCTTTAACTGATTATTTGAAATAACTATTAAAACTCAATGAATTCATAATGTCTACGCAATTGTAGAAAATTTAGAGAATAATATTTTACCAAGCTCATTGGACAATGCTTAAAAAAATACTATTCTCTGGGTAGAGCAATGTTTGGCACATTTTTTTTTAGGATTTTGAAATTTAAATCATTTTTATAATTATTTCTGTAGGGATTGTTCTTACAACTGATAAGTGAAATTAAATAAAAATACGTTTTACTCTTTCAGCTGGACTTTGGAATACTTGTAGTCCCCAAAAAATTTATTTTGGTACTAACGTATCTCCCATTTCAAAAATGATTCCTGTGGATGGGAAACTGTGGTGTTCAACTTTGAATTCTGTTGCTGTTATTGGAACATCTTCGTATGATGTACAGGTAAGTTTTATTTTTATACTTCATTTGTAAACTTTTTATTCAATTTTTTTATAAATTTGTGATACATTACATCTTAAGTAATTAAAATGAATATAATAATTTATATAACCATATATTTATCAAATACATTCCCAATCTATATTTACATATATACTAATGATGCGAATTTAAAGCTTTAAAATTTTTTAAATATATTTTATGCTAGAGCAGGATTGCCAAATTTTTTATTCATATCAGAAATATGTTATATCTTATTAATTTTCTGATTCTGTAGTGTTTCAATATATTAAATAGAAAATTTTCATATATTACTAGTTTTTTTTCCAAAACCAAATTTACGATAGTTATTATTTTATTACAGTATTTATTATTTTTTCCAAGTTTACAATATAAAAACTTGAAATTTTTGTATCCATAACCTTAATTCATCTTTTAAATTAGAATTTACAAGCTAACTTTTTATATAATATTTCAAAAAAAGATATAAGAATTATTTGTGCATATTCCCTGAAGATGATATGTAATAATTTAAATTTATCTCATAATATTAAATTTTAAATTTCTTATAAGTTTTTTCATCCAACTTACTTTTATAAGTTAAAAATAATTTCATGTAGCCAAAAACCTTTACGTGTGTTAACTGTTTCTAATTATAAGCATTTTTTCATATATTTTAATGAAAAAATAAAAAATACCAAATTTTAAAACATTTTAATTGTTTTTTAAATTAACTTATTATTTACTGAAATGCAATTTTATCTATAAAAATATTTCATCTATTTAACTTTGCCAAACATAGTGATAGTTTAATAAGAAATAAATTTCCTTTGTTAAATAGAAAAAGATAATCATAAATGTAGTCTTCCTTTTTAATATATCCTTCTTCCATTATTAAATTTATAATACTCTATTTTAATTTGAATTATATTATTTTTAATCACTGTCATTGCAATGTGGTAGAAACTTAAAGGGAAATGCTTTCTAATTAATAATTTTAATTGTGTTTATTGAACAATAAGTGACTCTTTATTAAAGTTAGCTTTCATATGATAGTGGTTGAAAATTTAGAACTAAATTTTAATTTCTCTATATGTATGTAATATTTGATGTTTACATATATTTCTACAAAATTTGTTTCGTATTTTTTAGCTCACATTTCCAGTGGGTTCTGAATTAATGCGACATATAACAGCATTAGTTAGATCAGGATTCGGTATGTGGATAGCTGTCCAAAGTAGTCCTATAATTCATCTATATCACACAATTACATATGCACATTTGCTTGAAATAAATGTCACATCAGCTGTCACTAAACTACTAAATAGTAAGTCCACTCTTTTAAGCAATCTTATCAATGTTGAATTTTGTATCTACACTACTTAACACAAAAATATAACATCAAAATTGATAAAAAAAAAAATTGAAATTTGATGCACAAAGATTATTTTTGGAATAAGACTTTTATTTTACTTAATCTTCTTCTCTCATAGGCTTGATTGCCTTGCTTAGACCCTGTCCTTCTTTAGAGGTTAACCTAGGAAACAATGCTTTGTTTATTTCATTTCTGTAATGGTAATAAAATAAGGGTTATATTCCATATGAAATAGAATTAATTGTGCCTAGTAAATATGTAAGTAGCAATCTTATGAGATACAGGTTATTAAATACTATTTTGAGAAATGAAAATTTATATCTGGCCAATAATTCTTTATAAATCACCTTCTTTCAATCAAGATTTATTGACAAAAGATAAAAATTTACTGACTTAGGAAGTGATTGAATTTCCATATAATGCTTTTGTTGATTAAGTATTCATGCAGAAAATAGCATTTAGCAATATTGCTTAATATTAATATTATGAATAATAATGTTTAATCAAAAAAATCTAGAAAATATTTTTATGAATTACGCATTTAATGTACATTTATGATAATTTAAAATTTTTATTACTTCAAAATACTTTTACTTGACATCCATCACTTTTATTTCCCATTTGGAATTGTGCAGTAATATATTACCACAGTGTGCTCTGAGATATACTACAAACATGTTGTTTAATGCTGTCTTTCAGATCAAATAAAGTTCTGTATTATCAAAGCTCATGAGATATTTTACATACCTTCACAATCAAAAGCCACATAAAATGAAATCTAAGAATAAAAAAAGAAAGAACACACTGATGTTTTGATTACTTGCTTGTGTTCTTCTGTGAAGTGATTTTTAAGAACTTCCTTAATATGTTGACTAAATCTACATATACTTTCAAATCAGGAACAATCAGATATAATAACCATACATATTAATGCCAGGTCATTAATCATGGTATTGAAATTTTGTCATTTAATTATTGAAATAAAATATACTCCATGTACAAATGATAAAGTGAAACTAAAATACGCTACTACATTTAATGATTACAAAAAATGTGAAATTCAATGTGATGTAAACACAAAACTGGGTTTTTGTCTTTTTCTTCACAACTTTTTCTTATTTAAAAATAAATTTTGTAAAGGATGTTGATTGCCCGATTGAAATATATTTCACTGATTAAATGTTTTGTTTTTCTTATACATTTAAAATCGAAATGAATACTTCGTATAAGTTTTAGTTGAGAATGACAAACAAAAGTGAAGTGGATGGCTCTTGTGGAAAGTGGGGATTCTTAAATATTTTAATTAAAGCTTTCATTTTAGAGATAGTGTAATTTGATGAATATGAAATACTATGTCACACACACACACACCTGACTTATGCATAATAATATGATAAAATCTACTAAAAAAAATCTACATAAACAAACTTTTAGAAAGGGAAAATTTTTCCTAAAAGTTTGGTCATTAAATGATATTTCCTAAAAGAAATTTCAATTAAAATTGCTCCTGGATTTAGTAAAATGGTGTCTTTTTCCCTTTAAAAGTATTCAAGCCTTTTATAATAGAATTTTTAATTTCTCCCTATCTTTTGTACATAAAAGAAAATGTCGATTTTTGCCAATTTAAATGTATAATATGTGCCTGTACCCCATGTATTTTTTTTGGTTGCATCTATAAAAATTTAAAATCAGTTTATAAGCAAAGCAGCTTTTTTTTTAATTAAAAATATAAATTATGGTGTGAATTTTGATAAAAGCATAAAGCAATTCATATAAAAAAAATTTCAAAATTTTTAACTTTCATAGTTTTTTTATGAAACATTTCTTGATTAGATAAATTATCATGTATAATATTTTCAATTAATAACTTTTACTGAAGTTACTATATCTATGTATATATGAAATAATCGGAATAAGAGTTAATGTACCAGAAACATTTAAGTCCTTTGATGTAGAAAAATAAATTCAGTATTTAATAAACATACCTTGCATGCATTTTTAATTGTGAGCAAAATAAATCTATATGAAATACTATTAATACTATATATTATTAACTTATAATATTACTTTATATACATGTATTAAAATAATTAACTTATTATTAAAATTCTCGAAAAAAACTGAACAATTGATTATATAAATAATTATTTTAACAATTTAGACTTCATTTAATTTTTATTTTATATTTAATAAGATATTAGCTAAATCTGATGCATAAAGCTCACCAGAAAAAAAAATATGAAAAATTATGTAATTCTAAAACTGCCCTTACTATTAAAATATTCAAAGCATTTATCATAATAAAAAAAACCATTAAGTATTTGACAATGTAATTTTAGAAACCTCCTCATAAGCAGATGTTTATAAACAGAGAAATTAGAGTATTTTATAAAATATCCATTTAAGTTTATGAATGTCCAGTTTTTTTCATCATCCAATCCTCATTTTCGAGCTGTAATTCAAGCTACAAATTCAATGTGTATTCATTCTGATTATTGCATGTAAAAATATACTACAAAATAAGTCAACTGACCTAGAAAAAAAAAAAAGATATAATTTTTTTTTCTAGGTCAGTTGATATATCAATATCAATAATATAAAGGAATATATGGAAATAAGTATGTAATATAAAGGAAAGTAAATAAATCATATGTGCAATAATTATATGTGTAAGTAAATTGTTTAAATCCTCAATCTCTATGCTTGCTTTTTTACAATCCATTTTCAATGTACTTTTAAAAGGTTTTCATTATTTCTTAATTCATTTTAATCAATTCACTTCGTTTTTGCATAAGGCTTGTTTTATACTTATTTTACTTTTCTCCCAATAAACATATTTTTCTATAAAGGGCATATAAAATTAATATAATATTTATAAAACAACAAAAATTAATGTGCAAAGTATTTGAGGGAGATGGTTAAAATAAAAAGTAATTTTGTATGTAAACAAATTGATTAATTTTATTAAGAATATTCTTGTAGATAAATATTCCTGTAGTAAAATTACCATTACTTCCTGTAGTATGGACGTTAATTTGTATGTCATGTTAGTAAACATCAAATGTAACTTATATTTGATGTTGGAAAAGAATGATAAATTTACAGTTATAAAAATATCTTTTTTTTCCATGGAATATTTTTTCATTGATTATTTAATATAACAATTAACTTAGTCTTTTGCTGAGAAGGTGTGTATTTGTCTAAAGTTTGTCATTTCTGGAAATACAAATTAAAATATCAGCAATTTTTTTTTTTTGGAATTATTGTGATTATGGTTTATGTATTAAGTAATCATTGGTAAACTACCATACAAGATTTATTCTTCATCAGATATTATGATTCCCTATAAGTGTATAAAATTTTTAATATGTGTAAGCAGAGAAATTGCTGTCACATTGAAATCTGTTGTTTTACTATTAAATAAAATAACTTTTGCTTAGCTTGAAAATGCTTTATAATTATTTTTAAATTACTAACTATTAGTTTCAAATTTATTACCAATCCCCCTTTTCAGTTATAATCTTTTAATGACTTTTATTTGCAAACACTTTTTTAATAATTCTTGATCAAGAAACAGATGCACATGCAGACAGATGTCTGTTTTCAAAATACTGATTTTTATAGCATAATTAGTATTAAAAAATATAATATTTCATTCATTTTAAAAATTTCCCTTTCATATGGATTTTATTTATTTTATTTCAATTTCATATTTTATTCATATATGGTGGTTTTACAACTTCATGTTACAAGAGTTTATGCATGAGTGATCACTTTTTTGAAAAAAAATATACTTTGCTGCTTTCTTATTTTTTGTAATTTACAAAATCTTGTTAAAATTTTTTTCTATTCTGTTTATGTTTACATTGAAAGATGTATTATATATACATCTTTCAATGTATGTTTCATCTTTCAATATAAAAAAAAGTATAAATTTTCATATTTAAAAAAAGTAGATAAAATTTATTTTGTTATTAAATTCTTCAATAAAATATAGTTAAATTAAGAAACTTCTTTTAAACAACCTATTCTTTTAAGTTCTCTTTGTTTGATTAGTGGTATTAATACATAAAAATCGTCAATGACCAAACCAAATCAAACATGATTTGTAGTTATTGCTATACAGAGTAATAAGATCAATAATATACAAAAATAAAAATTTAAACTTTTCAAAATTAATGTTAAAAAGAAAATGAGAATATAATTCCAAATAATACTTGTTATATTATAGTTGTATTTTTTATGAAAAAATAATTCAAATTGGTAGTTTAAAAAATTTTTTTGTTTATTATAAAAATAAAACCAAACAAAAAAAACAGTTAGCTAATTACTTTGTATTACCGTGATGATAATGTGATTCATAAAAAAATGTTGCCTTGTCTAATAAAGTATTTTAAAATTTATTACTATTTTGTTTAAAAAAATGCACTCATTATCTCAGAAATGTATTTCCTTTTTTCAAGATAATTTTGCTCCATTAGTAAAATCATTAATTTGCAATTATTTGCTTATTTTCAAATGTCCTGCTAATGTTTTGACTTCATTGAATAATTTTTATTATGAATTTAAAATTCATACTTCTATTCTATAAAAAAGTTTTTTTAATTTACTTTCTTTTTATACGTTTTAATAAGAAACAGTATGTATGTATGTTCATTTTTCTGATTTTTTAATTTTATTTATTTTTTATTCAGCCATTTTTTTACTATACAAAAGTTCCTTTTGTAAGTAGTTTCAGGCATTTTACATTCATGAATTAAAATTCCAAAAATTCGTCTTTATTAAACCTATAATATAATATCACCACAATATTTATTGTTTGGAAATAAAAATACTTTTTGAAATGATGGTTACTATATAAATTTATAATACATTTTTCAATTAATATTAATTGCAGCTTACTGTTTAATGTATTATATTTTTTATTCATAAATTGATAATATATTTTCTGAAATATATATATATATTTCTTATGATAAGCAATTTTTAGTGTTTAAATATTAAAATTTTATGATATTTCTCATCTCTAGCCTATGATGAAATTATTAGACAGCACAAACTTGTTTGCTTAAGGGTGACAGCTCTGTCTGTTGAAAAAGATATTCTGTGGATCGGCACTAGTGCTGGAGTAGTTTTAAGTCTACAAATACCTCCTCTGGATTCTTCAACCACTGAAATCGATACTATACCAAACATTATAGGTACATTTTTTAGACTCTTTTGTTAAAATATTCTACTTTTTATTTAATAAAAGAAGCGTTTTCACTTATTGTTTTCATTTAATTAACTGTAAAAAGTTTTAGGTTCTGTCATGGTACCCTTTTATTAGCTCAATGACTTATGAAAATTATTTCTGATTTTCATTTACACATTTTCTGAAATCTTGTGTCATTTAACCTTATACTTCACAATTTTAATTTTGGTGTTGCTAAAGCTTTTCCCAAGCTATCATACCAAGCATTCATGAACTTAACTTTGTTTATCTAATAAGGTGCAAAATGTATTAAAGTTTTTAAACTTTATCAAATTTCAATGAAATAAATCTGAAAATTCAAATTTAAAAGTTCAGATTTTAAATTACAGAAACGTCATAAGAATGCATAATATCCCATGCCATGATTTCAGGATTAAGATCGGAATATATAACCCTTTAAAGGAACATTTATGAAATTTTCAGATTACTGTCATCATTCTTGCATTCATAATAAAAATAATACACGAAAAAAATATAACTTTAATTAGATTTTAAGATTCTCTTAAGTTAGATAAAAATATAACTTTAATTTGATTTTAAGATTCTCTTATGTTAGATAAAAATTGTTTGTGTGCAGTTTTAATAGTTCATTCATTTTCAGAATTTGTTAAGTGGTACAAAGTACTTGAAAATTTGAGTATTTTTACATATTTTTTATAACTACCATTAAATGAAAATTGTGTAAATTTATGACTTTGTGATATTGTAATTTCAATGTTTAAAAGAGTAATTTGATATTTTTACAACAATATTCTGAATGACAATGATTGCATAATAGAAAATAATCTTATATGGTTAATATTTTTCTATTGTTATATCAAAAAGATATTATTTGAGATCATTATTAAGGGATAAAATAATTCAAATATGGCAGAGATGCCATACAATCCAGAATGCCAAATTGGGTTTGGTGATTTTTTTGCAGATATTCTTATGTATCTGGCAACCTGGTTTTTATTAAGTCATACATATAGAGACCTATGAGAATTAAGCAGAAAATTCTATTATCAACTCTAGTATTTATACCATTAAGAACATTACAATGCGTCATCTGGATCACATTTTTTCATCGCCAAAGTGGTTCAGAATTTGACATCCTGGATTATACGGCATCTGTGCCGCACACACACATATATATATTGATTTTCTTACATTTTTTATAGGTATACCTCATGGTCATGTTGGCCATGTTCGTTTCGTCACAAATATCAATGCAACATCTGTGAAGAAATCCTCTATCCCAAATACATATGAAGGAGAGTGTAGTTATTCAGAAAGAAAGCGGCCAAATGCCAACTCTTCTGCTTTGGTTATAAGTGGTGGTGATGGTTATGAGGACTTTGGAAACAGCGATGCTTCTAAAATTCTTGGGTGTGGTGATAGCACTAACCATTTACTCATGTGGAAAGTGTGAGGTCAGGTTTGATGAAATATTTGCTGTGTTAAAATATATTATTACTAATGTTAAAATAAATACAGGAATATTTTCCTTGGGGGCAAACTTAAACGTCTGCGCACATGTTTTCTATTCTAATAAATGAAAGATGAAAATGTAATAAAAATTACATGAAATGTACTTTTGAATGCATCATGTAATGAAAATGCTTTGATCAATATATATACATATTGAGGAGTACAATTTTTGAATTGGTATGAGAGAAAAAAATACCATTTTCAAAATGTTTAATATGAAGATTTCAACTGCATTATTATATCACTACTTTCACACATTTTAAATAGAGGCACTAAATAATCTTATCATAAATCATGTTTTTTATTCATCTGCTTTATTTTGCATCAAATTCAAATCATTGTTTTGCTTACTTTTTGTATGATAATTTAATTTGTGTCATGTTCTAGACTAACATTAAATTGTGAAGTTTGTGTTTTCTAATTTTTGCCCTTTTTGTATAAACTTTTTAACTTTAATTTTAAATTTTATTATTTAACTAAGCTTTTTAATGGTAGATTTTAAACATTTTGTAATATTATATTATTTACGTTTTGAAAAAGTATTAAAAAATCTAAAAACATTTTCTATATATATAATATTTATATTAGTATTGCAAAAGTACAAGTAAAAACTTATTAAATATTGTAACTAAATCTCAATAACATGCTTTAATTTTTTTAAGTAGGTACAAAAATATATTAATAAATTATAATTTCATTAAAGATATTTAATTTTTTTTTAAAAAAATATTAAATGATGTAATCAATTTTTTTAGTTTCAAACTTCATAGTTATAGAATTTGTTCTTAAATCTTTATTTATAAAGTTATATTATAAAGATATAACTAAATCAATATTAAATTTGATTGTATTTGCTGCTTTTGGAATTTACTGTTTACAATGTTTTTTTTTTTTTTTTTTTTTTTTTAATTGAAAATTCAGTTTTTTTTTTAATATTATACACAAACGAAAAATGCTTATTATTGTGAAGAAAATTTTTGTAGAATTCAATAGTTATTTGACTGTATAGGTTATAATATTTTATTATTTCTTTCACCAACATATCTTAAAACTAATTTTTTGTTATCAACTAGAAAACACTTATAGAACAAGATTTTGATTACAGTCTCAATTTGAATTAGAGGAGTGCTTTTATTACAATTTATAAAACTTGTCAACTTCTAAATATTAGTTGTGCTTGAATATTTTTATACAAGAGGATGTCTTACATGTATTTTAATATCAATTCTCAAGAATAGAACAGCACAACTTCTTAAATTAATTAATTTAAAAATTAATTTATTATTATTTATAATAAACTTAATTTTTTGTGCACCAGATATATAAAAATTGTATATCTTATTTCATTTGTTTTCTTCATTTTAATAGCTTTCAGATATCTTATAATTTATATAAGTGTTTTTAAAATAATTGTTTTATCCATTGTTTGTTTATAGCAAGTTCATACCCTTTAAAACATATTAATATCTTATACTATGAATATTTAGGAAATACTTTTTATTCAATTAGTTTTTGTAGAAAATTTGTTATATTAAATAAAATTAATCTTGTTCCTATCTTAGTAATTTGTTTATTAAATCTATATACATGTAAGAAGAAAGAAATATAGAACTAGAAAGATAAAAAATAAATTATGCGCTTTTTTCATTTTACTTTACTTAAAATAATGATCTTTTTAATATTATTAGGCCTCTGGTTATATCAACTATTTAACTTTAAGTTTTTCCTACACGCTAAATTTTTTAAATTTAAAAAAATTTTTACTTTTTATTCAAAAAATATCTTTGTATAAAATAAAAATTAATAAATAGCTGGGGTTATAATATTTAAACTTATGTATAAAAACTATTTACTATTGCTATTTAATTTTTCATTATCACATAACTAGTTTCATACAGAAAAGTGAAGAAATTATGTAATACTATATTCAATGTTTTTCTACATTTTTCTGTGTCATTGTAATATAGACAGTCAACGTTTATATATATATATATATATATATTATTTTGCTTTATTGTAGTTGAGCTTGACAAAATAATTCTTATCTTGTCTAGCAGACCCTAAAATAACTAATTCCCCTTCAAACTATGAAAGCATAACTGAGTCTTGTATACTTCATTCTTTTAATTTATTTTTATGTGTGATGTTATTAAATTATTGATTAAAAAATTTTAAATTGAAAACATGAGAAGCTATTCAGCTGTTTCTAATGTGTAAAATTAAGGACAATATATATTTTTTTTCCATAAACATTTTGTGTGTGTTGTGTTCTTAAAATGTCAAAAATAACAAAATATTTTGTAGATTAATAGAAATATTTTTGCCTGACTGTTACAATTAACTCTTATTATTAATCATCATTTATAACAATTGATATTTATGGTTCAATAATTAATATTTTAAATACATATCGAATATATATGAACTTTAGTCAATGGGTGCTCTTGTAAATACATCATTTTTGTTCAGCCCATGATCTGCACTTGCAATTTGAACGTTTTTCAATAAAATGAGAAATCAAGCAAAAAAAATTGAATTGTGATAATTTCATTTTAATTAATATAAGATAATAAACCAGAAATTCATTATCGGCAGCGCAGATTTAGTAAATATATATATTATAAATGTTTTTAACTATATATTTTATGTACATAAATAAAGATATTTTTTACTTTATTATTATAAAATATTTTTATGTAATCTAAACACTGAGTAAAAGTAATAAAAATTGTTTCTTGTATTGCCTGATTAGTTGTATTTTTGCTAAATAGTTATATTTAATAATTATATAATAGTTCAAATTACAATTTAATAATAAAATATAACATAGTGATATAACTTTGTTTTGTTAAATATTTTTGAAAAATAAATTTGTCAAACATTTCAATAATAAACTATCTTTTGTTTTACTTAACATGTTCATAAATAATTAATTTCGATCAAAATGTGTTAAGTTACTTCAAAATTGTACATGCATTGAAACATAAAATATGAACATTTTTATTTTTTAATGAATTGTGTCAGGTTATACATATATATATTATTATGTTTGCTACACATTTAATTTTACTAATATGCATTATTGATTTTTTGCAGTTAAAATAAAGTGCCCAAAGTTAAGTTTTAGAAATTTCTAAGTTTCCTTGTGCTTTAAAAACAAAAATTTTTTAATCAGATTTTGATACCCACTCAGTTATAAGAATTGATTTCAAGAAAATGAAATATGTGTTCACATAATGTTATCAAAAAATTTCAAGAAAATTTTATAACTTCTGATTTGTCCATCCTTTTTTATTAAATAGCAGGAAATCAACCATTTAGTAAAACTCTTTTTAGATTGTCATTTTGAGAACATTTTGTGCTGGAACTTGTTTAAACTTATTCACACAAAAATATCACTTATGTTAATGACCATGTTAAAACGCTATTTCCTTTTTTTTTTGTAAAAAGATTTACATTTTTTTAAAATATGCATTTAAATTTTTTCTTTAATAAATCTATACATTATTTCCTTAGATTTATAAATAGAGATATCAAATTAAACATTTATAAGGTGCTATTAAAAAAAAGAGCTATGATATTTTTAACACATCATTGAAAGAGAAACATTTAAAAAAAATCTTTATAGTTATTAAATTTATTCTATTTAAATTTTTTGTCAAATTTCATTGCTCAAATGTTAATGTTTCATGTGTATCTTTTTGATAGAATATAAAGAACAAAAGTACTAAATATGTTGTGTTGAAAAATGTAAATTGTTGTAGTATCTATTAGTGTCTGATAAAAATTCTACATTACTAACCATATGCCATTTCTTTAAAAATACATTTATCATGTTGTAATATTGTTATTTGTGAAAATGTTTCATTGAAATATTTAAAATCTACTAAAGATATGTTATATGTTCACTAAATTGTCAAATGTTAACTGTAAGCACTTTTTAGAGAGAGAATGTGTGAGGCGGTTTTTGCATGCATACCTGCCTTGTATAAATTTGCACAAATTTTGTGGTAAAACGCTTAATGTTAATGTCTGTTGGCGATTTATTTTTCCAAAGCAAATTTTAGAGAAGTATTGTTTTATTACTGAATAGATAAATAATAATTTAAATGTAACACTTTTATAAATTTGGTTCATTTATTTACAATTAATCTAACATGCAGTTATAAATCCTATCAATTTTATAATAAAATATTAGGGTTTCTAATTTATAAAGCACATAAATTTACTAAAATGTTTCCCAAAAAATGATCAATTGGAAAAAGTTCATTTCATAAAAACTCTTGGAATTTTTTGTAAGTATATGTGATCATGTTAAATGATATATATAATGGAGGTTTACATTATTATTTATAAAATTAATCTTAAATCTTGTTCTTTGTCATTATAATATTATTGATTATGATGTAACATTATTTACTAGCTGTTTGAATAAAAAATATTGAAAAATAAAAACTTGTTTTTTTCTCATAATAGCATGTCAAAGAAATCAATAATTTAATGTACAGTATTCTTGTATTTTAAAAGAACAAAGGTGTTGCAGTCTGTGAAGAAATTTACTGATTTTTATCAAAATTTCTAATTAATCTTTATGAAAAAAATATTTATCATTTGATTTGACAAATTTTAATAAAAAGCATTGAATTCTTTTTCATTTATATGGAATTTGTAATACTGAAATAAAAAAAAATCAATTTTTTTCATTAAATCTGCCCCAATTTTATCATTTTGTACAGGAAATCAAATTTGTAGAAAAAGGGTTTTTCTTATTTCCATATAGAAAGTAGCAAAAAAAAATCATTTAGTAATTTAATTTATTTAGTTTTTTTTGACTTTGCAATGTGTTCATATATACCTATGGAATCATCATTTTTATATATTGGTGTTCAAAATTATTACAAAGAAAAAATTAAGATATCATCTCAACCAAAAGATCAGGGTTTAGTTCTTAATTCATTCTATTAATAGCTAATGCTGAAAGGTATGAATAATAATAAACATATTTGATGAAAAGTTTAATGGTCACAGTGATATGCAATCAAATTATGATTCAACATATAATACTTTTAAATTGTTTTCTCTAATAAAAAGTAAGGCAACCTTGTGCAACTATATAAACACGACATCAAATTTTCATGCTATTAATCAAGTTATAGATTAACGATTATGATGATTTCTGTTTTTTCAAAAGTTCCAGTTTTATACTTGAAGAATATTGGGAAAATGTTGATTATCTCATAAATGAGGTCTAAAGATCACAAAGGACAAACCATGAATACAATTTTCTTCCAAATACTCATCAGACAAGAGAAGTTTTCATATAAAGTTCGAGATTCTTATCCCAATAGCATTATGTTATAATTATATGAGCAGAGATGAAATAAAGCAGTACGTTTCGTCCAACATGATATCTCTCAGCACGAAAGTGCAAAAAAAATTTATTTCTGTGATGCTCGGTGAGATAACATTTTTAATCTTCCTTACAGAAAAAAAATTCAAGAATAGCTTTGAATGCTGAATCTCGATTTGCAACTGAAGACGACAAAGTGAACACTTTGGTGTATCCAAAATTGGAATTTGCAACTTAAAGGAAACCAAGCTTAGTAAAATACCTAGATAATGCTCTTTTGAAAAATTTTGAGAGAGTAAAAAACAGCTTTGAATCGAAATCTAAAAGCGACTCTTAGCAGGAAACATATCTGAATATCACAGTACCAGATGCTGCAGTGAGAACTTAAAATATTCATATTATAAAAATTTTTTAAAAGGTGTTGTGATTCTTCAACAACCTAGTCAAATTTTATTATTGATGTCTGGACATATGTGATAGTTGTAGACGTTCAATAAATAATTGACTTCGTTTATAATTGCCCAGCTTCTAGTTTACCCATGGTTTTCTTCTACAATGCATTGTTTCAACAATTATATGGTCATTTTAATTGCAACAATTCACATTTTATTTCAGAAAAATATTTATTTTTTTCTCATAAACATATTTTTATGATTCTCTTCAAATGTTTAGCTTTTCTATATTGATTAAATCACAAACTCAGTCTTCTACTTTTCAGTGACTATGTTTTAATTAACTCTTGAAAAGGAATTTGAGAATCTGAAAGTAATTTTTAATGCGATTTTAAAAACCAATCATTCATAATACATTTTACATAATCTTAGTTTCAATCATTATACAATTACTTAATTTCAAATAAGAGAAGGATTTGTTAATTACTTTTTACAAAAGCAATACCAATAATGATAAAGAACAAGAATTTATATATATATATATATATATAAAAACTCATTAAGACACCATGGCATATGTAGTACCTACGTTTATGGGCTCAACTTTTTATCTCTTGTACAATTTGGTAAGAAAATTTGTTCAAATTACTACCTTTCAATTTTAAACTTTATTTGACAAAGATTCAAAACTAAGCATAAAGGCTTTGAATTATGTGTTTATTTCACACTCAATTCGGACAATAATATATTCATAAGATTGAAAAAAAATATCTGAAGATATTTTTTTAAGAATTTTGCAAGTTTCATTTGATTAGACCCAAGATGGATTAAATAAAAAGTGAGAGATTAGTCTAATTTTGCTACCAACTATTCATATTCGCTTATCTTATAGAAAATATCCTAAACTCTTTTATAGCTTTCTGAGACAAATATGAAATCAAAATGTAGGGATACTAATAACTCTTCATAAAACATGAAATAAGTAAAAATAATGAAAAATAAAACTGAATATAAAAGACAAAACATCAACTGTACAAATAAAATTGATTCGAATTGGTTAAAATTTTGACCTATGAAAATAAGTACATCATTTTATAACCACCTATATCATAGATAATTTATATTTTTCATTCACATGATCTGTTCAAATACAGAGAAGTCAGATTTGATTTATGTTTACTTATTGCTTTTCCAATCTAAAAAACATTTTAGTGCAGCATACCATAACACATTTACTCCTTATACTCATTACATACCATACACATTTACTCCTAATATCACCCAGTTTTCTATTTGACTCTTTTTCAATAAAATTACATTACTTCTAGGTAAATATTTTGTATTGAAGCCATAAAGACAATCACAAAATGATTTCTAAATATATAATGAATAAAAATCATTTTTGGGTAGTTTAAATTTATTTCATTAAAGTATCCTCATTTAATATCCTGCCACATATTGATATTAATGTAATTTATGCTAGGAAATTTTTACAGAATTTAAATCAAATTTTAATGCAAGCAAAACATGGCACCTTATATAATTTCAGTAATATGTAAAGCTACTGAGATTAAAACTATTTATAAAATCTCATATTTATGAAAACATTAAGTACAAATAAATGAATGTTAAATTATGTTTTACAAAATTTTATTTTGATTCGATAAAATTCAATTTTATCCAAGATTTTTCATAATTTTAATGAATATGTACAAGAGTTTATATACCTTCATAATCTTCTGTGTAAAAAATTTTTTAATAAATTTAAAAAATTAAAAGAACTTTTAATCACCTGGAATTCGCTTCGTACAAAATTTTCTTTATTGGAAGAGATCTTTTTAAGCATATGAAATTATATATATATATATATATATATAGTACCATGAAGTATATTTTGGAATTTTGAAATACTTCATTATCTGTGATGCAGCACCATGTTTTACTAAATAATCTATGCTCATTTTTAATTAGATTTTAACATGTTACAAAAAATCTTAGAATGATAATATTAATAATATGAAAATGCATCAACATTTTGACCATCTAGTTTGAATATTACTTTGATTAGAAAATGTTAACTGTATACTTAAAAATTGGCAAAAATTTTAAATTAGAAATCATACTTATCATATACTTCATACTTAACACTTTATTTTCATACTCATCATTCATTTAAATTATATTTTTAGAAAAATGTATGGGTATGAAGTACCTACTGTAAAATTAAAGTTAACTATATTTAAAAAAAAATACTAAACATGCACTCAACATTATGGCCATTAGTAAGTTTTCCCTTTCACAAATTACTCTCAAAACTATTGTAGACTTACTTGTATTCTCAGCATCAATTTTTTTTTTTAAGTACATAGCAACTAATTATGAAAGAAAAAGTTTCCCATGATTCAAATTTCACAACAATTCAAAATTTTTCTGTTGCTGTAAATTTCCTTAATCTAAATAAAAACTAATATTTACTAATCTTGATAAAAAATATTATAGTTTTTACTGATTACTTAACATAAAAATAATTCCATAATGTCATATTTTAAAAAGTATATTTAGGCACTTAAAGAAGTTTTATTATTGTGTTCTTAGTACACTTTTGAAGAATTTAACTATATAAGGACACAAATTGTTACACCAACATAAAGTAAAAAGTAAATAGGAAATATATTTATATGTTCCCTTTGTTATGTACAAGCCTAAAAATAATCAGCACTGAACTTTGGATACAATTAAAACCGCTGATGGCACCAAACCTAAAGTAAAAAATAAATATTTATAAATATCAATTTCAATGAGTAAAAAATTAATAAAGGATTGATTTTAAAAATATCTTGAAAAGAATTGAAAATTATATTAAAATACTGAATTAAATTTGGATTAAAAGTAACCAAAAAATAATAACTTTAATAGAAAAAATGCAAATGCAATTTTCACAAACAATCGGAATGTAGGTGAGTGCATATGTGATACATAAAAGAAGTCATGTCAGATAAAGTTTGATTTATACTAAGCCAGAACGCAAGACAACTGATATAAATAAAAAGTTTTGTCTGCATGGTACTTTTATTCAACTGACAACTACACAGGATTACTAATGTTAAATTCTATTGTTTTCATTATTTTATTTATTGTTTTCTTTTAACACTTTATAATAACTTTATATTTAAACATTAAATAGCTAAATAAACAATATTAGATAAATTTACATATGTTTTTGATTCAATTATTCTAAAAATCAAATTAAGGAAAAAATAAAGAAAAAAAATAATTTGTTCCAAATAAATAAAGTATTTTTGAAAAAATATTTCAGATGTTAATTTTAAAAAATGAAATCAATCATAGATAGGCATGTTTTTGTCAATAATAACCCATTTTACTTTTTTAATCAAAAATTACAATTTCAAATCCAATAACTTATTTCATATATCATGATTGATAAAGGTATAAAATCATTTCAGTACTATATTTTAAACTTAAAAAGATTTTTTTAATGTTCTTGTCACATAATTATTACAGAAATTTTATATAATTTTCCATTTTATACATTTTCAAGTTAATTTAATTTTCATATAAATTAATTTTATTTAATAATTTAGTTTATTACAGATTTATGAAATACTTACTTTTATGTTGATTTTTGACATTTTACGTTGATTTATTTCATTTAACATTTCAATACTGATTTTTATAAGGAACATGATAATTTTTGATTAAATTTTATGCCACTATTGCATGTTAACCATGAAAAATGTCTAAAATTAAAACAACTTTTATTTTAATTGTATTCACATTTCAGTATTTATAAATATTATTTACTAAGAAAAATAAAATTTTTATATCAGTAATAATTATTAGAAATATTTTAATTTAAACCTATCATTAGTCATATTCTATACAATGAAAAAGGAAAATACAATCTTAAGATATTATAGATCAGCTTAAAATTCGATTAATTTAAAGAATTTAACTTAACAAATATCCATTATTCTTAAATGAAATCTAAATTGATTTGAAAGTTACAAAAAAAAGTAATAATCACAACACCTATATTTTATTTAAAGCAAATATATAAAGAGATCTATGATTACCTAGTTCACTCAGTGTTGAACTCATATCATTGGAAGTGAATACTTTCTTAGGAAAATTAGTCATTAATGAAAAAGGTGAATCCCCATCAGTTCGATTTATCTCCACATATAATCTTACAGCAGCCAATTCTTCATTTGGTTTAAACGTTTGAGTTAGACACTGACCATTAGTTAACCGAATCTGTTAAAATGTAAATATTTTTATTAGAATCTTCTTAAAATAAGGATACCAAATTTACTAATCAATATATTTAAAAATTACACACATTCAAATTGAATTGCTTTATAATGTGACATATATATTCAAAGTAAATGAATTAATTTAATATGTAAATAACTGTGTTTATTTCACTTTAAAAGTTAACTCTTGATTATCCATTTTAATGCTGCTTGCAAAGTTTAAAAACCACAGAAACTTATGGCAGATTTTCAAATGAAATATACACATTTGTAAATAGTGAATAATTTTTATTATTTATTGCATAAGTAACTTTATTAACTACATTATCATTGAGATGCTCAAAAGCTTATTTGTATAAATTCATTTAAATAATTTTATGGACTATTTGAGAAATTGATTTATCTGTAAAAACCATACCGTCAATTGAAATTATAATTGAGAGTTCACTATACTTTAATATTTCATATCCAAAATAACAACATTATTTTTATATAAAAATAAAAACTAAAAGAATTTGAAGAATTTTTTCCTAATAAAAAATATTTTCTACTATAAAATACTAAATAAAAAGATTACTATAAAAATAGTTGTTTTGTAAAATAGTCAAATAAATATTTTAAAAAAATGAATTACATATAATTCTTTAAACAATTTGAAATGAAATTTAAAAAATTTAACTTCTTAAAAGCGATTGAATTATTTTCCTTACAATTCCTTATAACTGTCTTAAAAATTAATTCCACTGGAGCCTGACAAAAGACAGTAAGATTTAAAATGTAGTATTATCAAAAGGTACCTTCCACTTTTTTAATGAAAAAATATTTCACATTTCTCATTTGTTGCTACATAGGAAGGACAGAATTGAAAGTATGCTTCATAGAAAAAATTGTTTATTTCAGGACCTACACTGCATCACCCAGAGCCCTACAAAAGAATGCAGGAAAACTGTATCACTGATAACCAGGCCTTATACACCTTAGCCAAATCCTAGAAGTGGCTACCACTCTTGTCAAGCCACCCATCAGAAACGTATAATTGTTTGATCTATACAAGCAGACTGAAGTGCTAAGGACTACAACACACCTCTTGTTCCTCTGCTGCAGAACCCAAAGTAATGTATTAGTCTCTGGGAGCTTCCATTACCAGAATCCTCTTTTCCAAAGACAAAGATCACCATACACATCAAACATGTAAGTGATTTTGTCCCCAGGAGAAACTGATAGCAATAAAGTAGGAATAGCATTTCCAGAGGAGTCTCAGCTTTTATAAGACAAAACAAAAGGAAAAAAAAAGGAGACGAAGAATGAAATGAGGAGAGGAAGATAATTCACTGGGGTATCTTGGGATTGTAACATCTTTGCTTACTTCAAGAAAGTATACTTTCCCAAGGAAATTTCTTAAATATATATATATGTGTGTGTGTATGTATATGCATCTCAATTAGTTGGCAAAAATTTTTATTTTAAATAGCGAAATAAATATAAAGATTAAATATGGAACCACATCAGCTAATTAAATTAATTCAAAATATTTTATTTTGCTGTAACTCTACGATCAATTTTTTGCTTCAATTTATTAAAATTGAGAGTTATGGTTTAAAATAGACTCTTATTTCCTACATTCAAGTTCTAAATAGAAATATAAAATCAGTAAACTGAGGAATTGAAAATCAAAATGCTAATAAAATACTAAATGCTTATTCAAGTATAAATTTGATGGAGAAACAGATTAGTGTAACTATTTTAATGAAATATAAATATAGTTCAACGTTTTATTATCTTCCTTAACTGCTTTTACATCACATAATATTTTCAGCATTTAATTTTTTTAAAGAATCACACGGCTAAAAATAATTGTTTCTGTTATTTAAAATCAAATTTTTTTTTTTTTTTAAAAAAACTACTATAGAATAATTTAACAAAATTATTTTTAAATGTGCTATTAAATAATTTTGAAATTTTTTAAAAATTATTTGCAAAATCTCTTATTTGAATTATTTATTAAATAATAAGTATATTTTAAATAATTAATGACTATTATTTAATAAATAATTAAAAAACATTTCAGATAAAAATTTTATTTTTCATCTATGTTCTATACGAAATTATTTTACCTGATGATTAGCTGAATATACACTAGCCAACATATAAAATTCAACACCAAGAATGAATAGCCAGAAAGTGATGAAACTCAGCAAGCAGAGAGAGTGTAACTAACAATAAGTGATTTGTATTCAGAAATGCTATTTATAATACATGTTAAGAACAGGGTCCAGTCAGTAGATTGTAGGACCAAAGTGAATGGTGATACAAAAAGCAACACGTCTAGACACAGAGTCGAAGAGAGTATGGATGGCATTCTGAGGAATGGGCCTCAATTCCTTGTCAAACATTTGACAAAGTACATTTTCTAAAGGAGGCAATAGCAGGGGCTGCAAATGGCATCCAGTCATATCCCAAACATATTTGATTGATGAAATATCTGGTGAGCACAGTGACCAAGGAAGCAGACACCTTGCAGGCCATGTTGGCTGATGCAAGCAATGTGCGGTTAGGCATTATACTTATGATAAAAGCCATTAAGCACCCCTTGAAGGTATGGGATTGCACAGGCAACAGCTTATTACCTACTTAATGTTGGGCTATAATAGTGCCATGAATATGAACTAGAGATGGCTTGGAAAGTAATGGCACCTCAATCCATCATGGCGTATTGTCGCACAGTTAGACATTCCACAATTGCTGCAGGATTAGACCCGTCTCCACATAGATGCATCATCAGTACATGGTGACTTATCACTGAAGAAACAAAAGCATGACTCCTCTGAGAAGAAGATCCTGTGCCACTCTATTGTCCATATCTCTCTAATACGCCACTATTCCAGTCAATGGTAGCCTTCTCAACGGATGCCATGAGGGCAGGCCATTAACAAACAATCGACAACAAATGGTTCTGCTCAATATGAGAGCATCTAGAGTGTCATGCACATGCAACAGAATTTTTTTAGACAAGCTTTTTGAGGATGACATTGCCTCCCATCAGATGCATCAATCCACAATTGTTGACATCAATTTTGGCTTCACAGGCACCCTGCACAGATTCCACAGTTCCTTATTCCAAAAATCTTCAGCAATGAACGGTGGACGAATGCAGGTGTCTGTAGCTGCAATTTACCGTAAGAACCAACCTGCTGTTTTCAGTTCGATCAACATGCCCCTCATAAACTTGTCTGTCTGCTGGAACTGACTCTGTTAATGTTAGCCTGGCATTTTGTGCAAATACAGGCATTTTTTGTGACAAGAACAAACTTTCAATGATTATTTAACAAGAAACAATAATGGAGCTAATATGGTCTGCCAGTTCCTCACCTTATATCTTATCCTGTATGTTCTAGAGAGCTGCATACTTCACATTATTTGCATAATTCATTAAGGTTTGTCGACCCTGAAGTTTGCATAATTTTCTAGCCACTCCATTTTGGTGTTGCATTGTCAGTGTTAGACAATGTATTTAAGTTGAAAAGCTGTAAGCCATTTTCTGAAACAAACTTATTCTCAAATCGGTAGTTACAATCAAAAATATATTAAATGCTTAACAAATATGTGTTAAGTTTTTAATATTACAAAAAATTATAGATAATAAAGATATTTAGTAATGCAGACAAACAGATTCATTATTTTGTGAGTAAATTATTTTCATAAGTGATGTTATAAAAGTAACAAAATGAAATTCTAACCTGTAATTTACATTCATCATAAGTAACTGGGGAAGATGTACTAACAGGTGAAACTACTGGCGGTGGATTTGTAGCTGCTCCAGATGAAGTTGGGTTTGGCATTCCAAATTTTTCTCTCCTGGCTTGCTTATCTTTTTCAATTTGTTCTAATACTCTTTGTCTAAAAACAGAATCATTCATCAAGATTATGAAAATAAATATAAGTAAAGAAAATTGGTAATTAAAAGAAAACCTTGATAAAAAAAAATGTTAAAAATAAGATCAATGTGGTTTTTGTGAGTTCTATTATAAATAAAATGAGTTTTCAAATCAAAGTTGACATCAATAAAGGAAAAAAATTACGTGTATATTACTTCATAAGATATTTAAATATTCTAAATTTTTATTTGATTAAACTAAACCTGTGGCATGACAACCCATATGTGGGCGAAGACCTACAGTGTCCCTATTTGTTTTCCTGACCGACGGCCTGGGGTGTTACACATATGTCCCAGTTAGGTGGTCGGTCTAATGCGAACCCCCAGTGTTTATTTCCAAAGAATGCTTGGTACTCAATTTATCGACCCATAGAAGGAATAAAAAGCTGAGTAAACCTTACCCAGAATGACAAATCAAACTTATGGTTGGGAGCAAATCACTACCACTATAACACTAGATTTTTTTTTACCTGGCTCACATTTTTTTTATTTAAATATCTATTACAAAATTACGATTCTATTACAATAATTTTTACATTAAATTTTCTTTGTAAAAAAACACTTTTCAAAATTTTTTTTCTTAAATTTTCACTGAAATAATCAAGTTTCTTAACAACAATTTGGGTACTTAATCCCATTTTATTAAAATAACTATTTCTAGTTCATATACAGAGACATATTGACAATTATTTATATGTAATTGATGAGCACAATAATTTACACATTTTTTTATGGAATACAAGTCAAAATTATAGTTTGGGTAGTTTAAGATTTTGATTTTTTCTTTTAGAAATCAATTTTAATTGATTTATATATAGGCATGAAGCATTGTTCAGCTAAATTAGATTTTGAATTGTGTAACTTGGGTATAAGCTAAAATTTATATTGTTTTGTTACTTTTTGATATGGAATCTGGGTATATATTGTGATAAAATAAACTAAATAGGTAATTTTTATTTACAGATGAAAAAACAATAAGTCAAAAAATATGAAAATTAGTGTATGTCACACACAACTTCTTTATACGTCTTATATAATAAAACAAAATTATTAATTTAAATTACTTCATAAATACATCAAACAAATAAATGAGAATAACATATATTGTTAAATTATAATACAGAAAAGAATATAATTCTTACACATGGTATTCTACTGATTTGTTTATTAATTAATCAGTAT
Source organism: Latrodectus elegans (assembly GCA_030067965.1). NCBI lineage: Eukaryota > Metazoa > Arthropoda > Arachnida > Araneae > Theridiidae > Latrodectus > Latrodectus elegans. Next base: position 64,811,329 of record CM057822.1, on the reverse strand, counting down.
TTTATTTTTGAAATAAAGTATTCATCAATTATCCAATGGATTGCAAGACAAAAAGGATATGCAATTTTGTTACTTAAAAACTTCATACTCTCAAATTTAATCAGTGATGTGATGGCTGAAAACCTGATTCACCTAAATACATATTCTCTCAAAGATGTCTAAAAATATTAATTTAAAATGATTTCTCAAAGACTTCTGATATAAATATAAATTTTGACAGAGTGATGCCTTTATCTTTACCATTTAACTAAGTTCTTCAATATATTCATTGAAAATATGAACTTATAGGGTCAATTTACAGTAACTCAAATTTATAAATTTTCTAATAAAAATAAGATTTTGAAAAGAATCAAGCAATGACTGAATCAGCAGAGAAATTTTTAAAAAATCAACAATTCTGAGTATTTCTTCTTCACAAGCAAAATAACCCTTAATATGCCTTGGATGCCTTAATCACAAGCTCCCTTCAACATCTTTATCATCAATGACTCCTCTCCAATTCTTGATTTTTAAGGTATTTAGGTCTTTTTCAGAATCATCCAACTATTAAGTAGGTAGTCTTCCTCTAGCCCAGAATCACTTAGGTTTTTAAATGATAAGATTTTAATGGGATTATTATCTGGGCCTTTCCAAACATAACTAAGGCATCTTAACCAGTTAATATAGATGGATAATTTGTGTAATCTGCAACTGCCTGTACAATTCAAAATTTTATCTGGCTCTCCAATGTCATTCTTCCTGCAAAAAGTTAAAAAGATAGTTCTTAGGATTTTTCTGTCAAATATATTCAGTTATCTTTGCTTATTTTTATTTAGGGTCTAAGTTTCATTGGCATAGAGTAAAACAAGTCTTATAAGTGTCTTATAAATTTTTAATTTATAAGACACTTATAAATTAAAAATTAAATTGCCTGATAAGTTTAGATCTTAACTGCCCTTTCAGCAAAAAGAAGAATTTATTAGTCATTTTAATTATGTTATCAATTCCTGTTTTTAACTTATTTTTTCAATAATTATAAGGTATTTAAATTCCTTAATTTTTCCAAAGGTGTAGCCATAAATGCAATATAGGGTTATAATAACTTACAATAGAGGCCTTAATGTTAATGAAAACAAAACTAAAGTTGTGGAGGTCTCGCCTTCCATGAATTTGGTTTTGTTTTCATTACCAGTGAGACCCATTTTCATGGCAGAGAATTTAAGAGCTGGAAAAGACTCTTGTTACTTTTTTTGACCTTCCAATAATATTAATATCATTTACACAAAATTTGCAGCCAATTTTGTGTAAGCTGCAAAACTTGCAGCGACTAATTCTACAAAGTACCCTTTTAGTATAATCTATTATTTCTAATACTTTATTAGTATAGAAACAATAGATTATACTTTATTAGTATAATCTATTGTTTCTATACTAATAAAGTATTAGAAAGTATAAAGATTATACTTTATTAGTATAATCTATTGTTTCTATTACTTTTCTAATAATAAATTGAATAACATGCAAGTGAGGGAATTTCCTTGATGCAGATCTCTTTCTATTATAAAATTTCAGAAAGAAAACTTAACATTTATATCCTACACCTCACTTCACCCAAGTAGTTTTAATTAAATTAATCGGCTAGTGGAGATTCCAAACTTTCCCATTGCTTTTAAGAGCTTCTCTTGAAAACTCAGGTTTATCTATCTTCAGTAGTTCAGATGATATACAATCTGGATCAGATGATTTGTTGTCTTTAAGTTTCTTAACTATCAACAGCATGTTGTGTACAGATGTTAAGGATTCATTTTCCACCTGCAATCAAGTAATTGATTCATCAAAGATATCAAGAGAGTTGCCAGATTCATCTCTTCCTTCAAGTAGATTTTGAAACACTATCTTCCATACATCCAATACTTTATTGGGTTTACCCACCAGTTCTCCAGTTTTATTTTTACATGTGATTTTTCTAGGTTTGAATTCTTATGTTATTGATTAGTTTGTAAATCCTCCCTTGATTCCTTCTGGCAATTCAGGTCTTCAAATCTTTTTCAATATTTGCTCTGGGGATATTCTTTTTCTTTTTTATATAAACTTTTTTTCACATACTTGAAGGAAGATATATATATATATATATATTTCCTCGCAACTACTAGTGTATTGTTTTTGCATCATCTTGTATGCCTTGTTTTGTATTCAGTGTCTCTTTACAGTAATCTTAAAACCTATCATTTCTTGTTCCTAGTTTTAGTTTTGGAAGGGCTGATCTTAATATTATTTCTTTGAGTCAACTGATTTTGTATAATTTTGATTTCTTCTTTCTAGCATCAATTTTTTGGAAATTCTGGTTTTATACTTCACAAGAATTATTAGATCTTTCAACTTGGTAATGTCTGAAAACATGGACTTTTTCTAGCTGTAAAATTTTTTACATAATCTGTACCTAACTTAAGACAAAACAAGCTGGTGGTCAGTGTCCACATTTCCCCCTCTGAAGCTTTTCACATGCATCATATTGCTATAGTATCTCCTGTACACAAGCATGTGGTTTAATTGGTTATTAGTTAAAGCACCAGGAGATCAACAGGTACCCTTATGAATTTCTTAGTGTAGGAATAATGTGTTGTCAATAATAATATTTTCAGAGATGGCAAAGTCAAATAGTCTGTGTTTATTTCCATTAGTCTCAGCATGGAGATTTTCCCTAGAAGCATGTTTGTTTGAAGCATGGGATTTGATTAAGCATTCATTTGAGGAACATAGAATTAGATTAAGTTCTTTCATTCTTAGCATTACAATTTCCTATGACAAAATTCATGTTTTCCAAAGGACAAGAATTGCTTTGTGAATATATTATAAAAGGTGTCTTTTTTCCAGTCATTCTTTTCTTCAGTAGGTGCATGGGTACATATCAGGCTAGTATTGTAGTATCTACCACTCCATCAAATTTTACAACCAACAATGAACCCCACAGCAAATTGGTGGGCTTTGTCATGAGAGTTGCAATATACTCTACACTCATTTTTATCCAGAATTCCATGTCCCAGCCATCTTATTTCCAGTATTGCACAGACATCAATCATATAATTGACAAATATGTTGATCAGGTTTTTCAGCGCACCTTTTTTAAATAGAGTGCAGATATTCCAAATAGCAATTTTCAAGTCCTTTTCCTTTACAAATCATCTGGGTAGAATCCAAACAGTTTAGAGAGATTTCTAGAATGATATTTCTATAAGGCAAGGTAGTTAGTTTTACTCATAACTTCCAGTCTGGAGAACCAGTCCCCTGATATAATTCCCAGGGACAGGGTACCTGGCATTGGGAACCCATTTTAGTCACCCAGTATGGCATGTATGAGCTACATTAGAATATTCTTTTGCATCTAATGACTACATAGGTCTCTTAGTAAATAAAAACAAAATGTCGATTATTAAAAATGAATACAGAGATTTTTTGGCTGTAGAATTATTTTAAATTAGAAAAGGTTTAAATAAAAAATTTTTATTTAAAATGTCTAAACTAATAGTTTAGACATTTTAAATAAAAATTTCGTAACTATATCTTAAACAATTTAATGGGAAATATATAATAATTATAAATATTTATAATGAAATGCATACCGAGCTAATTTAGCCTCCAATTTTTCTTGCCTTTTTAACTCAGCTAAGCGTTTCATTTCATCTTCTTGAATTCTAAGTAAAAAAATGAAATTATTTAAAAAAAAGAATAAATATGAATTATACAAATAAATAAGAAAATCAATAATTTACTTTTGTCTAGCATGAGTTAATTCTTGACCAGTTTTTCTACGGTTCTTTTCTTTTTCAAGAGCTTCTCGTTTTTCTTTCTCAGCCATTTCTGCACGTCGCTGTTTAATAATATTTTCAATTCTACAAGAAATTAAAAAATAAAAATATCTAAGATACTTATCAAGAGAATATTAGAAAGAAAGATATTAGCATTCATGTACATTGCATTCATGTCTTCAATGAATGTAATATCTATTGATTCATTAGACAAGAAAAGATTATGGTATTCTGGTCATAAGTTAAATCAACCAAAATTAGTTTAGTAAAAAAAAATCGAAATGTTTATAAACAATTTATAATAAAAATATTTATTAATAACCAATTCAATGATAGAAAATTTTGTCGAAATTCTGGTTACTATAATGTTATTTGCACCATAGATTTATTTAAGACCAGGAATAGAAAATAAATATCCTCTGCAGATGATATGAACCAAAATATTCAAACATATCAGCAAAACATTTTTTCATCAAATTTATGACATATTTTGCTTGAAAACATTTTTTATAACTTTTGGTTTGCAAAAATCAATTTTTCAAAAATATTTGAACAATTTTTAAAATGTTAAATATTTTTTATAAATATCATAAATGTAATTTAACATCAATCATTAGAAAAGACTTTTAAAAACAATCATAATTTTAAAAAACATCAATCTTGTTTTGAATTAAAACTAAAATACTAATAAAAAATCTTTAATATTTTTATTGTTACAAATCAAATAATAACATTTCAAATAAATATTTTTATTTAAATATTTTTAAATACATTAACTATTTTTAAAAGTTATTAAATTTTAATTTTAAAATTTCTTCAGAAAGAAAAAATTATTTTATGGGATTAAAATTTCACAATGTGAATATGAAATTTAATAATTTTATACTCTGTTCCAAAATTCTTAAAAACATAGTTACAAATTTTAAAAAATATGGTTAAATTTGAAATAAATCATAAAGTATGACAACAGTTTTAGCATTAAATTAATCATATATTTCAAAGGAATTTACTAAAATTTTTAAACAAGCTTCGAAAATCTAAGATTTTGAATCACTTCAGTTCTGCAATATATTTTTTAAATTATTAATAGCAAGTATATCAAATAAAAACTGATTCAATAAAATAATCTATTAAAACAAATGTTGAAAAATTTTATAAAAATAAACTAAAGAAAAATCTTAAAATGAAATGTTACCTCTTTACTTGTTCTCGTTTTTCTTCTTCAGTTAAAGGTTTAATTTCCTCAGCACACTGAGAAAAGCTTTGGTGTCCAGTTTTTACTGCATGAAATTCTATTTCTGAGTCTGTACGAAATTTCCTATTGCATCTAACAAATGTGTTCCAATATATAATAAATTCCAGTCATCATGGTAAAATATTTAAAAAAAATTATTAGCTAGAAATATTTAAGAATTATAGTAGTCAGTAAAGGTAAATTTTTTTCATAATGAATAATAAATAATAAGAATAAAAAGTCATTCAGTTATAACTTTCCAATAAAGTTGTACTAACATTAAATTTATTGGAACTTATAATTATATTATATTAATTTTTTCTTGAAAAAAAATAATAAACTTTGACAAATTCAAAATTTTTATTACATAAAATATTTATCAAACAAAACAGTCAAGACATAAAAAAGTTTTCAAATATTGCAATAACCAAAAAAGTTCAAGTAATCTAATGAAATTTGAAACTTATCCATAACTGAAATAGCTATTTTGATAAAATGTTCTCTGAAATACTAATACTACTTACAGAATTTGAAAAATAATATAAGGTTTCAGTAAGATAAACTTGTTTCAAAAATGTATGCTTCACAATTTTTCATACAAAAGTTCCAGAAGAACTCAGTAAGCAAAACATTTTGAATAGAAAATATTTGCTATTATGAATAAATAGTTAAGAATAAAATCTTGTAATAATGAGTTCATTTCATTCAAAAACAAATCCATGAATAGTTTTAATAAGAAACCAGATTAAAAAAAAACGCTTAATAGAAAAAGGTCTTCAATATTCATTATAAAAGAATTTTATTATGATAAAAAGTGAATCTAATGTTGAATTCTAAAATGGATAAACAAAATTTTTGTAGAAAATTATTTCCAAGCACAAAATTTACTTTAAATTTTTCAATAAATGAATTTAAATTGATATATGATGTTTTGAGAAGTAATTTACTAAAAAGACATTTCAATTTTTGTCCTTTTTTATTATAATAGTTAACCTACTATCATGAATGATAAAAAAGGAGCTATTAAAAAAACTATTAAGTTAACATTACTGTTCTAAAATGATAGCGTAGTTAATAACAATCTTGGGAACAGTCCTCAAACCACGGGTTGAACTTTTGATCAATAGCAACTGATTTAATAAAAAATATATACGTCACTGAAAATAGGGAATTATATGGTGTAAAATATAAAAATTGATATCATAAAATAATATTGTTATTAAAATCTTGTTTAAATACTACTAAAAACAATGAAACAATTCCTTCTTTATTGTACTAAATTAAAATATTTTCCATCATCATGAAAAAATATGGAAAACATATTTTTTCCATAACTAAATAGTCTTTGCATAATGAAATTCCCATTACAGCAAAATATTTAAATGTAAAAAAATCAGCTGTATCAATTTCTTTACAAAATTATACATTACTCTTTAACTATAAAAGGTGGTGTAAGATAAAAAAAAAATATCCCATAATATAAAAAGGCTAAAAAGTTAGTTTGAAAAAGTTGAATATAACAGAATTATTTTAGGCTTCTTAATAAAAATAAAAAATCATTATTTCTATTGATATTTTAATGTTTCATTAATGTTATTCATAAATTTGTCATTTACCAAGAATTCTAAACAAAATAGATACACTTCTAATTTTTTTATTATATATAAACAGAGAAAAAAAGGAAAAGTGACAAAAAAGTATTTCTTTTATTTCACTTAATATTTTTGATAACCGTTTTCTTTTACCTTTGGAACAGCTAAAACAAACTTAAATTTAGCAAATTAAAGGAATATTTTGGAACATGTAATAAAAATATGCAAATGATTCAGTAAAAAATACATGACAGATGCAAATATAATTACTCAGTACAAAATAGATGCAGACTTTTTCTCTGAAAAATTATAATTTAAATAATTTATGTAAGCTTAGCAAACATATGATAAAGTAAGTGTAGTTGACAAAACTAAATAACTTAAATATAAAGCACTTTGCAGACTAGGAAATGCAATTAATAAAAATTAAAATGTGATAGAATAATGAACATAACAACTTAAGAAAATATACAATCAAATTCTTTACAATTATATTAATTTACAGAAGAAATATTATTAATATGTAATACTAAAATACTTTAAACAAGATCAAGTATTTTAAGTATGATTTTCAATATCTAAGTTCATATATAATGCACATAATCAACATTTAATATTAAAAATTTTATTCCCTTTTAATTTAAAAATTATTCAATAAATTAAAAATGATAAATATATGCCAGTCATGTAAAATAATATATATTAAAAAATATCTTAAAAGTTTTCATTTTAAATTTAATAGAAAACAAAAGTTTTTTCTTTATTTTTTTACCAAAATCTGGTATATTTAGACATTACTATTAAAATACATTTTTTCATAAAAAGAGTTTTAAAAATGAAAATATATGCATATTCAAACAAAAATTGTAATAGAAGTATGAACTATCTGTGTAATGTCCAAATTTCAAGTTTTTATATATAACTTATTATAGATTTTTTAAATTTATTTACATCATCAAACATGGACAAGCATGACTTCAATTTTTCATGCCAGATAAAAACAACAAGTAACCTAAATGCACTAAGGATATAATTTAAAATTACCAAAAATATACATAAATATACAAATAAAAGAAAAAAAATACAGACAATTCATTATTCACATGTATTAAGGAAGCTATATTATTACATATCACAAGAGAAAACTATTACCAAAAGAATTTAGATATTAAAAAAAATTACTCCTTTTTAATTCTGTTAAATTTATCACTAGTTAATTAAATTAATACTAGAAAATTTCCTTCATTCACAAATTTTATTTCATAGCAACATCTTGTCTCAGTGTTCTTTGTTAATAATTTTTTTTTTTTTTTTTTTAAAAAATTTGTAAATGGGATTGTGATTTTATGCACAAGATATGAATATATGAAATTTTATAATTACAAAGATTTTAAATATTCATATAATTTTGTAAGTAAACATAAGTTTATGAAAACTTCTTTTACTGTAATTAAAATGAATAAAAATCAAAATTTTTAATGCAAAAAATATTACTTTTATGTGTGAAAAAATATTATTTTTTGAGAAGTAGGATAGTGTTGCAACTAGTATTGTTATACAAATTTTGCTTTTAAATCAAACTTCAAAAACTATCAATTCAAATTTTATTTATGAATATTCAATCTGAAAAAAAAATTTTGTTACATAATATTTCCGGCAGAATAAAACTTATTTGGAAATTTTATTGGATTGGATGCAAATAGATAAATTTCCTACTCATAAAACTATCTATACATCTTGAAGACTTACACTGCCCAACATTGAAAATGCAGTATCAAGAAAGAGAGTAAGCTGAAAATTATACAAATTTCAGGGTACACACATCTTAGCGAATTATCAAATTAGGTAAAATACAATGGTCTCCAGCATACATAGGATAAGATATAAGGTAAGGCACCAGCAGAGTGAGTAATTTTTGCACTGTTATTACTGCTTGGAAAATATTAAAAGTTTGTTCCTGTCACAAAAGATGCCTGTAATTGCAGAGAGTGCCAGGCCATCATTGACAGGGCCAGCTCTAGCAGACAGACAAGTTGGCGAGGGACATGGTGATTAGACGGAGAAGAGCAGGTTGGTCCTTATGGCAAATCATAGCTGCAAACATCTGGACACGTCCACAGTGCAGTTGCTGTGGTGAAGATGGTTGGAACAAGGAACTTTGGAATGTTTCTAGGATGCCAGTGAATTCAGGGTGACATATGGATTGACACATAAAATGGGAGATGGCAGGGGCCCACAAACCACATCTACCAAAATTCTGTGGCATGTACAAGACACCTTGGATGCTCCCATATCTAGCAAAACCATTTGCCACTGATGGGTTGCTAGAGACCTGCCATCATGGCCTCCGTTACGAAGATTGCCATTGAATTCACATCATAGATGCCAACATCTGGAATGCTGCTGCATTAGAGCAATGTGGAAGATGAAATGGCACAGACTAGTCTTCTCAGATGAGTCACTCTTTTGTTTCTTCAATGACAGTCACAACATACAAGAGTAGCAATGATGTGGAGATAGATCCAAAAGTGCAGAAATTGTGGAATGTCTCATTGAATAACAACATGTCATTCATCAAAGTTTAGGAAGCAATTGTGTATGATTCCAGGTCACCTCTAGTTCGTAATCACAGCACTATGACAGGAGAATACTACATGGATGATATGCTGTGTCTGGTGACATTCCTGTACTTTCAGGAGGAGCCCAATGCCCTTTATCAACAGAATAACACCCGACCACACATTGCTCACATCAGCCAACATATCCTGCAAGGTGTACAACTGCTTCCCTGGCCACTATGCATCCCATCTCACATCAATTGAACATGTTTGAAATGTAATTGGATGCCATTTGCAGACCTGGACACTACCTCTTTCAGAAGACGCACTTTAGCAAATGGTTGAACTTTGGCAAATGGGAATGGAGTCCCATTCCTCTCAGGACACTATCTGTACTTTCGTTGAGTCTGTGCCTAAACCTCTTGCTTCATATATCTCTGTCTACAGTGGTCCTACAATTTACAGCCTTTGTACTGTATAATGTATATCATTTCAAAATACAGATCATTTATTGTTTATTGCTGTCTTTCTCTGTTTGTCGCGAGCTTCACTACTTTTAGGCAAATTTTTCTTGGTGTTGTATTTTTAATGTTAAGACAGTGTATTTAAGTGCTCCTTTATTAATCTTCATTAATTTAAATCGATTGATTAATAATTACCATAAGTAGAATCCATCTAAATAAAAATGGATTAGATAAACTGGACTAAATTAAATAGATGGATTGGATTAAAATTAGTACCATGGTCATAAATATTTTTTAATATAAACAAAATATATCCCTTTTTTTCCTTCCACAAAGTTTTTTTGATACATTTGCTGCATATATGTTATTGTTGCCAATAAATTATGCTAAATAAATTGGACAAAAAACAAACATATTTTCAGATTAATGTAACAAAACTATAATTCAGTATGATCTTAAAAAACAATCAGAAGACTTTATTATTCAACCAAAATCTATTAATTGTAAAGTCAATCCAATTGATTGACATATATGCATTTAATGCCTCTCAATTAAATTGTTCCTTATATTTTAGATATTTATTATTTATATATAATTTAGAAGAAAAATCAAATTATTTATATTATAATTATTATATTTAGAGGAAAAATCAAAATTAATTCATATTCCTTTTCAAAAATTTTATAGGAAACTTCAATTTACATTGAACTTTTAAGTAAGAATGGGCAATTATTTTGCATATATAAATTTTAATACAATAAAAACATTCCTTTTTATTTAAATTGATAGGATCCTTGAAGTTTTCATTAGAAAATATCACATTAACAAACAAGAAAAAAATACAATTTAAAAATGCTTATTTTTTACTCATTACAAAATTACTTCACCATAGATCTAAAAAACTGGTGTATAAAAACTGGTAACAAAATATTATAAAAATGTAAAACATTTAAAAGGAAAAAAAAAACCTACTCGTCACATTTAATTGACTTAGCTTCAGGTATAGTTTCTGCATTTAAAACTTGTTTTTCATCAGTATTTTGTTCGCCCATAGCAGCAGTACTTTCCTCGCCTAAATGTTAATAAAAATATATTTTTTAATTGATCATAAAATTAGCAGTTTATTAACTTTGCAATTTCTGACATTAACATTCAAAAGCTATTTTAAAGATTTCATTACTGTTTGTGCATTTAAAAGTTTCTAAGAAAATTAAACTTCCGGAATTCATATAGCACATAAGGATGGATTGCATTTTCAATTGAAATAGCCACTTATACATTTATAAGCAAATATATTTACGTGAAATAATCCTTTATTAATCTAAATCAATTGTTAAATAGCCATCATAGATTAGATCAAACTAAATTTAAGATGAATGGAAATGGATTTCAAAATGACAGAAAACTGTGTCATTTAAAGCAAGATAGTGATTATTACTTTTTAAAGAATATATTAGACAATATAAATTTCTTTTTTCCTAGCTAGACAATTTTATATTCAGCACATATCTTAACATCACTAAGTAATTACGCTCATGCTAAAAAAGGTTATATATTTTAGTCTAACGTGAGAATACCGTGAATTCATGTGATTTTATCACAGTCATAAAACATTAATGTTACATATCCCACAATCGCAAGGTTTTAAAGTTCAACAAAAAAAATGCAAAACCATTCTAGTTAGGAACTGTACATCTCCTATTGCCAGGACAAAACTTGTTTATGTTATATTTTAATTTATAACTAATAATATAATTCATATCTTAAGGATATTATACATTAATATCGTGTTTGTTTTTAGTCCTATTTTAATGAAAACATGAAAAAAATATTAACAAAAAAACTGTTAAAATTTTTAATAATAGACTAATGTCTAAAGAAATTAAAAATTTCTAGGAGATATTCACTATTTTCAAAGAGTTACCTTAAAATTTCAGGAGTTTCCAAGGCCCTGGAAAATTTTTTTTAGATATACAGAATTTTAAGGGGCTTTCTGGAGTTGTATAAAACCTGGTTTTAACTAAATTATCACCTCAATGACTTGAGTCACAGGAGCCTACTGTGTAATGACAAATGAGTAGCAGTTTCCAGCCTTGTTGTGTCAAAGGGTTAGTCACTCAACTGTGCACCGTTATTAAAAAAAATTATTTTATTTATTACTCTTGGCAATGAAAATACATTTTTTGTTTTATTTTTCACCATATTTATAATTAACAATTTTATAAGAATATAACAGAATGAAAGCAATAACTGATTAACTACAGTCCCTCTTACAGTAAAAAATATTTTGTCAAGTGATCAAGCTTTATGTCAAAGCAAAACATTTAGGTACATATCATACAAAAGTAGTTCAATCACAATAAAAAAGTAAGTAATTAAAAACAGTATATGCTGTAACATGTATTACTTGTTTTATACACTTTAAATAATAAAAATAAATATTATCTAAATAAACATTGAACAAGAATATTTTTACCATTTTATACACTTAAAAATATAAAAATAAATATTATCCTAAATAAAATTTGAATAAAAACAGACTCTTACCATCTGCAGCACCACCAGCATCAGTTGAAGTATCCATAGATTCTGAATGAACAATTAACCTGAAATTTTTTCCCGAATTCATTTATATATAATTTTATTCAAAAATTAATAAGATTATTCATATGTAAAATTTCAGCTATTTGAAATGCATTTATTAATCATAAAGCAAAATAAATATAAACAATTCACTATTTTATGATTGCATGACTATCACTCATAAACATATAAAGTTTAATTTCAATAGATTCTTAATGTATTGGATTTTTGTTTTGACTTTTTTTAAACTTTTAATTTCTAATAATGCTTTTGAAAAATATTCAAAGACATTTATCCATCTAATAAATTTTAAAACAAAAAATATTTAGAATAATTGACAGAAAATAAGTTATATTGAAAACTAAATAATAAATATAAATTAATGTTTCATTTTAAATAAAAATAGAAATTTGATATGCAAAGCATTTTGTCAAATTATAGTAATCCTAATTATCTACCACATACAGATGGGTAAAAAAACTGATAAGCTAAATTATAAGATAATACAGAGAATTACATTAATGAAGAAATAGAAATTACTAAAATAATCTTACAATTCATTTTAATGCCATCAATTTACATATAAAAACTTTATAAGAGAGTTCAGAACGAGTGAAAAAAAACAATGATTTTCATCTAGCTTCCTGACTGGTAATCTCTTGAAAGCCCTTTTCCTGCTTCAAATAAAGAGGCATTCTCACATCCAGAAACGTGTAAGGGAAATATATTTTCCTGAGTTTCCATCCAGTTTGCTATCAGCAATATTTCTATCCTTACCCTACATCTCATTCCATAATCTCGCACATGTTTGTGTCACAATAATTTGACCCAGGCATTTGCAATCCTATAGACTGCATTTTTCAGATTTATGACTTTAACTTCTTACTCAAGTTTTGGCCATCTCCAATTTTTCATATTAGGTTTGACAGAAGTTTCTTCAATAGTTTGGTTTAAGTATTTGTAAAACACCTTGGTTCACAAACAACAGTCAAAGATGATGGAAGAAACATGACCCTTATATATTCCCACACATTTCTAAGTGCATCTGTATCAAGTTGAGTTTGAAGAATTACTTCGAATCTCCAACAATACAACAACTAACATCATGGTCATCAGTGATTTCCTCAGCAATGTTTCTCCTTTATCCATCTTTTTTAAAATGTCAAGTTTATCAAGTGCTGATAAAACAACCTTCTTTTTTTTTACATTTCATAATTAAGATTGTTAATGAAACTATAATAAAATACACTGCATTTAAAGACTAACATTTAACAAATAACCGCACTGAACAAAAACAATAGTTTATTAAACAAGAATATAATAATCAACTGATGGAAATGGGAGAGGAATTCCCACATGAATTGTACAATCAGAGACACATTAGTAAGAGATCATACGAACACTGACATTTGTAAGATGTTAGCAAACTATTTTACGAATTTTGTTGCATTTATTAATTAGGTAAAAAATGTAAAGGTGTAAGTAAAAAAGCATTGCTATGGTGAATATATATATATATAATATATATATATATATATAAACAGGACTCTACTATAAAAATAATATAAGCATAGCAACACTAAAAAAAGAAAAAAATGTTTCTAGTGTGCTATATCCATAACACAAATTTCAAATTTTTAGTTTTATTTCTTCTTGTTGATACACTTTCAATAGACAAGGATGGATTTATAAAAAGCAATTCCTCCTCATTTGCAAATAGGCATTAAAGAATGCAATATTTATTAATTTTAGATTACTTCAAGATACATAATAATGTAACATTTAAAATGTATTTTATTGTGTGTATGCATTTTTTATTAAGTTTTACATGAATTAATTTCAATTATTTTTAACAAAAAGTTTTTTTTTTTTTTTTTTTTTAATACAAAGAATATGTAGTTACTGTTCTACAGCTAGAACAACATAAAAACAGAGATGAAAGATAACTAAAGAGATTTGATTTAATTTTATTCAAATTATGTTTTTATTCATTAAATAAATGACTAACTAAATAATACTTCCACAGAAAGCTCTATGTTTATAAAATTTAGTTCTGCCTTTATCACAAAAATTTTTTGCATCATCAACTGCTCCAAACTATTAGTCTGATGCATGATGATACAAAAAAAATTAATATATTGTTATTATAATGTAAGGGAATAAAAAGCCCAAATATATTTAATTAGTAAACTGATAAAATCTTTTGGTATAAATTTTATTTTAGTACAAAATTTATTGCACATCAAAATTTTGCAATTTCTAAAAAAAGCTACACTTGATAAATATTTTCAAAACATATTTACTTAAAATTGCATGAATTTATGACTTTGCATAACAGAGTTAATTAAATAAAAAACCAAGTTAACAAAAAATATCTACTCGAGAAATTCAATTCACATAAAAAATGTATGATTAATATAATAAATTATAAATATGTTAAATCAAGTTAGTCAATTTATATTTCATAAAATAAACTGAGTACACAAATTTGAAATGAAGCTTAGATAACTTTAATAGAAAGATAGATTAATTTTTAATTTAATAATATGAGAAGTTTCTTACTTGAATTAACCAAATTCATCACTTAATATATTACACCAAGTTTTTACATATAATTTATTTTAAAAAATGATTTTAAATTTATAAGAAAATTTCAATAACACATAAAATATGAAAATTACCATTCCATTGCAGCTTCAACACCTTTATTGCCAGTCATACTTAAAGCCTTTTCCCTGAAAATATTATAAATTAAAATGTGACTTAAAAATATTTAAAGTCAATATGAATGATTTTCAGCATCCACAAACACACATATTTGTATGAAGCATACATTTTGTTGTAAATGCTATGATATATTTCTTTAAAAAAAATTAGACATTCTTGATTTTATATATATATATAATCAAGAATCAGAATTTTTTTTATATAAAAAAAAATTATATATATATTTACTTTAATATTTAAGATCTTAAAAAATCTCATGTTCAAATTGATTGATAAAAGAAACTACATAGTCATTGACTATGAAAACAATATAAATGAAATAGAAATGAAAATGAAAGTAACACTTTTAAAGTAAACAATTCATACATATAGTCCTGCATTTCAAATAACTATAAATAAAATTTTATGCTTCAAGTTTACTTTAAGTACTAGATGACAGTGGATGATATTAAGAAAGCATATACCACAACCCAGAATCATTATTTAAATATTTTATCTAGATTAATTTCACGCTTCATGTTCTATTCATGTCATTAAAACCTACATATTTTCACAAGATATGTATCTATTTTTATTGCATGTAATGAGAAGTTTCTTAATTTCAGTGGATACTAAATCAATCGCAGAGGTATTATGTGTGAGGGAATCATTATTTTGCTTACACTATACCTTCATTGGCAATATAATGAAAATAAATGTATCATTACCAATAAAATGTGATTAAATTTTTAACATATTGTGTTATTAATGAATTGGGAATTTGTATTTTAAAAATTGATTCAAATTCAAAATATCTATTCTCACTTAAAGTATTTATTTAATAAAATTATATATATATTTACTTTAATAATTATATATATATATATATATATATATATATATATATATATATATATATATATATATATATATATATATATATATATATATATATATATATTTGTAAACTTTACTTTTAAAATGTCAATCAAAGAAAAATCTCCCTTATAAGAAATCTAGAATCACACAAATAGTATTTAATAAAAAAATAGAAATAATGCTATTTAAAAAATAACTAAATAATTTTTTTTTAGTAACTAAGGTGGAACTAGTAACTTTGAAGTAGTTTTCAAGCAATCCAAGATTGTCTTAAGAAATTTTTATAAAATTCTTTCTATAAAGGTAAAAAGTTTTAATTTAACAAAAATATTTTCTGTAGCATTTTTGGAATAGTAAAACCTTTCTATTAATTGATACTGAAAAGAATACTGAGAATTTAAATACTGAGGACATGATATTTCATATTCACAAGAATATTTTAACTAACTGAACATCAACTATTAGCATGATTAAATGCTTAACTATTATTTACTTATTGAAAAAACAATTTTCAAAATATTTAAATGTTATTGCAAAAAGAAATGAAAAAAACACGCTTATGTCAGTAATCATTTTAATGCAAGCATATTATTATATATTAATTTATAATTATTTGAACAAAAGAAAATAATAAAAATTTCACAGATATAGTTAAAGTTAAAACAAAAATGTCTTTCTTAAGAACTATTTGATTTTCACAGCTATCAAATAACAAGAATACTGTTAAGTTTAAGTTACCCTCATGTAGTTATGATTTCTATATATAATAATTATTTTAAAATTGTAGTATGATGTAGTTATGATTTCTATATTTAATAATGTAGTTATGATTTCTATATATAATAATTGCTTTAAAATTACAGTAAAAGAACTTAGAACTTACCATCAGAAAAATTAATTTTAATGTTTCTTCTATTTATAACCTACATTTTGTAACATTTTTCCAAAATGTACCTTCATATATATATGTGTGTGTGTGTATATGTATTTGTGTGTGTAAACGCATAATAAATTTACATTCTTAACTAAGAAATCAAAAGTGAAAGTGTTTTACTGATTTTTTATTAGGTTTCTTAGGTACTTATGCATTACAATCATTGCAGCTAATTTTGTTCCAAAACTTAAGCAGAATTGACACATAACCTATAATTTGAACACTTTTATCTAATTCTCAAAATTTGACATATAATTCTGAAAAGAAATATATTCTAATAAATTTTTTTTTAATTTTCATTCAATTTAAAATGCAGAAGTGATGCTAATATGTAAGTGCAATTTTTTTACATCATTTAGCAATCAAGAAAATAAAGCAGTAACTTTTTTAATAGTTGCCATATAATAATGTTAAAAGACCACTAGCTCTAATGAGTCCTAACTTAGAATTTTTAACACACTTATGTTTGACATCTACATAAACACTAATAACTTTCATGATCAAATTTATCTAAAATTTCAGACATAATTTTTTGAAATTTTAATATATTGTAATAAAATATATTAATTCAAAAGTTTATTTTGTAATCTCATATAATGCCACTATTTCACTAAAATTTGTCAAACGTATAGAATAAAATAAAACAAAACTTCTCATGTGGTCATATAATTTTTAATATGAAATGATTATATAATATAAAAAGTAATTTTAAATATATTCTGCATTGAATTTCAAAATAAGCAATGTTTAAAAAGTTTTATAAATCAACGTGATTTTGGTAGAGTATCCCAAAACTCAGATTTGAATAGTTATGATTGGAATAGCTTAATATAAAATTATCATGTTGTCTACTAAAGAGGTTTAGTAATATCATCAATTACTGTAATTATTTAAAATGTTAATAAATCTCAAACCTGAGAAAAATCAAATAATTAGAAAGACACAAAAAATGCAATAAAGCAAATCTTATTGAATGTTATGATAGATATTGTAGTACTACCTATAATGCTATGAGAAATATCGAGATAGAAATGTATGGAAAATCTGTCAACAAATTCCAGAATAATTTTGTGGAAAGTAATATAGCCATTTGCAATGTTATAAAACATTTTTTTTTGAAGAAAATTAAAATATCTTTAAAAATGAGCTATTGCTACATCAATTCACCGGTTAAATATGGATTTGTTAACATTTTTTTATATAATACATGAAAGCGTCATTGACCGGTAAAGTAAAATTTAAAGTAAGTTGTGTCATGTTCTAAATACAAGAATTGTAAAATTTATGAGATATTTATAATATATTTTTAAAGTTGATTAAAATTCCAAATAAGATTCAAAATTGAAGATACTAACGCTTTTGTTTGAGGAAATCCCATTTCCATTAATACATTCAAGTCAGACATTTGAGGACTTGACATTTTTACTGAAGTGATTAAAAATCTTGAAAATATTCAAATAATTATTGAAAATATTATAATATAAGAAAAATCTAATCAATTTTAAATATGAATGACAAACAAAAATTTTTATGCACAAATCGAAACATCTAACATATGATTACAGCATAGTAAAAACAAAATAAGATATAAACATAAATTTAGTGAAGTTGAGTAACACACACAGCCACGAATTTTTTAAGTTGATCATTAGTCATTTATCGAATTAACTGTTTTAAAATAAGTTAAAATTGATTTTCTGTATAATTTTTACACAGAAAATATAGTTAAATGTTATCATTCACAAATCATTTAAATAAATCTTAAAGAAGAAGTGAACAACAACTTAACACTTCGGGAAATCAAAAAAAAAAGTGCTCACAACACTAAATTGTGAGTGACCACTGAGCACCTCAACAGTATACTTTAACCACATGTTGGTATTCATTCTCAGCGTATTTGCATTAATAATTATCTGACTTTGAATCATCATAAGTTGTAAAATAAATTTGTAATCAAATTATTTAAAATGCTTTCAAGAAATTTACTATTGTTTAAATCTAGTGGATGTCAGAATACATTATCATATATCGTCAGATCATCGCATAAATTTTACCGGCGTGGGGTTTTTAAACGCAATGATTTACCAAAAAAGTACATTCCAAATATTCGTTCTATCAATACAAAAGTTGCATATACCACTTATAGGATACCGTTAGTCGTGGGAGCTGCTGTTGTTGGTGGAATACTTGGTACTTACGCAATTTTCTACCGTCGGAAAACGCCTGACATAGTTGAAGAAGTTAATGACGATGAAGCTCCTTTTGTATATGAGAATTTAGATGAAGACCTTGCATTATTGAAAGAGTATGGAAGAATACCTTATTTACTTATTGGTGCTGGATCTGCTTCATTTGCAGCTTACAGAGCCATACGCACAGAAGATCCTACAGCCAAAATTTTGATGATAGGAAATGAATCTTTCTATCCATATATGCGGCCTCCTCTTTCTAAAGAAATGTGGTTTGATGAAAAATCGGATGTGGATGAAACATTGTCATTTACTCAGTGGGATGGTAGAAGGCGTAGTTTACTTTATGAGCCAGCAGATTATTACTTTTCCCTGAAAGAAATATTAGAAAATGATAATGGAGGTATTGCAGTGATTCGGGGTACTAAAGTAGTTAAAGTTGACCCTGAATCTCAAACTGTGTATTTAGATAAAGGAGGAGAAATTACTTATAATAAGTGCTTAATTGCAACTGGATCAAAACCAAAAAACTTACCAGTGTTTGAAAATTCTGATGATCAAGTGAAAAAACATGTAACTCAATTTAGAAATGTTGATGATTTTAAAAAATTAAGCAAACTTTGTGACAAATTGGATTCGATTGTGATTGTTGGAGGGGGATTTCTCGGAAGTGAACTTGCATGTGGAATAGCTAAAAGAAAGGGGTCTACTTTAAAAGTTACACAGATATTTCCAGAATCAGGAAATTTAGCAAAAGTTTTACCTGAGTATTTAAGCAAATGGACACTGAAAAAATTAGTGTCTGATGGTATAAATGTTGTCCCAGATGTGACTATTAAATCAGTGACTAAGGAAGGAAATAAATTGCATTTGCAATTAAGTAACAATGAAATAGTTAAGACAGATCATGTCATTGTAGCTGTTGGCTCAGAAGCAAATACAGATATAGCAAAAATATCTGGATTAGAAGTAGATGAAAAGACAGGAGGTTTTGTAGTTAATACTGAGATGGAAGCCCGAAGAAATTTATGGGTTGCTGGTGATGCATCTTGCTTTTATGATGCATTGCTTGGAAGGCGTCGTGTTGAGCATCATGATCATGCTGTTGTTAGTGGAGAGTTAGCTGGTAGAAATATGGTTAATGGCCATAAACCATATAAACATCAATCTATGTTCTGGTCAGATTTAGGACCTGATATTAGTTTTGAAGCAATTGGGCTTGTAGATTCTGAATTACCAACAGTAGGTGTATATGTTAAAAATATTCAGTCCGATGCTTATATATCTGGTACCAATAACGCAGAAGTGAAATCTGAGTCTGCAGCTATACAAGAAAATGCTAAACAATATGAATCAGCAGCAGCAATGGGAAAAAGTACTGAACAATCAGAAAAACAAGTACCAAAAAGTGAAATGTCACCATCAGAGCAGTTGGACAATTACAATAAAGGCGTGATTTTCTATTTAAGAAATAATATTGTTGTTGGAATTGTTCTGTGGAATGTATTTTCGAAAATGAATATAGCAAGAAAAATCATTAATGAATCAAAATCTTATGATGATTTTACTGAACTTGCTAAACTCTTTGAAATGCAGTCAACAGACGAATAGATATTTTTTGGTAATTTTTTAATTTATGTAATTAGCTTTTGCATGTAACATAATCATTAGAATTTAAAATCAGAATTAATTGCAACATTTATGACAAATCTTTGTATCTTAAAAATTGAAAGCTGTATTTAATACTTATCATGATTTAGTAATATATTTATTTTATACTATGTTGTGCAAAAAATTTGTAAATTTTACACAATGCTCTGTAAAAAAAAAAACTAAATTATGAATGTCAATATGATGTTTCATTTATGTTTTATGTAGCTTTTTATTAAGTATTTAGGAATAATATGTAGTTGTTACACGTGTACAAAAAGGCTGGAGTAATCTTTAGATTTTTAATGAATCTAGAAGAGTAGGTATCATCCTGATATTTTAATATAGTTTTCCATACAAGTTACTTATCTTTATGAAAATTTTGCTTGCACACATGTTGCATATCTAAATGTAAATTCTTGTATAATTTTAAATTAATAATCTTTGAATTAAAAATTCGGTCTTAAGTTCTATTCATTTAATTTAACACTGAAAATTGTTGTAAACTATTGTTACTAGTGTTAAATAAAATGCTCTTTATGTTTAATTACTCATAAATATTATTCAATAATTTAAAATACTTCTAATATTGATTAATTTCTTTATAAATTAGAGATGAATATACTTGTGTACTTTTAATTTATTTCAGTAAAGTAAGATGCCAAAGGGAAATTCAGTTTGTATTCTTTTCATAAAAGATATTATTTATCTTTATAATTAAATGATTTTACTTTATAACTCTCTATTATGTGTATTATATTATTTAAATTACAATTGCTAAAAAATATTTGATTTTAGTAATTTAGTACACATGAAAGTGAGGAAATTTGACTTTCCCAAAACATTCTTTTTTAATAAATCAGTATTGTTATATTATTTAAGTATTTTTGTAAATAAAATATTTATTTTCTCTTTTATATTGCATTAAGTGTTCCCATTTATTTACAAAAGTTTGATTTTGTCTGTAAAATGAATCTAGATTTTAATTTATTGTTTCTGAATTTTATTCCATTATATTATGCCTCTTACTCTTAATAAAGGTATAAATAACTATGGTGCTTATGTATGAACCAATTGATCATTTCAAAGTAACAAAAAAAAAATATTATAAAATTTTGCAAATTGACTGCACTTAATTTTTTATTATATTTAAATGTATATTTTTATTAGTAATTGGCAAATTTCAAAGTTAAATTAAAATATGAATTCAAAATTAAGCTTTTATCCTTTTTTGAATGAAAATATAAGTTAACTATGTTCGTTTCTCATTTAAAAAATTTATTAAAATCTACAACATCAGGCAACATTTTTTTTTTGGAGAAAATGATAAACTGGTTCACATGTTTCTACCATATCTATATAATATTGAAAATATCCATTTGCTTTGAAATAATAAGTGCTACTGAAGCTGGGATACTTAATTATCAAAATTGAGTTTTTCTGTGAACTTCTTCAATGATATAGTAAAACAGTATACAAAATGCAGCTATAAATCTGAAATGAAAAACTTTTGGCTGATTTTTTTCTTTAAATTTCAAAACTGTTTTATTATTTCTTTTTAATTTTGTGGGTAGAATAGTTTATATATTAATATTCTGTAATTTATATATATTTATATATCCATGTAAATGGGCCAGTTTCATTTTTTAACTTGTTATGGAATTTGCACCTATTCTAAAAATGGTGTTAATTATATCCTCAGTATTTGTTGCAGAATTGCAAGTTGAATGATTAATGCTCTTGGACTTTGGTTCAACAGCTTATGGATTTGATTTCCTCTTTCAGCATGGATGTGTTTCGAGTTCATTTTAAGCAGTCAGATTAGTCCAATCAGTTCTAGTGTGCTAAAAATAATTGTAAAGTATCAACCAACCAAACTTTGCTCTTTGAGCATCATGAGCCTTGTAGTCCAAAACAAATAAGAAATATTTTCTGGGTTAGTCTTGAAATCTGAAAATAAAGGCAAAAATGATAGAACAGTTTCAGAGATGAGCACCATTTTATATCAATATATTGTTCAGGCAAAATATAGTCAGAAAAATTAACATGTCCAAGATGGAGCAAGTGAAGTGAAGTGTGTTCAGTCTGTAATCTGAAAGATGACATCCTGACAATCTTAAGAAATACTTGGTAGATGTTAGGAAATCCTCGCAAGATCTTTCCAAGGAATCTTCATTAGATGTTTGACTTAATTTTGTCTGGATCAAGTTAAATGTTTCCCAAATTAGTAAATGATATTAAAGGTTTCTTTTTTTGCTCTTTTTATTTCAAATCTTGAAATTACTGCGCTAATGGAATTCGTAAATTCCATGTTTGCAAATAATTTATAGTAACAATAAAATTAACAAATACAATTGCTCATTTTCAAAAAGATAAATATTGCATCACTTAAAAATTTAAAAATATCTGATCTCATCAAATCAGAAACTGTGTTTTTTATACATGAAAAAGATTATTTGCTGTGTGAAATGGAATACGAATATAACTAAAGGAATTTTCAAAAGAATACTTGTGTATCATTACACACAATGATAATAGTTTAAGAAATTAGAAATTTATTACTTTTTTTTTTTTTTTTTTTTTTTTGAACAAAAGAATTTCTGAAAATTACATTGAAAAAGATCAAATTGGTTTTATCAGTATTTATTTTTTAATTTATATTGTTTTTCCTGTTATCTTGCCACTAAAAAATTATCACCAAATTAATATGTATTTACTGATTTTTCTATAACTTCTAAATTATTTCATAGATGATAATATTCTGGGTAGAATTTTTATTAAGATTTAAATCATGACTTTCAACAGTCACAACTGAATGGGCTGAATTTAATATTTTCACAGGATATTGAGTTTTCTTTAGATTATCATTTTGCTTGTAATTATAAAATAAATATATAATACTAAATTAAAGAATACATAAAGTGTTTAAATCAATCATTAAATATCAATTAACTGGAAAAAATTTGTTTCATATAGAAAACTTTTATCAAATTCACATTTATTAAATATTTTGAGACTCCAATAGTTCCACACACACAAACTGTTTCAAATATATTACATTTATTTTATTTTAGACTTCTACTGTACATAAAATATACACATTTTTTATATAAAAGGATTTTTTTTTTTTTTTACCAAAAGCTTCAAAAAAAATTTTAAAGTACAAAAACAATGAAATATGAATTGCACTTAAATTTTCAATTCATGTTTCATTTATTTGCTTTTGCATTCATTTTGGAAACATATTTAATACAAATTACAGCTAAAGAACTTGTGTGTGATCAACAAATAAAATGATGTAAGAAGATATGTTATTTGCATAGTGTTTTTTATCTGAAGTTAAGTCACAGCTAGACATTCACTCATAACTAAATTTTTTGCCCCCCCCCCCAAAGTGTGTTTTTATTGACGATTCCAACAAGGAAATTATTTGTAATTTCATACAATAAGTGGAAAGGTGAACGATGCTGATATTTTTTAAATTCTTAATGTGATTTCATATTTTGTTCTCACTCCATCAAATATTTCATCTGTAGTTACATATAGGGATTAATACAACATTTAAATATAAAATTAAAAAGAATTTTTCATTCAGTGAAGTATGTTTGGCATGTTTCTTAAACAAATTTCAGCATTTACTTGGATTTTAAATTAAAATCAATATTTAAAAACACTAATGGTTACTTTCAATTTAGTATCATACCTATTATTAAAAATGTATTTCAACGCTTGGAATTGAAATTTGTCAATATAATATAATTCTTTAATAATATGTGCACCATAGATCTGTTAAATTATAAAACCAGAAATTAAATTTCTTCAAACTAAATTGCATCATTTATAATATAATTTTAAGAAATACTATTTTAATCTTTATAGATATTTTAAATTATTTATAAAAATACCCAGAGTTGTTTCAAAAGATGATTTGTAGATATAATTGTTTTCAGTTAATGAAATCTCTAAAACCAATATCAAGACAATATATGTATGCAAGGAGCATATTAAAATCTTTTGTGGAACTCTCTTCCTCAAACCGTCGGAAGTAAGTTCCATTGCAAAAATGTTTCAAATAAAGGAAACATACCATTTTTAGATTTAAAAATTCGATGTAACAAAAATTATAAACTAAATTTTTATATCGTCCCCAGTTCCCTATGATTATATTTAGGAATTTTGTCCCCTTTCCCTAGCAAATGTAACAAAATAGTTTCATTTCTTTACTATCAAAAATGTACGAGATTATTTAAATTCAAAGTTTGCGATTTCTTATCGGTAACAAAATAAAGATAATTCTGGGATAAAACTCATGGAAAGCACATTTTGGAGAAAAATTAATCTTCTCCATGTTTCTAAAGCCATGATGCTATAATGCAAGCTATGGCAACAACATCTTAATTGAAACATGGAAATTCAGTCACAATTATAATCAATCAGCTTTTGATGAGCCATTTCATCCGGGGGACATATATCTACGGTAATTTTTACTTAGGTATTCCATAGACCTTAAGTGTGCTAACATACACATATTAACCCCGTTGATTCATTGATGAGTGTTAATTTCAGACTGGATCATAAACTTCGGCGAAGAGCACTCAATCTTTAACCGCAAACCCACAAGCTCAACATTCATTACGCATATCACTCATTGCCTTACAATACTTTTAGACAGAGTTTCTACCAACTGTTGCTAAGCTAAGCATCCATGCTATACGTAATAACGTGAGCTTTGTCAAAAAATTATATTGAGAGAATATATCTAAAGCTAAAATTTTATGGATTGTACTATATATTTAGTCTTATAATAATTGTACTATCTTTAATCTTTTTCATGTAAAAATATGAGCTCGATAAATAATTCCTTACTTTAAAAAAAAAAAAAAAACAGTGCGGATTTTCCGAATATGGCTTTCATCTTCCTCATACATGTAGTAGGACTTTATTTCCTTTTAATATAATTTCAAACACGAAAGCCCTTCAGTGGAAAATGCTAGGAGCATTTCCAATAAAACGAACATATTTAATTTGAAACCTTTCATTTCTGCAAATATTTTAGTTATTCAGGAAACCTTTCTCAGATCAAATGATATGTTTAACTTAAAGAAAAAAATCACAGAAATGGTGGCGATTACTATATCAAACTCATTATCGTCTCAAATAATCCTTAAGAACAATTATTACACAGGTGGTATTGAAGTTTTCATTACGAAAAACTGAATATAACGAATTTCATGATATGCAAATTTACATATCACATAAATGCTTAATTTTAGGCAATTTAAAGATCAAACATGAATTAAAGGGTGATGAAACAATAACTCCTCAGGGCCAAAAATAGACCGACTGGATCAAGGAATATAATTTTGTCATTTTAACTTCATTTACTCTTACACATATTTCTCTTACCGAAAAAATTTCTTTTATAGACCACTCTTTTTGTTCGCCGAATTTATTTCATCAGTGCTACAACACAATTGAAGTTGATTAATAGGGAAATCATGAAAAAAATTTCATGATTTCCCTATCAATCAATATTTATATTTTTTCAAATTCCAAGAATACATGGGATTTGCTGATGGAAGGATATTACAGATCAAATTAATAAAGAATTTAGTACTGAAATTAATAGTTCGTACGACATCTTTCATAATATTGCATTGAAGCCATAGAAGTTAATTGCTTCGATCAAAAATAACTGAAAAACAATACCCACCAAGGTGAAATAATAACCTATGTAGTAAATTTACATAAAAAAAAAAAAAGTCTATCGAAAAGAAACAAATAATACCTCAGAAATTACACTACTGGACATTAAAATTGCTACACCAAGAAAGCGACATGCTACAAACGTGAAATTTATACGAAAGGAAGAAGGTGCTGTGATATACAAATGATTAGCTTTTCAGCGCATTCAGACAAAGCAGGCGCCAGTAGCGACACCTACATTGTGTTTAAATGAGGAAATTGTTCAGCTGATTCCTCATACACAAATTGCAATTGAACGTTGTTGCCTGGTGAAAAGTTGTGATGACTCGTGTAAGAAGGAGAAAAGCGTACCAGCACGTTTCTGACTTTGATAAAGGTCGAATTGTAGCGTACCGGGGTTGCGGTTTATCTTATCGCAGTATTGCTGCTCGCGTCGGTCGAGATCCAATGACTGTTAGCAGAATATGGAATCGATGGATTCAGGACGGTAATACAGAACGCCATGCGGGATCTCAACGGCCACCTATCACTAGCAGCCGAGAAGACAGGCATATTATCCGCATGGCCGTAATGGATCGTGCACCCACATCACGAGCCGTGAGTCAAGAAATGGGGTCGTTTGGAAGACAAGTGTCTGCACAAACAGTTCGACGACGTCTGCAGCAGCATGGACTCTCAGCTCGGAGACCATGGCTGCGGCTTCCCTTGACGCTGCGTCATAGACAAGAGCACCTTCAATGGTGTGATCAACGATGAACCTGGGCGCACGAATGACGAGACGTCATCTTTTCAGATGAATCCAGGTTCTGTGTACAGCATCATGATGGTCGCATTGTGTTTGGCGGCATCGTGGTGAACGCATACTGGCAGCGTGCATTCGTCATCGTCATACTGGCCCATCACCTGGTGTGATGGTAGGGGGTGCCATTGGATACACGCCTTGGTCACCTCTTGTTCGCATTGACGGTGTTTTGAACAGTGTACGTTTCAGTTCTGGTGTGTTACGACCCGTGGCTCTACCCTTTATTCGAGCCCTGCGAAACCCTACGTTTCAGCAGGATAATGCCCGACCGCATGTTGCCGGTATTGTACGGACCTTCCTTGATACGGAACATGTTCGGCTGTTGCCCTGGGCAGCACGTTCTCCATATCTTTCACCAATAGAAAACGTCTGGTCAATGGTTGCCGAGCGACTGGCTCGTCACCAAACGCCAGTCATTACGGTTGATGAACTATGGTATCATGTTGAAGCTGCATGGGCATCTGTACCTGTACATGCAATCCAATCTCTGTTTGACTCAATGCCCAGGCGTATAACTGCTGTTATTACTGCCAGAGGTGGTTATTCTGGGTACTGATTTCTCAAGATCTATATATCCAGCCAAATTTTTTCAAAATTTAATCACTTGTTATTTCTAGTATAATATATTTGCCCAATAAATATCATTTTGTTATCTGCATTTCTTTCTGGTGTAGCAATTTTAATGGCCAGTAGTGTAAATATTGGATTATGTGCAAAAAAGTTTCTACAAAATTACAATATACCATGAAACTTTCTAAAGCCAAATATTGAGTTTCTAAAGCCAAATACAGCAAGATCCGCATCTCTTATTACGTATATTCAACTCTATGAACCGTAGAGGCAGATAGATCCAAAATTCTATATTTGTAATAAATTTTAATAATCAAGTTCTATACTCACCAAATTCCCCATGCCTTTTGCAGAACATTTCAGCAACACAATATATCATAATTCTATTACAATTGATTACCTCGGCCCAGAGAGTATGAATCTAAGCAACAAATTAACATTTAAGAAGCTTAATTAGCCATCAAGAACACTAAAATATCCACAACAGGTAAAGATAATATATAAGCTAAACTATTCAAATTTTTAAATTAAGTAATCTCTCATTAGGTACTGCAAATTTTCAACAATATTTTTTACCAATGTTCTATTTCAAACAAAACTTAGCCCTCAATAAATTCATAATTGATCTACATCTTTAATCTGCGTCTGCTAAAAGTTTTGGAAAAATCTTGTTATCTTGAATAACAAACTTTCTAATTTGTGATCAGAAGACTGAAGAACATCATCTCGGTTTCCATATCTTCAGAGGCAATCAAACCGGAATGCAGTTTTTCCATCATGATCAATATCAGGCAAAAATTTAAAAGACATTTGTTATTCACTCTGATTATGACTCTGTTCATATTGATGGGTTGATTTACAAAAGCCTACAATTGGGCATAACAGGTGAAATTACTAGATGAATCCTTAACTTCTAGCAAAACAGAAAATAAATAAGATGGAGAAATAAGTATTCAAAATCAATTCATCAAGAGGAGTTCCACAGAATAGTGTATTATCTGTCATTTTATTTACCATTTCTATGCCGGATTTTTTTCTAAACATCTCTCATGGAGTTATGTAATATATGCAGAGGACATTCTTATTTTCTGTGCACATGAAAATTTAGAAATAGTGAAGAAAATTAAGGGGGAGCTCTATATAATACAGAAATCTGGTGTAACTATTGTAAACTAGATATCCTAAAAAATGTTCAGCAGTCAATTTATCCGGGCATAAAGGTAATCCTGATTGATCATTACGGTTTAACAGTTGAATTATTGAATGGGAAGAAATGAAATAATAAATAAAGATGAAATTCTTGGAAATAATTTTTATAAAAACTGGAAATTTTGGTCCTTTTGTCACGTATTTAAAAAATTCTTTCTAATAAAATTATGGTGCATTTAGTCAACTAGTAAACTCAATTAGCTTTAGTCTTCTAAATTATTTATATTATTTGCCAAACAAATTCTTCAGTTACAAAGCTTTTGGAAATAATAGAAGCATCTGCTATTAGAATCGTTTTAGGTAGATTCCTTACATACTGCTTCGTAAAATTGCAAATAATGGTACTATTGAATCCCAATTTTGGAAAATGTCAAACAGATTGTAGCTAAAACACATCTCTATAGGACAACATTCTCAATAGAAAAATATTCACAATTTCCTTTATTTTCCCAAGAAAGGTTATCAAATTCTTCTGTTGGATAAATGAGAAAAGCGTTAAAACCTCACATTTCATTCATTTTATGCATTCTCAAATTCATTTTTCAATCTACTTCTCTGTTTATTCAGATCATGGGTTCCATAACTTTTTTTTTTTCTCCTGGACCATTTTCAAAGTTTTACTATTTTCGGTAAACCCCTTGTTGCTACATTTCACTACTGTATTCCCAAAACTCTTAAAAAATATCACTCTAAATTGGGGATGTTAAGAAAAAAAATAAGTAGCACATTTTCTTGTATCCCATTTATTATAACAAACAATCAACAATTGACAAAAACTCAACAATGAGCTCTGAAATGTAAATCAACAATAAAAAAAACAGTGATACTTTTAATGCGACGGATGTACTTGATGAAATAACAGCAAATTATCAATATTTAACTTCAGTTTTGTTAGAAGAAGTAATCTCAAATCTTCCTGTTTTGTGATGTTCAATCTGCTTTTTTTTAACAGGTTGGTAACGGCACTAAAATTTCTTTCGACAAGACATAACGAGGGAAACGCTATCAAAAATTGCATTTTCTTGCAATTTCTCTCAGCCCAGGATATTTTTTTGGAATTTCTGCATGGAGCCAAACTGTTTGATAGCCTTTTTAAATTTCACTTTCAGTTCCTCGTTGGTGCTGAACTCAAATAGCTCCTCTTGTAACACTACATTCGCCTCTTCTGTTTCATCAAATGGGATTATGATCCATGGTGGTATTTCCATCGTCAGAATAACTTCAAATACTACTTTTGAAGTCATCATGCAGGGTATTTAAATGTTGAGCGTACGTCTGAATATCCTCATCAAGACATTTTACCTGTGACAAGTGCGAAACGGGGAGAATTCGCACCGACTAATATTTTAGTTTATTAATTTCAATTTACCAAGTACTATTGTCTATTCAATTCTTTGTTTGAACTGAGTCTCGAATATTTTTGAGTTTGTACCTAGTGAATGATGCTACCTGCCTATGTTGATAAGTAAATCCAAGCCACAATTTTTTAATTATGAAAACCAGAAAAAGTTTTCGTGGATCCCCACTTACAACTTGAGAATCGCTGTTTCCTTTTCACATCTACGTGGAAACCCGTGTGGAATCATATGGACTACTGGAGGTCCACCTGAACCACTTTGGAAATCTATGATTTAGATTTCCAGAATAAATCTCTCAACACTCAAGAAGCTATACAATATTTTGATGACCGAGACTGACAAACCATCTTCATGGATGCTTACAAAAAGACGATACCTATTGCTGGATGCTTCATAGATGGATGATTTGTATTTACAGTAATTAACATAATTTTTTTCTGCCTAAATGCCTGCAATATGTCAAGCAATCAATGAGCTTCTCAATTACGATAAAAGTAATATAAAATCTAGTAGATCTGTGAGCAATAGAGGAATGCAATAAGAAAATCAGTAAGCATGATTTTCATTTAGAACACAAAACATGGCAGGCTTCAAAATTTTTACAGCTCTTAAAATTACTTGGCTTCCAGCTCATGAAGACCTTACGATTAATGAAAAAAACAGATGAATTAACAAAATCGGTTACAAATATATGACTGTAGAGTGGCTTTTTACAGAAGATGTTTATTCTCTTTACCAAATATAAAATTGAACTCTCAGAACCAAATACTTACAGATAGTAAATATGATCTCTAGATTAATAGTCTCCAAGAGTAAAGTTCAATTAAGAAATCTCTATCAGGTCACGTATAAAAGTTATATTACTGAAAGATTCCAATTTAGAATGTTACTGACTCCTGCTCTTCTTTATCGCTTCCATTTCGCTAATTCTGTTATATCAAATCTTGGAAAATTTTTTTGCATAATCATGGGCAAATAATCAATTATAACAAGTTATCAAAATCGTTACATCTAGCTCAAACAAAATTGAAGATATTTATTAAAGATCAAAAGATTTTGAATACATCTCTTTGCATCAGAGACAAAAGCCAGAACAACTAGAGGTCACAAGTCATTTCCAACTAGAGATTACAAAAAGTGATTATTACTTTCTGTAATCTATACATATACACTGCTGGACAGTTGATAATGAAGGATCACAAATTGCAATGTAGCATAATATTAAGCAAGACAGGAGGCCTAGTAGGATAAAGCATAGTTGCCACACTGTTCAGACATTAAAATAAAGAATATTTATTGTTCTGAAAAGTACAAAAGCTGTGAAATATCTGAAAGAAAAAAAATGTTCATGTAATGGTGCATACGGAAAAAAGGAACAATGCATCGAAAAGTCAGCAGGCACCTTGAAGAAAGGTAACAGTACGGGATATGTCCACCGTGGAGTGTGATGCAACATTCCACAAGTCGTATCATACTTTGCACATTATTCAGCAGCTGTTGAGGCAATATCCCATTCCTCTGTGAGTGCACGGATGAGGGTGTTCTTGTTAGTCGGAGGATAGTTTCGACCAGCAACTTGCCTCACCAAAGCATCCCACACATTTTCAATGGGGTTTAGATATGGTGAACGTGATGGCCATACGAGGCGTTGAATACCTTCGCTGTCTAGACAATCCTGAACAGCGAGACCTACCTGACTTGGGATCCAGTAGAAAATAATGTCATACTTAATGCCCCCAAGATCAGATCGATAATTTGATACTCAGCACGCCTAGGCGTGTTACGGCCTGTATTGCATCGTCTGGGGGGGCATACTATGTATTAACCATCGTACCAACCATGTTATATTGGTTTTTGTAAATAGGTTCTTTTATGAAATTTGCTCCAGGGAGTAAAAATCGAAATTTTTATTAATAATGTCAAACATATAGCATTCTTTTTGCTCTTAACCTTTTGTTTAATAGACTTTACAAATAAGTCGCTTTTATTTTACTTCTCTTTTTGCTTGAGTTTGCTCACTATCCTTAATTTATGGACACCAGTGTCGTTATTTCTATATAGAAAATATGAAACTTACATAATGCAATGCTAGAGGCATCTAGAATAAAAAAAAATACCATATATTTTGACACACATCTTAATTATCCAAGACACCATTTTTAAAATCCCATTAAACTTTTCATATTCCACGGAAAACAACATATAGAAAGTCAGGTTGGATCTAATGGATAATGGTCTTATGTGATAGCAGTTTCAACCAATTATCCTTCAAAAAACATTGATATTTCCTTCCCTGATGTCTGAAATAATGTGTATTAAAATGATAATTCACAACCTTGTCTTTCATCTTGTAAATCATAATTGACCAAGCGGCAATATATATTTCTTTAAATTCTCTTCAACAGTTTATTAAGGTTCCATGTATTGTAGTGGGAAACTTCAATATTCAACATAATTATAGTGGTGACTTTTCACATTCTGAAATGCGTGTAGCCTTTTCATCATGATTATAATTTATGTATTTTGAATGAATCTCAATTAATGCATATTTCGCCTAGAAGGGCATACTCGTTGATAGATCTTACAGAGGGTATTAACACATTTTTAGAACGATTTCGATAATGAATTAAAAAAAAAGTAAATGTTTTAGAATAAAAATTTTTGTCAACAGCTTATTATTTGAAATGAGAAATATCGTCTGCTACTTTTAAATTTATTCTTCTTTTAAAATGTCGCATAAAAACATGATGTGAAATGAAGGATATGTTTTTGCGCTTTTCGAAGATAGACGTTCTTTTTCCAGAATTCAAAAACGTTGTGAAATGCATGGTATTAAAATTTTTAAGTACAAAATAAGCAATATTATTACTCGGCTAGGTAAAAACTGTCAGTCATTATTTCTACATAGAAAGAAGACTCCAAATGAATATCCGTAAAAGGAACGTACTGTTTCAATGTTTCTAAAGTGAAATCGCTGGTAGCAAGAGAAAATCCGCCAACACAAAAATCAATTGCAAAGACTTCAGATACATCTGTAGCAACAAGAAATAAAATAATAAACCACTATATTTACAACTTAAAAATG
Organism: Latrodectus elegans; assembly: GCA_030067965.1. NCBI lineage: Eukaryota > Metazoa > Arthropoda > Arachnida > Araneae > Theridiidae > Latrodectus > Latrodectus elegans. The sequence goes on along the minus strand of CM057822.1, from coordinate 64,778,025 downwards.
CTAAAAACATAATGTTCACCAGCTTTTGCCGAGACATGTGGCTCAACGCAAAACATTTTGAAGAATCCTGTATGAAAACCACTTAGCAGGGATAAATGGAAAAACATTGTGACCCTTGATGAAGCATGGGTTTACCTAAATGACTGTAACAAAAAAAGGTCTTTTACTATAGAAAATGAGGAGAAAAAAATGTACAAACCCATTTCCGTCAATGTAAAAAAAGTTTCAGTTAGGGGTTTATGATTGTCGCAGGTTACTCCAACAATGGGAAATTAAAAATAAGAAGAGTGATTGGTTGGTTGATTGGGTTTTATGGCGCAAGGTCCAAAATTGGACATGCTGCGCCAAATAAAAAGAGTGGAAAGAAATGTTAAAATCAACTCATCGTACTATAAGAAGATTTTACGCCCAAAATTTACAAAAGAAATTCCATTTCTTTATCTCTATGACTTTCAGAGAGAGAAACTTCATCAAGACAAAGATATAAGTCACACTTCAAAAACTACTACTGCGTTCCTTGAAAAAATGATGACTAATACAGATATTGCATGTATACATTTTCAATATATCCTAGCGAAGTCTCCTGACATTTCACTTATGGACCATTGTGCCTTTGGTCTGTTAAAAAAGGCTCTTTCTAAACGCAAACCCATTACGATAGATGGACTCTGGAAAGTAGTGGAAAAGGAATGGAAAGCAATACCCTTGGGAATATTGTGAAAAGCTCTTCTATCATGGAAATCACGATGCAGACTTATAGTCCAGAATAAAGGCTATCAGATCGAACATTTTAAAAAATAATCTTTATATTTTAAATATTAATAAACGGCCGCGAAATCATTCTAAAAATGTATTAATACCCTTGTACATTGTTCTGCAGACATTTTACTAAAATAGGCTATGACAGAAATTCTCAAGCTATTCTATTTCCCATTTCACTGCTTTTAGGTTCTTTACAAAATACTTCTCTTTAAATGATTGTATTTGTTACCCCCATAAAAATATATCAGAATATTTTGCAATACTAAATAGTTTTATAGAAAACATTAAAAAAATGGTAAAAATGATTTATGAAATTATAATACTTATGCTTTACTATACTAGAAATTTATTGGAACTTGCATTTATACAAATCTTATTATGCCTATAAAATTAATGATTATATTACTCAAAATCAGAAGCGTGCAAATCACAGATGTATTACATTCAAGGTATGCATATTATCTTTGCAGCTTTTAACAAATAAATGAGAAAAATTGACAGGAAATTATTTTCATGTTAACGTATTATACAAGTAATTAATGTCATTCAAAAAATTAGAGCTTTTGTCCTTGATGAAAAAGGAAGAAAAATATATATATATATATATATAATTAGAGACTATTTTAATCAATGCTCGCAACTTAATAAGTAATATCCTTTGCATTACCATCTTTTTTTCAACTAGGTAGTTTTAAGCATTGCTGGAGAATAAAATATTATATTTTTTTTATTTAATTGCCAAATAATATTTTTCAACTTAAGTTAGTAAAAAAGAGATATTGAGAGTATTGCTGATAACCTTCTTGTAGTGATTCAGAGATAATGCCTAGTAATTTTAAGCATCTATTTTCAAATCACATAATGGTAATTTTCCCAATTGCAATAAATTATCTATAATTTTAAAGACAATGTATAAATATTTAAGCTGCATTTATCATTATTTATAATATCAATAAAATATTTTGAATCAAATTAAATTATTCATAATTCAAATACATTTTTATTCCAAGTAATAAAGAAAATATAAACATTATAAGATTCATAGCATTATTACAAACACTGGCAAGAAAAGTTTGGGCATATAAATGTGAAACAAAAATAACCTTTCTTCTTTTAACAGATAAAATATGAAAATGTTTGTTCAGCACAAAAATGATGACAGAACCATAATACTAATACAACAGCATATTTTTAAAATTGTTCAGCATATAGAACTATATTGAATCAATATGATCAAAAAAAATTTTTTTTTAAAGAAATAGAATAAAATGAAACAAGAGATGCATGCAGAATTTCATATATTTTTATACAAAAGTAGCTTACATTCTTTAGAGCTAAAACTAAGCAATTAAAAGTTGGCATAAATAATTATTTTTTTACCCTTATCATAATAATTTTCTGAAATAAGATTAATACATTTAAAGGTGTTTTTGAAGTTTTTTTTTTTTAATCATTCAATAAATTTTGTCATATGTGATATATGAGCTTAGTGTAAATTATTTTTGAATAAAACAACATGTAATATATCACAGATGAAATATTCAATTTTCGGAATTATTTTATTAATATACAAAGTTGTTTTAATTTAATTAATGTTAAACAATTTTTATTTCTCTCTGATAATTGCTTTAAATTTAATCTATTGTCTTCACAAAGTTGCTTGTCTAATGTATGTCTAACACATATTTCTTTTGTAAAGCAAAATCCAAGATAATTTTACATTCATAAACAAATGTCACTAGCACAACATTAGCAGAAAAGTAAATACCAAGAACTTTTATAAGGGGGAGGGGACATTCTTTTTATCCAACAGAATTATAACTACAATAATTCTATAAATTTGCAAATAAAAGAACTTGGAATTCAGTTTTTAATAAAAAATGTATGACATTTGGAAAAGAATACAGCACATAATGATAAATATAAAAATACATAGGATAATGTAGGAAAACTTTAAACTAACAAAATCAATAAAGTGGCTAAAATAATTGATATTTAAATAACTATCAGTTCTTTTAAAACAGATAATTTTCCAAAACATTTTTCAATTAAACTGTAAGCAGAAAATTTTTTTTTATTTATTTAAAGAATTAATAAAAGGTTGCATTCTTTAAATTACTTTAAATAATAAAAAATTTTAGAGAAATATTTATATTTATCTTAGATCAAAAAACATTTTAAAATACATAAATGTTACTTACAAATATGGAATGTATTATTTTAAGAAAATTAATTTCATAAAAATTTATGTGAAGTTCTCTCAGTTACTAATAATTATGTAACAGGTAAAATATTTATTATTGGATTAATAAGAATAAAAATGTCCTTATTGATTGCAAAACTTTTTTAATTTCCAGTTTCCTTTCAAATTTCTTTTTAAACAAAGCTTTTTTTATACAAAAAAGCTTCACTCATGGTGATAGAGTTAAGTTCATGGGAGATAAATGCATTGCTGGAGGATTATTAGTTGTTTGAAAACGAAATTGGTTAGAATTGCCTTTCATTTCTTCAGCATGAACTCTACGAGCAGCTATTTGTCTCAAAAGAGTTTTGGCATCTTCTTTAGTCTCAGGATAATCTAGACATTTTTGCGCATTCTCATGAGCTTCTTCCAATTTTAAATGTTCATAGTAGTATTTGGCTAAATATAAATATGCATGGCATAGCTCATCTCTGTCAAAAGCATTCCTAGCTTCAGCATCTCTGATATAATTTGTATAGGCTGCAGCTGCCTGTTTTTCCTCATTTAATTTTTCATACATTTTAGCAAGCTTTATTAAAGCCATACCTTCAATATCTCCAACAGCATGTGCTTTCCAGAAACATTTCTTTGCTTCTTTCAATTTATCCAATTTCTCATAAGCTTCTCCTAACGCAACCATCATACGAGAATCATAGGGACGCAGATATTGGGCTTGTTTATAATAATAAAGACAGTAATAAGGCATCTTTAAAATTTCATAAGTCTGACCTAATCCATACCAAGCACGATAATCTCTCCTATTAACTTCTATTGCTTGACGGTATGCTTGAATCGCAAAACTTGTATTCTTCATTTCCATATACTCATGTCCCATCAGAGTCCAAGCTGATAGATAACTAGGGTTGAGTTTTAATGCTCTTTGAAAGTATAGTACTGCTTTTTCATGTTGTGTACGTAAACTATAATAATTTCCAATAACACAGCATGTCTCTACTCTATATTTATCAATGTCACAAGTATTATGGGCCAAATTACTCAACTCAACACGCATTTCTTGTACATATAACAAATTAGAATATATGTCTAAATTATCTAGTCTATAAGGGTCTACTTTCAGAATATCCTGGAAACCAACAATAGCTTCTTCTAAATTTCTCATATTGTGATGTGCTATTGCAATTTGAGCCATGATATATGTACTTTTGGAAAAGCCAACTTCCATAAGACTTGAATAAATTTCCAAAGCAGATTCATTCATCTGTATTTCTAAATAAGTATGGGCCAAAAAAAAATCTTTGATCCAGCAATCAGGTAAGGTTAAATCATTTAACATTTCCCTATCAGAAATCAGTGTAGCTAGTTCTAGCCAAGATCCCCAGAAAAATGGTTCACTTTGAATAGCTTCACAGAGAATTTCCAAAGCATACTTTTCTAACTGTAGTTTTTTTAAAACAACACCATACAAATAGAGACAATAACCATCTAATGTTTCAGATAAATGAGCTTTCTGTAATTGGAGACGTAAAGATTTCAAAACAGTATTTTTTGATTTGTCATTTGGAGAAGATGCTTCAGCAATGTCATCTAACCGTTTTTTCTCGCCTGAGCAATAAATAGAATAATAATGCAAGAATTTTCCAATGGATGACTTGCTATTCATTACAAAGTAGGCAGCTCGATCATATTCTTGACAATCAAAATATGATTTAGCAAGGCAATAATCTGCAAACTCACTTTTATCCATAGTTAATATTTCATTTTGCCGATCTGGCTCACTTGAGACTTGATCAATAATTGAACGGTACAATTCAGCAGCCCAACTAACTGTGTTTCTAAGTCCTCTGTTACTACATTCTCGCATTATTCTTGCTAAATCAGCACTTATTTTCACAAGGTCATACTCTCCTAATGTTGCCATTTTAAAGTATTAAAGAGTTAAGTTTATCTTCAAAAAAGCTGCAAAAAAATTTTAAAGAATAAATAAAACAAAACGCAATTTGAAACAAATGCAAACACAAACATAAATTTACAAAATCATTGTAAAATATAATTAACCTTAAATTCACAAGGGTTGTATAACAAAATATTACAACTTATTTTTTAATTAGCTTAATAAAAATGGAATGAAATCAAGTTAAGAAAAAAGCTCTAAAAATATAGTTAACCAATATTATCAAAACCCATTTCAACATTAAATTTTTCTATAAATTTTTCATCCATTCTTCTTAAACGTGCCAAAAATTCTTCCTTTTCTTCTTCGTTCCAAGTAGCATACCACTCACGGAATAATTTCATTCGACATTGGAAAATACTTGGTGGTCTTTCATTTAATTCCAAGCTATTTATAGAATTAGAAACCCCATTTATTTCTTTATGAGAATATGTATCTTTCAGAATTTCATAAAATTCTTCTTTCTGCATTTCACTATATTCCATGAACCACTGAATTAAATAATTTAGTTGTTCTGCAATTCCAATGGGTCCTCTATTTGCCATAATCTTAAGTAATAAGAAAAATCAAGGAGTATAATTCACTAACCGACAAAAAGCTTCTTTATTCTTCAATGACCAACGATCATAGTATGATGAAAACAGCCTTAATTGAGATTTAAATGTTGAAGCAGAACCTGGAGCACAACTGAGGTTTTGAAATTCAATTAGTAAATTTTCTGGTCCAGATGAAGTTTTATTTGCTAATACTTCTAAAAATTCTCTTCTTTGTTTGGTAGACCAATTAGAATACCAAAACAATACAATATGGATTTCTTCTTCTTCTAACAATGGTACCATTTGATGTAATTTCTAAAAAAAGATATAAATTTCAATTGAAGTAAATACATACTTTATATATATAAATTTTCTATTTATATACTAATATGCACAAAACATTCATTAATAGCAAAAATTTTCACTAAAGAGTAAAGAACAGTACAGAGGGTAAAATGCACCAAGCGAGGGATAAGGTGGTCAAAACTGGCTTAGCGGTTCAGAATGTGTTTGCATGACGAGATTTTCGTTCTATGATGTAAGGTGATCATTGGACGGACATGCACAAAATTCGTTTTGTGTGCAATTCTTGAGTTTAATGAGTAATTTCATTGGTTTACAAATTAAGAATTTGCTACCTTATGCTAAGAATGATCCTGTTATTGGACTTCGAATTTTTTTTAAAGTTATATAATCTTGAATTTTTAAAAGACATATTGCTAATAATTTTTTAAATATTGATTCAAATTTTTGAAAACTATATTTTTTGAATTTTTTTAGTTATATTATTTTGAATTTTTATTTGGTCTACCAATAAAAGATCAATAAAGATAAAAGAATGTACGAATTAAAGATAAAAGAATGTACAGCATACTAATTGTATGCCCTGTTAGTTTGATTCATACATTGATGGGTATTATGGCGGAGAAATTACAATGAAAATACTGTAAGAAATTTCTTCAAAGCAACCCTTCTTTCTTGGCCAGATGGCTTAATTTTATTTTTCAATACAATTTTATTCAGAGGGATTATTAGTAACTCAAGTTTTAATAAAAATGTATATTTACATAAGTAAAAGTAAGCTTTATTGTGTGTTTCAGATTAGTGTTAGATTGTGCCATACTGAAATTTTTTGAAGGTGGGCGTCACATGCCCGGTTAGTTAAAATTGGAGTTTGCATAAAAAATGCAATTTTTTAATGTTGGAAACTTAGCATTGTTGTCCTGTTGTTACTATAGTAGGTAGCACTACACTGAAGTTTTTTTTATGGTAGATGCCTCTGCTTGGTATATTAAAATTCAAATTTTATTTTAAAAATTTTTTCCTAGTTATTTGAATTTTAATACTTCTATAGTACATAATTATAAAAGAAATATTTGAAATTTAGATATTTGAAACTTGAATTAATGTGGGATTCCAAAGTTGAAGCTTAAATACGATCAGTATTTAGTAAACAGATATTACTCTTAGTTGCTGAAATAGTTGTGCAGCGATAGGCATGAAAATTGGAAATTGCGCTAATCCTGTACTGTTCCATCATTTTTTACCAAAATTTTATTTTTAAAATTGAAAATCAAGTACATTTTGATAGTAATACAAACTGCAATAAAAAACATTTGAAAATAACATTGTATTTATTAGTAATTTTTATTAAGTAATATTTTTCACAAAACTTTAAGAATTGTGGAATGGCAAATGCTGATTAATTACACATCCAACACTCATAAGCATTTGCACATTTAAAAGGATATACTTATTTTAGAAAATCCTTTATCAAACTAAAGATCATTTAACAATCACTAAAAGATTAAAACTAAATTGAAGGAGGATTAAAAGGGAATTTAACTTCAAAAATTGCCTCTCTTTTAAATCAAAATCATAAATATGGTTTTTTTTTTTAAAAAAAAAAAAAAAAAGATATATATATTAGACAAAATCAATCATTTTCATCTCTTTTTTAATGCTCTTTATATTTATCAAGCATACATCTTATGATCGCAAAAGAATGTTATTCAAGAAAGTATAGGAGAGATATTTTTAGACTAATTTGACAAACTATACAATCTATTCCACAATTGAAGTATTTTAGAAGTCATCCAAAAATCATATGTTGTATGATCAAATCATACTAGTGGACAGCTATATATTATATATTTAAAGTACAATAACTTAAGTTTCACTTTTAAGTAGGTAATACAGTCATGTATAGATGGAAAGAGATTTAAATTAGATTGCGCCCAATGCTCATTTTTTGTACATGAGAGCAAATTAGACTCAGAACTACAAGCATCCAAGCTCAAAGTGAAGTCAAATTCCTGAACTGTTAAACTAAAAGCCAAGATACAAATTACTCAGTTATCAGCTCGGATGATAATAGGAAGATACAAATTAAGTTAAAACTTTTTCTGCATTGAATCTGTAATCAGACAAATTAACTCCAAAATAGGGACAATTGTTGACAATAGTCTTTTTTATTTTTTACAAAAAATGTATATCAGAAAATAAAGTATAAATATCTTAATATTTTGTGCTATTATTTCACTATTATTTTACCCATATCCAGAATAAATTTTTCTTACTAGACATTCATTAAGATAATGGAAATTTTATTCTTCAAGAAAAGAATATATTATCATATTTTGCTGACCATAATCTGCAAGAACTTTTTTAAAGTAAAAGAAAAAAAATTACATAAACCAAGGCAATTTTTTGCCGAATATTCAAATACAGCCAAATAAAAAATGCACAGTAGATTGTGTAAATACACAGTAAATTTAATAAATTGTTCAGAAAAAATATTTATTATGAAAAATGATTTGTTTGCACCCCCTTTAATGAAAAATAAGATTTAAACTGAGATAAAAGAGTGACATCAATCATGATCTGAGAAGATTCTAGTAAAGCTTATCAATTTTTAGTTTTCCATAACTTTTAAAATGAGCTATAGACATATTTTAAAAATAAACTATATTTGTTTTGTTAATAATTAAATGGAAAAAAATGGATTATTTTTTAACTGCTCATTGGATACATTTCTCTTTTGCATTGTGCATTCTTTTACCTTACATTAGCATGTTTTTCGCCATTTTTTTATTAGTCTTACAGCTTTTAGTTTAAAAAATGTTGTGTAATTTAAACGTTTTGGCTTCCACAAGATATATGAATTTGAATGTTTCTAAAGTGAAATATCTCCAATTAAGACAGATGTTCATCGATGCTAATTGTAACTGTAATATCAGTCTGGGAAACCAATTTCGTTCTTGAACGTAAAGAGACAATTCAGATTACAGTTAAACTAAGTCAGTCAAGTCATAGTTCCATCTTTATCCATTTATAAAACATAATAGTCATTTTTTCTTTTTAAATTTTATTGTAAGCTTTTATGATAGAGAATTTTTTTATCAGATTACCATGGTGGCATATAATATGCACAATGAAATTCGGAACTGCTTTAACACATAATTTGCAAATTATATACAGGAAAATATGGTATATAACCAGCACTTTTTATTGTTGTTACAATAATTACACACTGCATTATCATTGTTAAAGTAATCTAAAGTGACAGTTAAAGCATTATTGCTTGAATTTAATTCAGAAAAAAATTAATGCTCATATATTTTAAATTTTTTCTGCAGATGAATACTATAAATAAGAATATATTTTATTTCAAATTTTATAACTCTCGTATTTCCTTTAGAGATTGGATTGTCATGTGAATTAAGATAACTGATAATTGAGGGTTAACAAAATGGTCCTGAAAGAAAAACCTTTCATATTTAGAAGAGTTCTAGTAGCTTAATATAGCTTTCCATTAACATTCAGCAAAATGAAGCATTTTTTATGGACAGTTATTAAGAAAGTGGCCACATTATCCCTTGATGAGTTGGGGACATGTCCACATTATTCTATGACATCCAATGTTTTATTAAGAAAGTGGCCACATTATCCCTTGATGAGTTGGGGACATGTCCACATTATTCTATGACATCCAATGTTCTGCTGCTGAGACCTGGATGTAGAGAGGAGGGTGCCAGCTGAGGAATTACCTCATCCCCAGACTATGATTCACATTAGAGGCAAAGGTGCTGAGCAAGTATTCCAAACCCAATAACCTTAAGGTACAGTCCAGGGCTTCCCAGTACCACTATGTATGCATAATCCCATTAAGAGCTTAACGTTTTTGAAAAATTAAATACAGTACAATATTATTAGAAAATATAAAAGCATTTTACTACACTTAGTGCAAATTGCTCGAAAGGAGAGTTTATAATACACACAGTCAATGTTTACATATAAGGGAGGAAAATAAAAATCAGCAAAATGATCTAATCACATACCCCAACAGACATGTATACAGAGAAATGTATCTTCCATTGTTCATTAATAATTGGAATTAACCCTGGAATTTTTGCTCTAAAGAATGTTGTCTTTTACAAGGCCATGGTAGGTTACTTTATCATTAGACAAATTTTTATATAATGCTAAATGTATCAATAGTTATGTACATAAACACATTAGAAATTAACTCTTTAGATGAGTCTAAATGTACATGAAATTTGATTGAGTGTTTTAAGAACCTTTGAATATTATACAATGTTATTTTCATAATATAGACAGCAATTTTAAAGTAATCAGTGAAAATAAATATGTTTGAATTTAGCAATCAGCAAAATGATCTAATTACATACCCCAACAGACATATATACAGAGAAATGTATCTTCCATTGTTCATTAATAATTGGAATTAACCCTGGAATTTTTGCTCTAAAGAATGTTGTCTTTTACAAGGCCATGGTAGGTTACTTTATCATTAGACAAATTTTTATATAATGCTAAATGTATCAATAGTTATGTACATAAACACATTAGAAATTAACTCTTTAGATGAGTCTAAATGTACATGAAATTTGATTGAGTGTTTTAAGAACCTTTGAATATTATACAATGTTATTTTCATAATATAGACAGCAATTTTAAAGTAATCAGTGAAAATAAATATGTTTGAATTTAGGATCAAATTTTAAATTTGAAGTTTCATTTCTAATTTGTTGGTTGTTTATATTATTAACACTAAACTTGTTTATTTAAAAATTTAAGTTAAAATTGTCTTTAAAAAATTATTTATTGTCTGACTACTTTGAGAATATTTCAAACAGCAGTGATTAGATGAATATTTTTACATTATAAGTTTATTCACAAATTTGCAATTTTAAGTAATAAATTTTGATATATTACTATTAAGTTAAATAATTGGTGATGGTCAATAATAGATTCCTAAAAGGTAAATTATTAAATTTTATAAAATAAATAAAAAGTTTAAAATTTAAATAATCTTAATACTATTTGTTTATCAATAAAAATTTTGACTTTTATTATATGGGTAAAAAATGGAAGCAATAAAACTAGATGCAAAATAATAAACAAAGAGAAATTTTGGTTATTGGTTTCTTTTAAACATAATGATCCTTTAATTAAATGTTAGGATGACATATGAAATTAAAATGGGGGAAAAAAGTTCTAATTTAAGTTGTCATGGTTAGAGATAGTAAATTCAATTGAAATTTTTTCTTTATGAGATTTAAGTTATGAAAATTTATATGTTCATTTTTTTTTTTTCTTCCAGGTAATTAGTGTGAGATTGAAATATTAAACTGAAATTTATGTAATATCAAAATATGCATAAATTTTATTATTCTACATTATATCTATAAGTCATAAAAACCAACGTAAGCATTAGAAATAAAGTTAAGAATTAAATTTTCTTTTTAACCAATTAATAAAAAAAAATCGGACAACATCAAAAATGTTGTCTAATGATTACATTTGAACACGTGTAAACAAAACTTTATAAAAATGAATATACAATACTAATTAAATCTTCAGATCATATCGACAAATATTTCAGTTTAATAATATTAAAAATCTTTAATGTATAACTACTAGAAATACTTTTTATATCTCTTAGTTAAATACTAACACACTTAGTACACTTATCAAACGAATGATGGAAAACATTATAAATTTAAATTCTATGCATGATTTAAGTTTGTTTCATTTCAATCATATATATGAATATTCTATATAACTAATATTGATTTCATTACAATAATTAATACCTATAATTTTAACGGTTTTCTGTAATTATCTTCCCTCACTATTCACAAACCAGAAATACATCGAGCTTCGGACTCTTTCATTTCACTTCATTTCATATTCTGTAATTTCGACTTGATTAATCTGAAGTTAATAGGAACGAAAATAAATTTGGTCCTATGCTAAGCTGGAAAAAAATATTGGTTATTAACTTTACTTTACTTTATTAAATATTAAGTTTTGTTTATATGAGATGCGAATAATATATAGTTTCTCAAAAAACATTATTTATCTAGTAAACTTATTTATTGTAAAAAGAGTAAGTATTTATTAAAGTTGCATCATTTCAAATAAGTATATTACGAAGTATGTTAAGATCGTAATTTGGACCGATTTATTTATAAATGACACGAATTCAATTTTAAATTAAAAATTAATTTTATAGTTTACATTGGTTTATTTTAAAGTTTATCTCGGGACTGGAAATATTATGGTATTCGTCTTTGCTCCACCAAATTACACATTTTATCGCCTTCTTCGCCAAATCTAAGCGATTAGAGTCATAGCATGGTGACCCAGATAACTGGACAGGTGATTATCGAGCTGTGTGACGATGCATTGTAAGCGAATCAATTGATGTGATTGCGTTAATGAAGGCGGAGTTAGGTGTGGTTGATCGTTTTATATTTCGCAGCGTTTTTTCTTGTTCTAAGATATTTCGTTCTTAATTATATTAGGAATTTTCTGTTACTTTAATAGGGCGATTTTTCTTATTTTATAAATGCATCCTTTACTCAAGAATTTGTCATTTCTAACTTTATATCTAGTTGTTGGAATTAAAGACAAAGTTAAGGAGTTGATGCAACGTGTTCAATTGGTGAAAGATCAGGCGAGCATGGTGGGAAACAATTGTACACCTTGCAGGGCATGTTAGATGATGCGCGCAATGTGCGTTCGGATATTATCTTTCTCATAAAGATCGTTAGGCACCCCCTGAATGAAGGAAAATATCACTGGCCACGGCACAGGTAACTTGGAATCATAAGCAATGATGTCCCAAAAAAGGAGGATGCGTTATTGTGAGGTGGAGTGTTCTAAAATAAATAAAATATATTGCAGCATGATTTGATCAGTCTCCCCGTTGATGCCACACTCGTAAGTGGCAACTATCACTGAAGGAACAGAAGCGTACCTCATATTCTGTTTCACTTCGATGTCCCCATCGCTCTAATTCGGCATCCTTCCAGACGTTAGCATTTATGCTGTAAGGTCAATGGCAGTCTTTTTAATGGACGTGATGAGCGCTAGTCACTAGTAACGAATCTACGGCACATGGTTCTTTTAGATGTAGGGGCATCCAGATTGTCTTGCACATGGTGCAGAATTTTGGTAGCCGTAATTTGCGTAGCCACCAACGTCTCCTGTCGAACACGTCAATCTACGTATGTTGACGTCCCGCTGACAGCACTGGTATCCCGCAAACATTCCACAGTTCCATGTTTTAACAGTCTTTACCACAACCAGTATACTTTGGACGCGTCCAAGTGTCTGCCAGCTGTTATTAATCATAATTACCAACCTCCTCTTCTCAGTCCGATCATCATGACTCTCACAAATTCGTCTGTCTGTTTAACGATTTCTTCTTTTTTCTTATTTTAATTTTCTTCTTTTGCTACAAGAAGAAAATTTTAACGATTCTTTTCGCAGCAGCAATAACGGGGTAAATATTGCCCACTCTGCCTCTTTCACACCTTATACCTTATCCTACGTGTCCTGGAGATCTGTGCATTTCACATCATTTTCATAACTTGGTAATGTGCGTCTACCCAGAAATTTGCATAATTTTCTGGCCACTACTTCTTGTCATTGCATTTTACATGTTGAGTAGTATATTTACAGTAGACGCTCTTTTTAACGTGAACATTCGTAAATTAAAGGTTTTTTTTAACCTTTAATTTACGAATGTTTACGCTTTTACAATCTAGCAAAAACTTGTCACCACAGGTTCAACTCTCATTTGCGAACTAAAATTTTCAAAAATCATTTCCTTGTGAATTTTCTTTTTTGTTCTTTTTTTTAATACTTTTTATATTCCGATATTTTTAATTTTTTTAAATTTGATTTCTTTTTTATAAACGCTTGAGAATTTGCTTCTTGAACAACGAAATGACATATGCAGACATGTTCCAGACATTTTGGAAACATACATTTCATGGGAAAGAACTATGGTATCAAATTAGACTATTGTCCTCCTCTCAGGTAAGATCACAGAAAGAGGAAAACTCTTTCTGTGATCCTTCAATGTGCTCCTTCTGTCTTTCCTTCAATACGTTAGAATATATAAAGGGGAAAAGTTTGAGCTTTGTAGGTTTGTTATTGGTTTCGCATCATTTCAACAACTCCATTTATGAAGTTTTATTTTTTGAGAGGAAAATTGAAGCCGGTCCCATTGAGAATTTGTCCCACAGAAAGAAATGAACGTGTTTATTAGCCAAAGTAAAAAATAAAATTCTAAAAAAAATATTTTTGGTATATTTCTTAAGAATGAGAGAGAAAAAAACTGACAAAAAATATGGAATTTTAAGAAATAGTAGCTTTTTTCGATAGTTTTAAGAAATTGGAAGAGAATTCATGAAAAAGGAAACTTTATCAGCAAAAAAACTCAAACGTCTGATATCCCTGAGTCTTTGATTATTGTTCCCACAATGTCTGGAATACTTGGACATGTCATTTCATTATTCAAAAATACATCGAGTTCTCAGACATTATATCAAAAAGAATCAAATAATAGTAAAAAAAATTATCAAAACATGTAAAATTTAAAAAAGCAAAAGAAAACTATTTGTCAAAAATTAAAGTTCGCAAAAAAAGAGATTTTTAAAGTTTTATTTTGTAAATGGGAGTCAAGATTATCATTGTGTCGAATGTGTCAGAGTAAAGACTTGCCTCTGTTTCGTAAAAAAAGAGCGTCTACTGTATATATATATATATATATATATATATATATATATATATATATATATATATATATATATATATATATATATATATATATATATATATATATATATATATATATATATATATATATATATATATATATATATATATATGTATATATATATATACACATATATGTATATATTATGTATCGGCAGCTCATATGTGGTCCAAGGCCTATAGTAAAACCATGTCTGTTTTTATGACCGAGGATCCTGGGATGTGAAACGTATGTTCCGGTTAAGTGGTCAGCTAAAGGGAAACCACCAATGTTTAGTTACCAAGTATGCTTCTTACTCAGTTTATATACCCACTGAAGGGATAAAGGGCTGAATATATCTTACCCAACCCGATGATTGAATCTTGAACTTGTGGCTTTATGCTAATTGAAAAATTCCTTTTTAATGTTATCAGCATTTTAGAGAGATCCTCATTTCATTTTATTTTGGTTTTCATTTATGAATATTATAAATAAATGTATAAATTTATTTATAATAATTATAAATATATAAAGTTACACTTTTTATTGTTTTCATATAAATTTAAAATATTTTTAAATATTTCATATAAACAGTGTTGGCCTTTTATACAAAACAATTTATACAAAAATGCTTGGGTGAAAGAAATCCAATATAGGGTCCTAAATTTTAAAATAATAAAATTACAGATCTATTATATATTATTAATACTAATTAAAAGTATATATTGCGAATATCATTAATTTAATACATAAAAACATTCATATCACTATACTGATTTTAAAAAATTGAAACAACTATCTTTTCTCTACATTTTTAGAATACCTTAGTATGCTACACAAGTTAAGGAAACATTTAATGCAAAACAACAAGAAGTATTAAACACGAAAGGTGGAGATCAACAAGAGTCAACAAGAGTCTAGGGAAAGAACGATTTCGAAAGTGTTTTGTTAAATATTTCATGAAAGAAGAAAAGAATTCATCCATTAACAATGACCACTATAATTTTTACAAAGTAAAAGTATTTTGATTGCTTAAATTAAAATATAAACATTAAATAATTATTATAATCAACTATACTAGTACTAATGATGATACCTTCTCTTTAAGAAAAAAAGATTCTTAAGCAAATTTATGATATTGTGATTTTAATTATTTATAGACTTCAAAGCATTCACAGCATCTGCAAATAATATAGCTTTTTTAAATAAAATTTTTTTATAGTTTTATTGTATGTTTTTATTTAAAATAATTAAAAAACACTTAAAAAGTAATTGAACACAAAGGAATTTTCTTTTTTTAAATATTTTATATTTTATAATAATTTTCTTATAATTTGAACTGAATACCTTAATTAGCGAATTCATACAAATATAAGATGATGGAATATAAATATTAAGATCTAACTTTGCTTAGCTTAAAATTATATGTTACTAAATGGTGAATAATTAAAAAAAAGTCATGTAACACCACATAATTTATTAAATGTTTTGAAAGTTTTTGGAGCAAAAGTTTATTTAGAAAATGATTTAAATTTCATAGACCTTTTTTTACCTACAATCAAAGATAACAGTTGAATCAGAAGTAAAAATAAATATTTAGATACAAATTGTTATAAAATCATTACATAAAAATCAATAAATTGAATTTTCTTCGTGAAAATCATTGTGAAAGGTTGCAAGAGAATATTGTATTATGTTATTCAAGCGCAAATCTTATGAAATAAAATTTTTTTAATTACAATTGATAAATTTGTTTTTATTATATTTGAATATTATTTTTAGATGTTATTTGTTGTGTTAGCTAGTTTCTAGTTGCTTCACTGATTCTAGTATCATAAGCAGTGAGATATATCTGAATAAACAAAGAATTAACAAGTAAGCACCATAAAAATAGTCAAGATTAACTTGCAAATATAAATCGCAATAAAGTGTTTATATTTGAATGCTTATCACCAGAAGTGATTAATTAATCAATAAAATATCTTCTGTTATTCATGCATTCTTCTTGCAAGGCCAATGGAAAGCGTTCCAGAGGTAGGCCCAAAATCAGATGGATTGATTGTCTTGATAGGTACTTTAATACTATTGGAACATCTAATTGGAAAAGTGCTGCTGAGTACAGGCCAAGATGGAATAAGCTCGTTGAGAAGGCCAGGACCCACACATGGTTGTAGTGCCATTGTTGATTGATTGGTTCATGCATTCGGATTCATATACACTTCACATACTTTAAAAAGATAATCCCTTTTCCCTTATCAGTGATTGGATCAGTAAATTTCCCTTCGATCACATATTTAAAAATTTTCTTAGTATAAACAAGAAAATGATTGCAACTATCGATAACTTGTTTACTAAATAATGATAGAAAAGTGAAGTGCGAATTTTTCATTTATGATTCGTAATAGCACTAAAGAATAACAAGGATTATCACTTTTATTAAGATATTTATACAAAAGAATTATCCCTTTTATTAAGATATTTATACAAAAGAATTATCCCTTTTATTAAAATATTTATACAAAAGAATTATCACTTTTATTAAACATTGTTTCTTTTTCAAACGTAGGCATATTTGTAATAAAAAAAAGTGTATATTTAAAATGCTTTTCAAAATTTTCAAAGTTTTATTAAGTATCCAGAAGAAACGTTGTTCTTCGTTCCAACAAAGCAAGAATAATTTTGAATTCTTCAAAGAAATAAAAATGCTTCAGAGAAATTTTTTACTTTAAAAATTTTCAATATCCGAAAGTGATTTTGGAGTTCTAAGTTTCTTATAAATTATAAACTATTAGTTTGATTTAAGTTATCTGAATTTCATTATCAAATACCAATCTTAAAATTTGAATTTTATATTAAATTAATTAAAAAAAGCATCTAAAATATATTCAATTATTTCAACTATACTTTTTTATCATCTTGAACTTTGTGGAATTTTATTATGCTCCCTTATTAGTAATTTAACCAAATAATCATATTTTTTAATTAATTCTTCAAAAAAATATATGAAAAAATTTATTTTCGAAAGATTCAAATTGATACTGTATTTGGAAAGATAATATATGTGACCAATGAAGGAGAATGACTTACAAAGCAAAAATTGTTAAAAAGAGTATTCTGGGTTAAAAAATAAAATAAAATAAAACGAATAGTACTAGTTAAAATATGTCAGAAAATGAAATCGTGATTGATAGAAAAAATTAATTATATCTTACCTTTTTATCAAGATGAAAGTTTATTTTATTTATTACAAATACCCAAGAATTTGGCTATTACATCATTATTTCTCTAGCCTTCCAATATTTCTGAACTCTTCAGTTAAAAAACACTAGTACAGAGCACGAGTTTAGATGATCAAGATAAAAGTAAAATCCTATGGATTCATAGAACCCATAAAATGCATTTTATTTGAATACTATAATATACTATAATGGAATGTTTCTTTTATATTAAATTTAAATAAAAATAAAAACTTTAAAGAAAAGGATCACTTATCCTTATTTGATTAAAAATGTTAATTTTATTTAAAAAAATATTTAAAATTGGAATTTTTATTAAAGCTTTGGGAAAACATATTTTTATTTTATTTCAAGGATCTTAACTGTGTGCGGTAATTAAGGATGTGTTTATACAAAAAAAAGTATTTTAATCACTTATGGATGACAAATATAACATTTTATCCTTGTTGTGGCTCACCACTGATTGATACACAAAGAGTTAAGTGATTCTTTAATTACTAGGTAATCTGATTATATGTCCTTTCACTAGAAGTAAGTTTTTCTTTAACCGTTTGTTTGCTGAACAATTTTTACCCTTTCTTGATATAATATCTAATTTTAAAATAATGAGTTGACTTCATTGATATTTAAGTACTCATCATTATGATTCATTTAGTTGTTCTCTAAAACATGAGTTATATATCGTAAATATTTTTACATGCATTTTAATCAAGTGAAACTCACCAGTGCCCATTGTAAAGAGTTAAGTTGATATTTGAAAGTTATGAGGAAAAAAAAAACTTAATTAGAGATATTTTGCTTTAAAATATAAATTAGAAGCTGAAGAAAAAAAAAAAATGGGACAACTAAGGGGACTGTGCTGAATCTTTTTCAAAGGTTGAATCATATACTATTATTATTAATTGTCAATACTTAAGAAAATAAGTTGTTAAAACTTTCAATTTTGCAAAAAATGCTTGCTATAAAACTCATCTTGTGATAAATTGATCTAATAAATAAAAAGCAAAATGATCAAGAATCCAATAATTTTAGATTTTATTGACAAGCAAAATATTGCAAATATCGAGCAAGTTGCAAAATATTGACTTCAGATTAATGCTAACAAGTAAAGACTGGAACCAAAGAATTGCTGAAATAACATTTTTATCCATTAATGGTTTAATAGTGTTTTAATTTCTTTTCAAATTAAATTTAATTAGTGTGGGAACAACAGTTTAAAATGGATCCTGATCCATTTTTAAAAACACCATAATTCAATATAGAAATTGAACCTACGGATTATTGAATTAAAGGCCAACATTTGTAGAAAAGCCTTTAATGTGCAAAGAAACTATTAAAAATTTGCAGAATTTAATATTTTTTGGCATAAACCTAAGAATTTTTTTCAGAAAAATGTAATTACAGTAAAAAATACTATAAAGAATTAGCTGTTGTATCTCTAATTTCTTGTATAGCAGAGGAGAGTAATGTAAAATATATGATATAAAATCGAAAAAATATAATGTACTATAAAAAATATAACTGGCAATAAATTCCACTAACAGAGAAGAAAAAATAATTTTATTTTAAAACATTATTTCTAAATTTTAACATTAAACACACATCCGAAGTATACAAAGATATTTTCACAACACATCCTTGTACAGCATTTTCATGTTACTTAAAATCTGTCGAGTTTTGCGATTTGGAATTTCTGCTTAATTCATGATATTTTATATCAGACTTATATCTTCACTGTGTACATATATTTTAATTTTCTTATTGCTATAAATGAATTAATTACAATTGTTTATAATTTTGATTTTAAGAAGGATTTTTAATATTAATTATTGACTGAATATAAATTTTCACATGAAAATTAAACGGAAACTAGAAAATTTTACTTTTTAATCAATGGTGTTCGAATTTACTAGCTAATCTTAAATTAATTTTTAAGCTGATTTTTGTCAAAATTGCTGCTAATATACAAAATTTCTTTAAATTTTAAAATTAAACTATTTTTAAATTTTAAAAATATTCCAATTTATGTAAAATTTTATTTTTTGCCGCCTAATTTTCTGCTATCATAAAATATTTTTTTCTAATAATTTTGAGAAAAAAATATGTACTTTTTAAAAAGTAAAGAAACGGAATGCAAACGCTCTATAGAAAGCACTATTAATCAAAATGTGATTTTTAAATTTTGCAGCATACTCTCCTTTTAACTCCATTTCATTAAAAAAGAACATAAAACATTGATCAAACATATGTTATTAAGCATCAAGCGGTAAAACATAACATATAATATTAAGAACATTAAACCATTCTCCAGATTAAAATTTAAGTCATGGCATGCCTTAATTTTTTTACAATTTTCTTCGACTTTTTACCTGCTTAAAAATTCAGGAGCCAATAGTGTTCAGAGAAACGTGAAGTTACAGATAGTTAAAAAAATATTCAGTAGTCTTCCAAAAGACGATCTACCTTAATCAACTACGTAGTTATTTTACAAATCAATAGATAGCGCCACTAAAACTAAATATTGGACAAAAAGTATTTATTTCAGCTTTTGCCAAGATTCCTAATTTGCATATAACTATTCCATCTGGGGATGATGTAGCAAACACTATGAAGTATTTTTCCGAAATGCTTCTAGGTTACGTATAATTTCACTAAATTAATACTTTGGAAAAATATAAATTATTCATTTATTAAATAATTTTAATTCATATAACATAATTAATAAGAATCAATGGAAATGTTAATTAATTTATAGAAAACATCTTAACCTACGCTAAATAATTTTAATTAGTGTTATATATTTTATCATAATTAAAATATTACATGAAAAGAAAAAGTTTACATACTTGTAACAATAAAAATAAGCACGCTATTAAAATATTCAGCCTTTTCTGATTTATGTGTTGTTAATGTCAAAAGTATTTATAGATTCAAAAATTCCACTAAACAAGTATCATATTGAAAATTTTTTCCTTCTTAAAAACAAACATATACTTACTCATCTTAATTTTTAAAATGTGTTGGTTTGTGAACTTAACAGTAATGATATGTTTAAATTTTGAAATGCATTTGCTTAACTTAAATATTTGCTGCAAGCAGATAATAATAAATAAATAAATAAATAAATAAAAAACTGAACTTTGTCTTTCAGTAACAATAAATTATTTCATCTATTATTTTTTTTATCTTGTTTATAAAGGCAAGTTTTAATAGATAAATTGCAAATGTGGTTGCAAATAGTTTTAATTTTTTAAAGAAAATATTTATTTTAACTATCAACCTTATTTTATGATATGGAGAACACTGCCTCTAAAAATTAATTGCATTTAATTATTTATATTACATTATTATAATTAAATATATATAATATATATGAGTTATAAAAATCTCCAAAACACTGAAATGATTTATTTATAAAATTCTTACAAACATTTTAGTAGCGTCATCTAGCGACTTGTAAAATAACTACAAAATACAAAATAAGTTAGATAGTTAGCTTATTGGAGAAATGTCAAATTACATACACATTCGCAAGAAAATGGAAAAGAAATTAAAGAACTAGCTTTTATTGTCTTTCCATATTTTTCATATTATTTTGAATGCTTTCAGATGCTCACTTCGTTTGCATCATGTATTAGGTCTCTTTTATTAAAGTAAATGCCTAAAATTTAATAATTGCTTAAAAATGCAACAGAAAAAAAAGAATAAAAAAATAATAAGTAATGGAAAAAATTGAAAATATTTTGAAACTATTGAGAAATATCTTGAAGGTTATTTAAAGTAGAGCATAAGAATTTCTTGGATTTCAAAATAAGTGAAACTAAAAGTATATTTTTTCTCTTACAAAATTCTAAAATGCTCAACAAATTCTAATATATATATATATATATTAGAAAAAAATTCTAAAATATTTACTTAAATAAAATAAATTACGTCATTTTTACATACAAAGAATAATGTGTTAAAATAATAGAACACATGTAGACATTTTCTAAGTGCTGTCATTAGGAAGTTCAGTTATTACTTTCATATTGTTAATTCAGATAAAGAGTTTAAATATATATGGGGGAATCGTCCGATTATAAAGTTCCACAATGACGCTAACTGTCAGTGTTATAAGCAGAGCTACAACCATCAAATACCTATTACAGCAAAAGAATCGTTTGCTCTATTGATTTCAGTGTAATTATGATATATTTTATCGACATTTAAACCAATAATTCAACCTTTAACCGTAAGGAAGATAAAAATAAGGGATAATTTGAAAATTTTATAATTTAAATATCATTATTTTCTATCTTTTATCTATTAGTATTTTGTTTTAAGAATCATAGTTGTTTTTCGTATTGTCAAGAGATAATAGTTTTTCGTTTTGTCAAGAGTTTTAAATTTCCAAGGGTTTTAATCTAAGAATGATCTTATGTGATACTTTTGTAGATAATCCTACATTAGAATTTACTTTTATCATGTAGTGAAGCTTAATACTTCCAATTAATTACGAACGCTTCCAACAAATTAATATTGTTCAACTTATTTATATATTTAATGTAACTGAAATATTATTCATACTGAGAAATTTGAAGTGAGAAATGTGTACTTTTAAAGACAAGTTAGAGCATTTATTTGGTTATTATATTATTTATTAATTATTATAGTTAAGATTTGAAAAATATTTTCAGTTGCTATTTTCTGCTGACCAAAGCTGTTGGGTTAAAATAACTAACTACTTTAAAATATTTTACTACTTTGAAGACTTTTTTTATTTTTTTTTTTATCAAAGTCTAGTTACAAAATCAATATTTGAGCTCAAATCTTGTTCTCCGTGCTATAAAAGTTGAGTGACATCGGATTTTACTAGATATTTGTTGTGAATATATTCTCAAGATGATGGTTTTCGGTTAGATCAAGTAACGAACTTGCTATCTCTTGGTAATGAGAAAGACTCATTTCTACAAGAAAATAATTCGATTCTATAAGTGACCTACAGATTCCATCATTCTCCATTTTCGTTTTTTTTCCTTTCATTTCAAATAAAAAAAATTAATAAATAAATTTTGATATCTATGGAAATCCATAAATAAGATAAATTTTCATATCTACGAAAATTCATTCATAAAATTATTCTTTCACTTAAAGTAACATTTGTTATTTTAAAACGTTGTTTTAGTACCTTATTTTTAATAAGATTTGTTTTTATGGAATCATTTTAATAATAAGAATTAATATCATTCCATATCATTTATTTTGCTTTTTATTCTTCAAAATATAAACTAAGGAAATTAAACACTTATTTTAGCAAAATTAGGTCTGATATTATTCAACTGAAAATACTAACTTAAAAAGTAATGTATAGTTTCCCATTAAGAAGCTTATTAATATCAAATAAAATATATTTTAGTAGATAATGTTGAAAGTCTTCGGTTTAAAGCGATATTCTGGAGTCAAGTTATAAGATAAGTTAAGTTTACAGTTTCAAGTCCACTCACCATTAATTTTTAAGAAAAAGGTATTGCACTTCTATTAGATAAGAGATAGATGTTGGGCTTCTAATAGATAGGAAATAAATTATGAGTTCCTAATTGATAGGAGATAGATGTTGTGCTTCTAACTGATAGGAAACAGATGTGCTTCTAATAGATAGGAAATAGATGTTGTGCTTCTAATAGATAGGAGATAGATTTTCTGCTTCTAACAGATAGGAAATAGATGTTGTGTTTCTGTTCTAACAGATAAAAGATAGATGTATAGATGTTACACTTCTGTTCTGATAAATAAAAATAGGTGTCACGCTTCTAATTCTTTATGTAAACTTGACTAGTTGGATGCCTTAACACACTTTGGTCTTGTAACATGAGTATATTTTATTTAAGCTGCCCATTGTCTACGAACTGTTATCCTGGAAAGTAAACGCAAGACGGATGGTCAAAAGCGTTTTAAATTTGTCTAAGCAGTTTGACTACTTGTTCGATCATGTTGATAAAGAAATTATGTGTATGAATATATTTCAATGTAAATGAGGAAATGGTGTCAACTATACATTTTGTTCACATATAAATTTCAATCTGAAAAATATATTTGGTAGTCAAGACACATATAATTATCATATCCCAAGTACATATCTCATTGCCAAAGAAATTTTAGGCAATAAAATATTTTAAGCATCCTAGATTAGCATTCGCAAGCAGTTTTCGGATTTCTATTGCGAATAATAATTCATTACATAATAACACATTCATTACATTTAAGCTAAAGCTCAGTCATAAAAATGCTGCTGATGTGTAAATATGTAAGAATATTGGAAGAGAAAATGTGTAAAAATAACAAAAAACTGCGAATATAAATTTGGAATCAATTTGCAATCAATGCCACTAAAAATAAGTCATGGAAATATTGTTTTAAATGAAAAGATCTCGATAATATTTAAAGGGAAGTTTTCAGATCTCATCAAGATTGGAAAAGGATGAGAAACAAAGTACTAAACATTATTGTTATTTGGGAATTCACTATATTTTGGAGAGCCTAGATTAACACATGGAAATCTAGATTATGCTTAGTCATAAAATTCTGGATTATGCTTAATCATAAAAAAAATAAAAAAAAAATCTGGAAATATTTGCTAATACATGATTCTTTATGTAAACGAAATGGGTTGAATCATTTTGTAACGAATATGACTGAATAAATTATTTTTATGATTTAAAGAAAATGTACGATAATTTTATCCACAAGAATATTTTAAGATGGATTTTTCAAAACTGTTTTAGATTTTTGAGTAAAAAAGAGAAAAAAAAAATTGGACTAAATTAACTTGGAGAAACCAAACAATGGAACGTATATAATTAACTTATATTAAATTAACTATTTTAATTGTATCTATTTTAAATTTCCAAAAATAATCTAGTAAATATTTTAGAGGGTGGAACATTTTTTTTCCTACGTCAGTCAGTGGCATTTATCTGCCATAAGACTTCTGGCGGACCAATAAAATTCAGTCTTAGAAAAGTTGTCAGAGTCAAAAGTAATAAAAGCAAGTGCAGTGAAAGTTGTCAAATGATCAAAGTCCATAGTTTCACTCGACAAACAAAAGTGACAGGTATCATTAGCAACTACACCGATTCGGTGTAGATGTTTACATAAAAAGTCATGTCCAGTTAAAAGTCGACAATTTGCAGTAAAAACTGCACGAGGCAAATACATCGGGACAGCCGACTTCATAAGAGCGTTACACTTTTTATCGGCTGAAAGTGCTGTATAAATTTGCTCTTAGTGTTGGTCAATTTTCCCCCTAGCCTCAGAACTAAACTGATGGGCAATTAGTGGAAACAGGGGCTGAGTCAGCTTACAACCATTTTTAGCCAACACATCTGCTCTTTCATTTCTAGGCACTCCACAATGGCTAGGGATCCATTGAAAAACTATCTCCCAGCCAGAGGCAATAGCATTGGAAACAAATCTCTTAGTCTCTTCAACAAGAGAGCAGTTGCTAAGTGTGTAGGAGGCAGCAGCTAAGATTGCAGCCTGAGAGTCAATAAAAATAACTACTTTGCCAAAGTTAGTATCAAGACCAGTGAGATTTAGGATTGCTTTATTCATGACGAAAATCTCTGCATCAAAGTTTGAGGCTTTTAGTCCAACTTCGCAGGATTCCTCAAAATAGCCCTCACAGTACAGTCCGGCACCAGTATTTCCATCACAGGCAGAACCATCAGTATAAACGTGGATAAATGCAAAGCTAGGATACTTTGTAGCTATAATTTCTAAGGAAATAGCTTTAAGAGCATGAGGAATCTCATTACATTTCATTATAGGCATACCGATGGTAAGATTGTAGGTGTAGAGGAGCCAAACTGTGGTGGGTAAGGTATAGTTGGTGTGATGTCGTAAAGTGTATAGAGTTCATCAGCACGAGAGATAAATGATTTATGTGTTTTCAGTTTAGGAGTAGCGGGGGAGTATTGTATCCAATGAAGTAAATTCAATCTTTTACGCCTGTCATCGAGTCTTAAGACCTGCAATTCTCTTCTGGAATTTAAGGGCTCAATACCAGTCTGAAGCTCCATGGTAGCGATTGGAGTGGAGCTAGCGGCACTAGTAATAATCCTAAGTGCCTTATTTTGCGTCAAGTCAATAACATCCTGACAAGTTTTAGAGGCAGTGGCTATAAGTTCACCTCCATATTCCAAAACAGGCCTGGCATAAGTTTTATAGGTGTCAAAAGGGTATCAGTTGAAGAACCCCAAGTGATGCCAGATAATCTTTTTAGAAGTTTGAGTCTATTTTTTATTTTATTGCCTCTATTAGCCATCTCATTAGCGTGTCTTCTCCACAAAAGCTTATTATCAAAAAAGACGCCAAGGTAGCGATAATTGTCCACTTGAATTAAAGTTTGTCCATTAAAGGAAATATTGAACTGAGAGTGTTTTATTGACTAGGTAAAAAATTGGTACACAGTTTAGTACACCTCTGGTTCCTACTTCGGTACTAAATTCAAATGAAATTTGTAAATTAAAGGGGTACACATCAATCAATAACTAGTACTCTATATCTCTCTGCTAAAATGAAATTGGAGGAATTTCTAATTTGTGCTACCTATAATAGTTGTCCTCTATTATAGGTAGCACAAATTAGAAATTGAATTGTTTTTGAGGTTATGAAATTGACAGAAAATTCCTATCATTATTATAATCATCAAATTATTTTCTAGTTAATTTATAGTAATATGTTTGGTATCAGAGAATTGCATATTATTATGGATAATGGATAATTTAGGTAAGTTTGTCGCTCAACGATCATCTTTTTTTCCACACGAGGACTAATTAGACAAGCGCTTATAGTTTAAAATGGATTCCAAAACTATCAACATCCAAGTTAAAGGTAGGATTTGACCCCACGCAATGTAGAATCGAATGCAAAAGCGCTGATCATTTGACTTCCAGTTCGACTATGTTAGTTTGTCGCTCAACTGTCATTACTTGCACTCGAGGGCTAATTAGACTGGGACTTACTGTTAAAACTGGTTTTCAAACCTCTACAAGCTTTCATGACCGAAAAGAGATTCGAACCCATGAACGGTTCAATCGAAGGCAAGAATATTAACAGTCCGGCTACAATCTGGTCTATCGGTTGTATTAGGAAAGAAAAGCAAAAAATTATTAAAAATACCAAATAATGCACAATTTATATTTCGTAGCATCAATAATTCATCTAACGATAATTTGTTCGATTAATATGAGGACCATCTGCAAAGAGAAGTAAATCTCAGCAAAGATATTCCCAGAATTATTTGATATTTGTCTAGAAATCAGATCAATTTGTATCCTACGAGAAAAGAGGGCTGTTACTGAGAGTTGGAGATTAAATCCTTTAAATATACTTGAAAATAGCATCGATGAATAAGAGAGAGAGAGAGTTGATGAAATAAAACCTTTTTATATACTATGATATATCTCCTTCTAAATCATCAGACATCAGTCTTAATTGCAAAAATACGAATCATCAAGAAAACACTCGAAAAATCGCACCACCCTTTCTCACACATTTGAACTTAGTTGTATTATTTCAATCCTTAGTAGAAGCCATATTGGTATACAAGTTGATCTCTTTTTGTTATTCTTGATCTAATCACTGATCACCATGCTGAAAGAATCTATGCATGTTAAATATCCATATAATTTTTTTTTTCAACTTGTGAGGAGAATACCAGAGTTCAGAAGTCAACTTCGTCACTTGAAGGCAGCTCAAAATTTCGAGTCGTTTAGATATAGTGCAACTCAACCCAGTCAACAAAATCGTACAGTCCAGGATAACATCCTATTCTTAAATCTGCGTAAATGTACAACTAGTCTTAAATTTTTAGCTTTTTTAAACAAAAGTAAAATGAAATTGATAACTGTAAGTAAGATATAACTTTCAGAGAACAAACTAAAGAACACCTTACTAATTTAATAATTCAGACAAATATTATATTCGATCATTCGTAGATCCGTGCTGTTTTATCACATTATCACTTAATGTTTTTTATTTTATCTATCATCCCCTTTTGTCGCCCCTTTTTCAAACACCGACATCCTACATGGTATTGAAAATCATGAACCGGAACTGAGAAAAGTAAAGCTCAACTAGATTACTTTCCGCTTCAGTAACTTAATTCTGCATGTTTTTTTTTATTCCGCCGTCAGTGAATGGCAAACTGCATATATTTTGTATTTTGTTCTTGGTCTGTTTTCAAATGAGCAGAGCACATATGATGCTTTAAAGCAGTTTGCATTTGAAGGTTAAATTACTGGAGTTAAATGAGATGAATCTCTCATGCACAAAAGTACTCATATGCTGATAATTTACTTTAAGAGAATAATTGTTATTGCATTTGAACCTTAAAGTCATCGATGTTTTATTACCAATTCCTTTAAAGTTTTTATTAAATTTATTTAACCTACTAATATGCACCAGATATATTGGAATATTATCAGAGAAAATCTCACTCTTTTAAGGCAATTCGTTTGAAATTTTGTAATATAATTTTAATAGCCTTTATGATTAAATACATATTTCAAACAAAATAAATTAAAAATTCATATCATAAATCATAAAATAAAATAAAATAAAATAAAAATAAATGAAAAACAAAAAAAAAAAAAAAATTCTATATCATATTTTCCAAAAATTCTGCAAAACCTGTCTATTTCTTTTTCTCTATTTTTTCATCCATTCATAAGCTTAATAATCTGTTTTAACATAATTGCTCCCACAAGTATAGTATAAAAATTTCAGTTCAGGTACTATGCTTTTTATTTTACTTGTAAATAGATAATAACTTAAAATTATGTAGACTTATTTAAAGCTTCCTTGGCAATCAAAAAATATAAGCAACCAAATTCATATCAAAATAGTTTATTTGTATAAGATTTTTATGGATGAATATATATATTAGAAACTTTTGAAAAGGGTTTAAACATTTCCATTATTTAACTTAACCTGATTCTTTTTACTGATAAAGTTAAAATTTTTTTAGCTATGCTTTTATTCCACAACAACTATGTATGCACAAATATATACATATATATATATATATATATATATTATATATATATATATATATATATATATATATATATATATACATATATATATATATATATATATATATATATATATATATATATATATATATATATATATATATATATATATATTATATATATATATATATATATATATATATATATATATATATATATATATATATATATATATATATATATATATATATATATATATATATATATATACATATATATATATATATATATATATATATATATATATATATATATATATATATATATATATATATATATATATATATATATATATATATATATATATATATATATATATATATATATATATATATATATATATATATAATGAATTCAAGCGCTCTTAAATTAAACCTTTCATACATATAATATTCTTCTAACCAGAGATGAAACTAATGTTAAACTGAATAGCAAAGTAGTTTTCATGGCTTACATTAAAATTGGATAACTTATTTTATATGAGAAAATGTAAATAGAAAGAATAAATTCACTATGTCTGTCGAAAATTTTAGTGTAATTTTGACACAATTTGTCAGTATTTGGCATAGCAAATAATTAGAGTATAGAGTTCAGCCTCATTGTGTGGAAGTTTAATCACGTGACAGATATTACTTCAGTGAGAGATGTTTATGGATTAAATGATTGTGCAGAAAACTCTATTGATCTAATTCAAATACTATAACACTATATTTCTTGACAGAATGGGCAATAATCGTCCTGAAACAACTGTTTAATTTCTTTGGAATTGTTCGTCTGAAAATAAATAATCGAATTATCTATACTGAAAAAACTATTAATTTTTCTGTTGTAATTAGTATTTTAGCTCGTCAACTTTTAGTTATTATCAACATTTTACCTGTCTTATGTATTAGATAATCATAAAAAAAATCACCTTACGAAAATTATAAGTACTATTTCATCTGAGAATTTAAAGGCTCCTTTAAAATTTTACAGAATACTAGCTGATACAATATACATGCATAATTAACTCTTATCTGATAAAACAGCCTTGATTGGCTATGAAATGTGCATGCTGTTTGCCATATGCATGAATTTCCGAACTGCAGGGTACTTGCATGATCACCTATATACGTAAAAAAGTCACGCAACACAAACGTACTTTAAAAAATGATAATAAATAAACAAAAAAAAAAACATAATTGTTAATTTAGGTATCTGTTAACCAATTTCAAATTTTCTTCCTAAGCTACGTTAAAACAAGTATTTGATCATTCATTTTCAAAATGGATGTTTTGAAGTTCGATGTAACAAAATGTACAGTAGCATTAATCAAAGTTATTACTTAATTCTAGATTTATAATTCTGAAATAATTAAATAAGAGAGATTTAATTTTAAAATTTGGATACAACCCCAAAAATTCTAATAATTAAAAATAACTATATTGCTTCAAGACTATGAAATCACCAATTTTTAAGTCAAAGATAACCTTTCATTAATTAAATGTTATATTATAAAACATTTGATATTTTTCACAACTGTACCTCAGAAAATAAACTTCTAAAATCTGTATCTAAGATTGATAGTGAAATTATGATTAGCTTATATCGGTAATAACAAATTATGCTGTAATAATAAAAAATTGTACTGATGGTATATAAGTAATAAAAACACCTAAGTTACAAAAGCCAATCAAAGCTTTTTTTTTTCTTTCAAAAGCAGAAAATTTAATGAATTTGACTTATAATTTGTCCTTCAAATTTATTTAACTCACACTAAAAGGAAGTCGCATTTCTAAAAAGCATTATCAATATAACTAATTCACACTTTCCATGAAATTAGAACTATTTTTATTTGTTGAAAAATCAAATTTTATGTATTAAATATTTTATGCTGCTTTCTGTGTATCTCATGAAATAATTTACAGTACAGTACAAATAAAAACTTTTTTTTATCTCCAATTGTAAGAGAGGTTACATTCGATTATCATTTCTTCAGAGATGAAAATGGGAAAATTTATAGAACTTAAATAGTAAGAATTTCAACTAGGGCAGTACTCTTAAAATTGAAAATTCCATTTCATTATATAATATTAAACATTATCGATCAAATTAAAAATATACAATTCGTAAAAATGTTTAAGATATTGAGATTAAATTATGCTGTTGTATGTTTGGAATAAAATATTGTACTAATATATTAAAAAACAGCTTTTATTAAACATTAAGTAATTTAATTGAATTTTCACAAAAATTATTTTTTTTTATTTAAATTACATATTTTAAAATCTACTGTAATGGAAACATATTTAAAAGTTTTCTTAGTGATTAAAGCATTCTTCCAAAGGTAAAAATAAATAAAATTTTTAAACATGATAAAGAAAAGACATTAAACAATATTTTTGTTCTAATGGTGTGGTGTAGATATTAAAATTTCTTTCGACTATAATGATTTCGAATAAGATACCTCATTTTAATAATATTAAGATGTTTGTGATTAATTATTATAGAAAACATTTAGTAGAAAATATTTTTGATATTCAGATGGAAAAGTGTATGATTCCACCACATCATCTACGAAGAAAAGTAGATAAGCGTACCTATCTTCTCTTTGTTCCATTGGTATTTGCTTCGTATTTTATTGCAAGCTCTGATTTATTAACCCGTCAGATAAAGGACACAATGAAATCGTTTGGAACACTCATAAATAATGGAACGGCTTCCATTTTATTCTTATAAACAGTGGAAAACATCATATTCTCTTAGAAAAGGAATTCAAAATTAATAAATACAGAGAGAGAGAGAGTGAGGAAGTAGCGGAAGAGACATGAATCACGTGACCTCTACTGTTTTCTTCTTAGAAATGGCTTTCAACTGTTCTTAATCTTCTGAAGGAATTTATCGTGTTATTCTACTGCGAAACAATATTTTAACGGCTCAAAGAAGAAATAAATTTTAAAAATGTGTCTTAGCTCATTAAGACTTTTTTTTTTTTAAAAAAAAAAAAAAAAAAAAAAAAAAAAAACGTAACGCAATGCTATAAAATTATTAAGTAATAAATTTTTTCAACCGCTCAAAATAAAAAAAATTAAAGGAATAAAAAAAACAATAAAGAAAGGGCAAAAGTGAATATACTCTCGACTACAGTCGATTAAATTATGTTTTAATCCTATCTGTATAAACAAAAACAATTAGCCTTTTTGCAAATTGACCTTGATGTAGCCCTAAATAAAATCTAACTGTAATGCCTACATATTTTGAATCTATAACGGTTAGGAATTTATACTACCTTTTTTCTTCTTCATCAAAAGACATTTATTTGATATTCACAAGGGATAACGACATAATTAAATAAGCACTTTTTCATATACGAAGGTCACTCTGAAATTCTTGAGATACAACTAGGTTCTTAAAGTTATACTTATAAAATTTTAGGTGTGTTCAAAGTAGTCTCCTACAGAATCAATGCACTTTTGTAGACGAATTTTCCACAGATTAAATGCCTCAAGCCATTCATTTCTTGGAATAGATGAAAAGGATGCATTTATAGCCACATCAATCTCTTCTTCTGAATGAAAAATACGTCCATGTATGTTCTTTTTTAGAGTAAAGAATAACCAAAAGTCGCACATAGCTAGATCAGGTGAATACGGCGGATGTTCGATCACTTTAATTTGTTTTTGTTTAAGAAACTCAATTGTTAATCCGGCTGTATGTGAAGATGCATTGTCAATGTGAAGCATTAGTCTCCTAACATTCAGTTCTTGTAGAATTTCTGGAAGACATTTAGTGGTATACCAGTTTGCTGTTACTGTCTTCTGCCCTTCCAACCATCAAGCCATCAAGGCTTTGACCAATCTAGTACTTCTGAAGAAAACGGCATACATCACTTTTTTCAGTGCGCTTTGTTTTTTCACCGTTGTCGGCGTGGGATCATCTTCAAAGACCCATACTTTGCTTTCTTGACGTGTTGGAGCGTCAAAAACGATATGTACGTTTCATCATCTGTTACAGTTTTAGAAATGATGCGGTGGACACCATCATTTAGCAAATGCATAGTTGTATAGTGTAATAAAAATATATAAAAGTTAAATTAATGCAATTAATATATAACATAATTTAAAGTCATTTATGTTATTTCAAATTCCAAGATAAATTATTAAAATAATGATTATTGCAAAACATATATATCACAATGAATTGATGAAACTAATATTCAAATGTTTTATTAACATATAAATCTTAATTGTTAATAAAATAAGGATATTTAAGTAAATAAAAATTAGTAAATATAAAAATAAGTAAAATACGAATATGAAATAAAATAAAATTAGGATATTCAAAGATGTTAAATATCTTATTAACTTCGCATATAAAGTAAATTATGTTTCCATATGCATAGTTTTAAGCTTAAGTAATTAAATTAGTGCCTTTTGGGAAATTTTCTTTTATCAAAGATTTTTTTTTAAATCGAAAATTTTTTTTAATTTCATTTATAAAAAATAATGCAAATTGTTTAACGATATATCATATTGAAATGGAAATTATTTTCTGATAACTGAAATAAAAAATTGTAAGTTGTTTATTTAATATTTATGGGCGATATTAGAATTATTGTAGAACAATTAGAGTTATATATATATATATATATATATATATATATATATATATATATATATATATATATATATATATATATATATATATATATATATATATATAAATGTTATGACTATACTTATTTGATATTAATGGTATTGTTTCTCATCCCCTTGGACAGCAGACTTAGATTAGGTCCATGAATCCATTCACCTTGAAAAATTCCATTACCAATAAGGAATTTCAAACCAAGTCTTGTCTGATGAACCCCAGATAAAATAAAAATATGTATAGTAGATATGTTTATAATTTTTCACATTACTTCCATTTGTTAATAAAAACTTGTTATATAAAATTTCAATTAATAACTATATAATTTTATACCACAACTAATCGAACTATTTTTATTTAGTCAAACAGTAAAAAATGAGTTGAAAATTATAAAAAAAATATATGTTTTAATGATTGAAGTATATTTACAGAAAACTTGAAAATAAGATTAGGTAGAACTTTGCTTTCATAAAAATTTCTACCTCTAAACAGAAGTTATTATTATTATTTTTTTTTTTACATCGCTGCTTCAGTTCCTTCGGAAACAGGCAGTACATGAAAAACGAAAATGTCATGCCTCACAGATCCCTTATCATGGGCCTCTAAGGAATGTACTCAGAACGGTTGTCCCTATTTAAAGAGTTCAACCCAAACTCTCTGTCTCGGAATCCGAATGACAATCTTGTTCTGATTCTAAATATAAGCAGATATTTCTTTTTACACATTTTCGGCTGAAAAAAAAAGTTGTAGTTTCATCGTGTTTTGCTACCATGGAAACGAACGGAAGCTGTTTTATAATGGGCTGCTGGAGCTACGCTTGGCTGATCACCTGGACAGGACAAGCCCTTTTCACCCTCCTTCTCGACCCAATGGAAACCAAATGTGCTTGACAAAGATCTAAGAATAAGTTAACCAAGAGGTTGTTACAGATTAACTTTGCTTCATTCCCTTTCTAAATATGTCTCATGTACTTATGAAGCACTCGTTCGGATTGTTCTTTGAAACTTCTGTCTTAAAAATGTTCTTTGGAGTTCTGTAGCATAAATGATTTGTGAAGTTATGAAAAAATAAGAAGCAAAGATTGTATGTTCTGGGTTTAATTTTTTTTACTAATTATTATATTGAATGATGTCATACCAATAAAAATTATTATTCCTTTCAATTTTTTTTTTTATACTTTAAATTATAACAGTGGTTAAAAAAAATAGGGAATAAAGATAATTTCTCTCAATATAATATCTAAAAGACATTTATTAAGATTTAATTAAAATTGTGGGTACATGAGATTTTATTAGATATTTTCATAATATTTAATAATTCCTTAAAATATAAAACATTATTATATACCTGCATATAACTTCTTTCAATAGTTTCTCCCCCAATCAATTCGTATATAAAGAAAATAATTTATACAGTTATATTTTTAGAAGTGCTCATAATTATTTACAGCCTTTTGATTTAAAAAAAATGCCTTCAGTTGTAAATCCCATGTTTTATTTTATATTCAAAATTCTACCTTTATTCGAACGTTCATACTTTTTAGATTCAATTCTTTCTCATATGATAGTTGTGTAGTAAACTCAGATTATAAAGATTACTTTGATCCAACACTTTACTTAATACTGACATCTTAATTTTTTTCTACTTTATGATATAAATAATATTATTTAATAATAAAACATTTTTAATAAGAAAAAAATTGTGCTAAAAATCATTTTTATCAATAAATAAAATATCATGTTTTTAAGTTTTTTTTTAACTTCTATATTATAATTCAGTTAAAAATATTTTTTTAAGTATCCTTTCAAAGAGCTTAAAAAAAATCTTAAGAAATTTGAAAATGTGCTCAGTAAATCCATTGAAATTTGGACGGATAAGACAAACACACAAGTTTCAATCCATCATCTACATGTTTTATGTATACTTGTAGGAATGCCAACATCTTTCGGAATTATATGTTACAGTTGCTATGTGTGTCAAATATTTCATTCAAGAGAATAAGAAAAAGAAGATCTGACGAACATTTCCAGAGCCATATTATTTAACTCAATAGGTCTCAATGTGACAAAAAGATATTGAATTTACAAAACTGACTTTAAAATGCATACTGTCAAGTGGGAGTTGAGGCTGGAGTAACTTTCCCCATTATTTCATGAAGATCTTAAGAGAGTTTCAATTAAATTAAGAACATATAATCAGCATAGTGCATTATTTACTTTTGTAAGAAATTTATTTCACATTATGTTTAATATTGATGTCACTTATTGGACAGCTTAATAGCTCAATGAACCGTTAAGGTTGTTTGGGTGCCCACAGCTTATTTCTGTATTTGAAGATATTTTATGAATGTGTTTAAAGAAGAAATAGGAAGACTTCCAAGTACTTAGAAGAATTTGTGCAAAGAAGAAATGCAACATTCACCAATAATTTCTTTTATTGTTAAGTGGTGATCAGGATCAAATCGGAAAGAATTGCAAATTTACGATTAGATCACAGTAAGTCCTTTAATGTATTATATAATATATAACATTTTCTTTTTGATAAATATTTGCAATCAGCATTTTAATATGAAACATCATGAAAATGGGATGTCTATCACAGGTTTTTTAAGTTAATTTATGCCTATCATGATAAAAAATTTATATTTTTGTCATTGAGGCAAGGTTAAACCTATTACACGATTAAAGTAAATCAATGTGGAAATTAATCATTTGAAACAAAATACAAAAATCATATATAAATGAATTATTGAAATTTAATTTCTAACACAATCGGGGGGTAAATGTTTGTAATCCGCAATTTCTGCTATAAAATTTAAAAAGAAATCTCCTATTCATATAGGATAACTTTTATGCATTGCACAAGTAAGAAAATTCATTTATATAAAGAAGAAAACTTTGGAACAAACCAAGTATAAACTAACATCAAACTAAAACTTTTAAGTGTAAAAATAATTTTAAGAGTGGAAATTAAGAGAATAATAACATTATGCTATTGTGCAAACTCTAGATAATTTTTTGAAATATGTATATATATATTATGTAAGTCGTGTCCTAAAATATTAGTTTTGAAATTAAAAGTTTAACATAGAAGATATTTTTTTTAACAAAAAGGAAACATATAATAGAGAAGTGGCTTAACAGTATTTACCAGATGTTCTTTTTGCTATTTTCCTCAGGGATTAGATAATAATATAAATTATGAAGATAGAGAGAGAGAGATACACAGCATTCAAGTAATCGAGATATTCAAGGCAGTCAACAGCACAATAAATGGTGTACTAAGTACATGGCAAGGCAATTTATGAAAGGAGATTAGTACACAATTACCAGTTTGTTATATATTTTTTTTCATCAATCATATTATTTTCTAAAATAGTAAAGTATTGTTATTGTACTGTAGTTGGTGTTTTTATATTGGTTGTTTGCCAATGACACTTTGGATTTTGGACAGATTGCTTGATATTTCTCAGACTATCAAATATTTCTTGCGTACTGACTGTTGTGAAACACTGCTCTATAACATTCCCTATGGTATTTTATTCTTCATTTTATCTCATCTCAAGATTCTAATTTGGCTTATTTGTCGCCTAACAACGTTTTATATCTGAAATTTAATTGACACTTACAGTTTAGAATGTATTTTTTTAATCATTATAAACATCCATGTCCTTGTTAAAACTGACTCATACAAGCTGTTGAACAGAAGGTAAGAGTTTTACAATTCAGCTGCCATTTTTTAATTGTGGAAAAGTTTACGTATTTGCATGTATTGGTACATAAAACTATCAGTGTTTGCATAAGAAATAGTGCTATGCTATCTGTGTGTGTGTGTGGTGCACGTACAATAATATTAAAAAAAATCCTTAAATTATCAATTTAATACAATGATAAATATTTTGCCTTTTGGATAAGTTTTAATATGCGTATATGCTTGAGTGAATAGAACTAATAGAGAAATAGGATTTCTAACTACATTTTGTAGAATTTTCGTTTTCAATCAGTCGCATACAATAATAAGTTATTTTTCCTTCTGGAAAGTCTACTGAATCAATCTTTTGGAAGTAATTTAAATTTAAGTTTCATCAAAAAGCTGAAAAATAAGTTACTACCAATGTCTAAATGATGGAATAATGTCTCTTGTTATATGAAAGTCTTTCTAAAGTTTAGATTTGTAAACAATTTTGTAAAACTTCAATCCTCAGGTTCATAACTTCTTATTTTTGGAAATACTTTTAGGATACTGGATTTATCAAAATAAAACTTTAAAATGGTCATTACAAAGCACCTATGGTCAAAGAAAATACATATTTCTCCATGACAGCAGAGTTTAATAAGTATACTAAAATTTTTTTAGCACTCTTATGACTTCAATTTGGCCATAAAAAGCCTAATTTAAGGTATCAACGCTCACAGAAGATTTCGTAAAAGAAATCTGCTTGTAAAAATCCCTTATCCTTTCGATTTCATCAGCATGAGTTTGTTTAGAATGTCAAATAAATCCTAGTTATTGGTGGAAAATGGTGACTTCACTTCATTAATAAATTCTGATTTAGGAAGACACTGTCTTTTCTATGTATATTTATATGGAGAACAGTAAGAATTCTCTAGCTATACTCAAACGTTCAAGAAATCAATTATTTTAGTAAACAAGATTTGATGGCTTGAAGCATGTTGACTGCAGATCCGTTCATATTCTGTAAACACATTGTGATTATCTTGAAGTACAGGAATCAAGATATGTGTTTGCTATATAGATATGTGTTCACAAAATAAATTTGCACCCCCTTTTTAGGGGGTGCAAATTTATTTTGTGATAACGCATTTGGAGTAACCTGGAAATCGAAATTTGCAGTAAAGCATTTTAATATCTGTCACGGCTTCATCCCTACGGAGAACATCGTATTAAAAGTAATACATGTCTCAAGAGCGAAAATCTGGAAGAATCCTAAGTATCCACTCTGACAGATATATTTGCTGAGAGCAGAGAAGCATAATATTCATCTTTTATTTTTTACACATTTTATGGGTTTAAATATGAGATCTTTCCTAAGATTGTGGTCAATATCTACAGGGAACAATGCGTTAAGATCAAGATAGTCTTGATTTGATTTTAGAAGACGAAAAAGTGAGGCTACTTATAGCATACATTGTAAATGTTTTTCCAAGAAGACACTGACATCTATCTTCACATTGTTAACATTCACTAGTTATAGTCAGTTGGATCTCCCGTATTCAGACGTATAAAGCACGTCTAGAAGTTTTTCACAGCTCAATTGAAGTTTGCATTTTCCTCTTCTCGCATGGGCTTTAAGGAATTCGCTACTGAATGAGAAGCTTCTTGAATTTATAAGTTACTTTTTTCAGAAAGTAATCATGGCATGAAGCGTGTGTATTTCTAAAATGCTTCTTTCATCCAATTATCCCATTTTTTGCACAATTCCTTAGATACCTTTGAGTTTTATACATGGGTATAATTACATGTGTTTATAACTATCTAATTAAATCTCTGTAACTATCTATTAAATTATACTAATAGTATATAACTATCTATTGAACTATCTACTATGTTATAACTATCTAATGAAGATTCTAGGCTTTTTTTTTTTTACATTTCATGTACTTATCTTTAAGCTGAATATTATTGAAATCTGCTCAGTTGTTCTGATGATAATCTATAAATTGGAAAATTCTTCTATTTTGATTATCCGTGTATTTTGGACTTTAATATTTATATGAAGATTTTATTTGTCATACGCAATTATAATTTACTATTAAGTTATAATTGAGTTTATGAGCAAAGCTCCGGAAGTATCTTTTTTTTGATAAAACAATACAAAATGTAAAAAAAAAAAAAGATATCTCTAATTATTTACATGAACATCTTTCAACTATTTTCCTATGAATAATGTTCTTATACTTTTATATTATCTCTTATGTATCTTTAAGTAAAGAACTTGGATTTCATTGAATCAAAATCATAAAATTCAAAACAATTTTACTGTTTTAAATTACTGAAAAAATATCAGACAGTGATTTCCAGAATTTAGTAAAGCGATCTATTTATATTATATTTTTGTTAATTTATTTAGCTTAGTTATTTTAATGTTCAATAATGTTCCCAATACAAATAACTTAATTTTGGTTTTCAAAACTTATTTTCTAAACTGAAAGCTTATTTGTGAAATAATGTATGAAAATTTATATAAATGCTACAATAATTTTGCTATTCGAACAATAATCGAAAATGATTTTGAATGTTAGAAGAACACGGAGTACTTCTTTTTCCATGAATAATTCCTTAAAATATTCTCCTTTCTGTCAGAGAAAGTTTATTTCATCTGCTTTATATTCACCCCATTTTCGAACTCAGCTAGCTCTATTATCGTTTGCAATCCAGAGGTCAAGTTTCACCTGATCGCAGTGCAAACATTTCTGCACGCTATGTTCTGAATACAAAAGCAAACACTATCTTTATAGCTGTTGAGTGTGGTGTTATTATTTTCTCATTGCTCTCACGTTTATGCTCTCTGAGAGTGCACCTACAACTGTAAAATTATCCCACTTTTAGAATAAGGATGAAATGTTTTTCGGTCGCTGAGCATTGTCCCAGAGTTTCCGAAAGTTTAATCGTATCATTTCCCATTCAGTAAGCATATATAAAAATATTTGCGAAAACATAGATGGAATTTCGGTTAAAAATGGGGAAGAAGTTTTGCGATTTTTTAAAGAACAGAAAAAATATTTTCACATTTTTAGAATAGTCTTTTTTTTTTTTTTTTGTTTTTTTTTCTAAGATTAATATATTATTTTTCAGGTCAGACATCTATTTTTGAATATTAATGAAGTTTGATTAGTTTTTCAGTAAAAATTTTAAGGTTGAATATCTAATAAATATAAATTGACAAATTTTAAGTCTTGAGATTTTTTAAAAATTCTAAATCCTTGATTAAAACGTTTGTTACATTTCTATACAATGAAAAAAAAAATACCCTATTATAATCCCTTTTAGGAAATGAGAAGAACTTTTATTACTACAAAAATAAATTAATATGCTTAGAAGTATTTTGTTTTTATGAATTTTTAAATGCTATTAATTACAAAATCTCTCAATAAATTATAAAAAGTTTTTTTTATTATTATTATTTTTATTTTTAAATATAAACCGTAATATTGCTTCATTAAATGTAATGTTATGTGATATTATGTTTATACAAGTTTGTAGTCACTGAAAGTTTAGTTTTTGAATAAATTTGAAAAGATAGACTACCTTTTATTTCATAAATTATTCAATAAAGACATAAAAGTAACACTGGGAAAAATAAATAATTTATATTATTAATATTAAAGGCTACAAAATATGTTATAAAAATTTTCTATCCTTGTTTGATATACGAAATCAATGTAACAAAAAAGAAAGATAATTATAAAGCTAATAAAGATAAAACTAGTAAATGTAGTTGAGTCAAATCATAAAAAATCATTGCAAACATTTATACACAGTTGTGGTGTTTACAATTCTACAAATATGTGACAACCTGGTAGAGATGAATTTTTTTGGATTCTAATTTAAACCAAGACTTACTAAATCTTTTTAATGTGACTTGTGAAAAATTAATTTTAAGACTTCACTTGATCTACAGTTTGTTTTAAATATTGCTATTATTTTTTTAAACAAAATTCAAAAAAAATTTTTTTCTTGTTTAATTTATCACCTTATTGTTGTAAACATTCTTTGAAAGATAAAATGATCCATTTTTAAAATAAAGACATAATATGTTAATGTTTACTTACTAAGCTTCTTTTATGGTGAATAAATATAAGTATATACTTGGATAAAAGCTTATATTTAATATTTTATTACTTTATTTTTTAACTGTTTTGTTTTTATGTCACTTTTTTTTAAAATTCAGATGCTATAAAAAAGATTTTGTCCTATGAGACCTACCGTGATGCCATTTGCAAATTAACGAGTTGAAGGGCTAAAGCATAGTTTCTGAGCAATTTTTTAAAAATATTTTTGTGCCACTTTCTTCTAAGGAGTATTTTTCTTGATCTTGACTTTCTACCGGAAACTATAACATTTTATAGTTTTGAAGTAATGTGCAAATTTATTTTTCAAAATGTTAGACTTAATCTTGTTTTCTGATTGTATTAAGTCTCCTTTTCTCTCTAATTCTCTGTATCATTGCAAATATATCTCTGATTGACTAACAATAATGTCAATTTTTGAAATTATATCATTTATGATACTTTTAATCGACCAGATTGGATAAATAAAGAGCAAGATCTTTTGCTAACAATATGATGATTATCATACAAGAAATATAATGAATTTATACAAGAAATATATTGAATTTATTCCTTTAATTTACTCGTTTTAATCTAACTTTAAATTTAAAATAAAAACGATAAATAAAAATGTATATATATTTATTCTAAACAAAAATTTATTCAAAACTAAAATTCCATTCTGAAAAAAATGAATTAATCGAGATTGTTACATAATAGCATTAATTCTATACTTTTAATTTGTGTATTAAATCTATATTATTCTATTCTATGAAGATTACATTTAGATGCGATTTTTGCCTCCTGAACCAAATGCGTTGAAATGATAGTTATTTGTATATTCTAACCTCGTCTTTCTTCGATGAACTTTTGACACTCATAAGTTCATTTTTTTCTTGACATTGCAATTTTAATGGACAACAGTGCATAAATATACAGACGAACTCATAAAGAATATCAGCTTTGTTATAGAAACAAAAAATCATTTTAATATAACTGTTAACAAAAAAAGTAATTTGACAAAGAAATATAGTAATTTCTTAATTATCAAAAATATTAACAATCATGAAACTAACAGCATCTATGTTACAATTTTATTGAAATAGATTCTTTTGCGTAAATTTTTCAACATATACTCTTCATCTGTAACTTCCATAACGACTGCATCTGAAGTTTTAAAATATTATTGAATTTTTATGTTATTAATATATTATTATTTTAACACACGCACACATAAATATAAAAGTAAAAATACGCATGGAGGTTTATCTAGTTTTTGTGAGTGTGAATAAATTAATTCACAATTAATTGTCAAGGAATTCTCAGGGATTTTCCATATTATAATGTTTCTTAATTTGTTTGGATATTTTAAGTTTTCTATATATATATATATATATATATATATATATATATTTGCGGTAGGGAAATGGAGTATATTCAATTATATACCGTTGAAAATGATCAAGTTCTCCACTTTTATATACCCTATATTTAAAACTCATTTATCACGACGAAGATTTTTGAAATGAAAGTGGCAGAGTTGGTTTTAAATATTTTTAGCAAATTTATATATATATATATATATATATATATATATATATATATATATATATATATATATATATATATATATATATATATATATATATATATATATATATATATATATATATATATTATATATATATATATATATATATATATATATATATATATATATATATATATATATATATATATATATATATATATATATATATATATATATATATATATATATATATATATATATATATAAAGTGATGTGCTTAGATTATAATTATTCTTAATAATTAATCTAATCTGAGTGTTAATTAAGATTATCTTTTAAAAAAAAGTTCAAATTACAATTTTGTATTAGATTTTTATTTAATTTGATGCAGTTTTTTTTATTTAAGTAAAGTTTATTTCATCAATAAAATAAATATTTTTGTGTCATTACTTTGAGTCCTATATTTAATGTGTAATTTATAGATAAATTTACGTAAGGTATTTAAAAATTGGTTTCTTGTATTCTCTTCCGATACCCACATTTCATGCTTTTATTAATTTTCAAAACACCTCAAGGGAGAGAAAATATATCCCGATGGCCAAAGCTACAGGAATTGTCCTCCTTGCACAGAACTGAACTCTTTCCAGACCATATCTTTGATTGTCCTGGGGTATTGACAAAGCACTTCAGGATTCATTTCGATCCTCAGCATCAATTTGTCTATTCATTGGAAGTTATAGATGTGGACCGAGTTATCTTGGATACTTACGGATCAATTTGATTCCATTACATTACTTTACTGGACAAGACGACAAAAACAAAATTAACATTTCATAGTTTTTTTTAATGATTTATTAGTTTAAGCAACGACCATACACTTATAAATATAACCATCTATACTATAGAAAAAAAATTAAATGAATGCTATTTAAAGGTGGTTTGTTATTAGAAAGGTAAATATTTTTTACTCTGTAATCTAATAAGACCCTTCCTTAAGATAGAGTTGCAGACATTAAATTAATTATTGTTATTCAAAAATAGTTGTTAGTAAGAATTTTACTTCATTAAATTTAGAGGTTAATTATTTTTTATTCCTTATTGTTTTAAAACATTTTTTGAAATAAAACAAATAATAAATAATTAAAATTCAATAATGTAATAAAGTTTTTTTTAAAAAAAAAATACGAGATTAAGATATAATAAAAATCAGAATGAAATAAAATGTTATTATTTAATTTGATGGCAATATTATTAATGCTTTGATGCAATTTAATTAATTTAAGAATAGAAGAGAAAATTTTCTCCATAGATTTTTGTTCATTTTCAAAATATGAAACTTTTCCTAAAAATTTAACA
Source organism: Latrodectus elegans (assembly GCA_030067965.1). NCBI lineage: Eukaryota > Metazoa > Arthropoda > Arachnida > Araneae > Theridiidae > Latrodectus > Latrodectus elegans. Next base: position 64,733,877 of record CM057822.1, on the reverse strand, counting down.
TCAAGGAAAGCAAAGAAATAGATAATTGGATTTTACAAGTGAAATAAATTTGAGAATATTCTTGCATAATATTATTTTTAAACTGGTGAATCATCCTGAATTTTGGGTATTTCCTTATTTAGTGAAAAATTAACTTTCTACAAAAATGCAATATTTTCTTTTAATTGGAAATTATGATTTTACTATTACATTTCAATACTTAAGTTATAGCATGACTTAAAATATAATTATAATATTTATACTTAAATAACTCCACATTAATCATTATTCTCATCATAACACAATTTACTTTAAAATAATTATTTTCACAAGTCAGTCAGAATTAAGTTATAAAATTATCTATACTGTATTAATATTTATAAATTTGTTTTATTTTGTTACTACTTTTTTAATTTGTTATTTAAGATAGTGATGTTGATTTAATAGTAATACTATAAAAATCGTTAATTTCCAATTTTAAAATTTACATATTCAGTAAAATGAAAATGATTGATATATCACCCTCAACTAATATATTTAAAATAAAACTGCGTTTGTTAACGATTTTCTTGTAAGACATTAGTTTCTATATAAGAAAATAATTTAACAAGCAAATTTTTTAACAAGGCACTATGATTTCCATTGTAAATTTATTTTAAAATAATTCATCAGAGTTCAAAAGTACAGTTCTCATTTGAGTTACAAAACAAATCCCAAATACAATTTGTCTAACGTTTTGTTAATCGCCTATAGTTGCTCCCAAAATCGTTATGATTTCAGATTAGTCGTTCCGCTGTTGTATTCAACCACCTCCAGTCGAATCTACTTATAACTGTACTGTTTATCAAAGTTCCACCTGAGTAAACGGTGACAATTATTTTCCATTTAATGCCACCCTGAAGTGGCATCTGATCTTTTTTCCACGGCATTGTGTTTGCACACAACTGCTCTCACATTTAACTGGGAGGAATTTGGGGCAGTGGTAGAAAGGTAGATTGTGATAATCTTCTCGGCCTACACGCATTGATGAGTTTACATTAAGGCGAGAAAGAGCACATTGTAAATGATTACACACGAGATGAGATGTTTCCATAATACCTTTCCAAAAATAATTAACATCTTTGAAATTAAATGAGTTTGATTCGCTTATACACATGGATAATTGATTTAAAAATAAAATGATGAGTGCTCATTAATTTCGTAAGTTTTCTTACATTGATAGTTGAAAAACATTGTATAGTCATATTTGATTGATCTGAATTTAGAATACCGAAATTTGATAAATTTGTCGAATTAGTGTGACTAAAAAGTAAAAATTAAGACTAAAACATTGCCACATTCATCTTGATTGTCTATTGACAATAAAACTGGGGATTTTTTTTTTTATTGTTTCGACTAAATAAGACTTTTTTCTATAATTGATTTATTTATTTGGTACTCGTGTATAACTTAGTACTATTTTCTACACTTTGAAATTCTAGTTATTTGTAAAAATTATCTTAAAAAAATGAAGATGTTGATCCCAAATGAATTAGTATAGAATAAATTCTGAAAAATAAAATCACATTTTTGTTTTGAAAATACAAGCAACTAATCAGGAATTGTAATGATACGACCAATTTTTCATTTTGGATCTTTGTGAAGAAAATACTGATTGAATCAAGTTTCCTATTGACTGATTAAAATAGCAGTAAGTATTTCCAACAATCTTAAAAAATGGAATTAAACTGTATTATACCTCATAAAGTTACAAAAAAATATTATTTAATAATAATAAATATTATACTTTCTTATTATCATCATATTTGGCTAGACAGCTTTGTGTAGGCCAGTGTCTTTCTCTGAATTCTGTTCCAATGCATATTCTATTTCTTACCCATGAGTACAAGTTTCTTTTCTTGATAATCTGGAAGAATCAATCACTTTCTTATTATATTACCAATGAATTTGCATCTTTAAAAATTATGAAAATTAATAATTTCAAGAAGTAAATTTATATTGGATAAGAATATAAATTATTCAGCCAGTATGAAAAGGGGATTTATGATAATTCATTTAAAAAGAATTTTGAACACATCGGAATCACTGTAAACACAGATATTATATCATAATAATATGGAAATTCGAATGGCATTTACAGAAGTTTCAAAAATTATTTTCAAAACTGTAATAATAGGCAAGATACATAGATTCATTATGTTTAATTGATTACACAAGAATTAATCTGTATATTAACACAATTTTTGCTTAATGATTAGCTAGCATATCAAATGATAAGGGCTGGTTTACAAGCTAAGACAATATCAATTTTTCTCAGCTTCACTTCTATAGCTTTCTTGATAAATTAGCATGAAATATGAATTCCTATCAATATATATTTGTCATAATTTAAAAAATGATGATACAAAATATAGGAGCTCTTTATAGATGTTTAAGAAAAAAGTTCTATCATGCTCTGTTTAATGCTACGTTCGCCAGACTACTTTCTTTCTGATAATTCGTAAGATAATTTTTTTTAAAGGAAGAATTTTACATTCTTTAGATAATTCCCTAGAAAAATCTTGGTTTTTGTGGTATTTGCGGTTTATAGTCTTTCCCTCTTTCTAAATGCCATAGGTATTTTCTTTTTTAAAAAATTTCTTTCTTATCTCTACTTAAAAGTTTCAACCCATCAATCCGGTGGAAATTTCGTCCACGTGGAAGGACACTTCTGTTCTTTCTACGTTCAAAGCCTTTCAGTCAATTAGGAAAGATCAAGAAAATTGGTTCAGTGGAATTTTGCCAATATCAGAATTTTTTTAAAATTTTATATTAAATATGTTTACTGAAAATAAATTTAAGTACCTCTGTATCACTCTTAGTGATATTATATTTTTTTATAAATAACTGTTTCAACTTTTTCTTTATTACATTAAGTTAAATATATAATATTTTCATTTCACATAGAAACCAACCTTAGCTCTGTTTCTGGTAGAATAAAAAAAAAATGCAAAGTTTTTTTTCTAAAGGCGGGAACATGGGTGATGAACCCTATGCCACAACAAGGCCAGAAACTAATATTCATTTGTTGTTACCCAGCGGGCACCTATGATTCAAGCCATGGAGGTGAGTATCGTTGCCAGCGTCATACCACCACAAACCCGTTTATAGGGTGGGTCACAATTATACATCATCACAGAGGAAAGAACAGAGAAACAATGAGAAAGCAAATGATATCCATACTCCAATCGGGATTCGAACCCGGTACCCAATGCTCAAAAGACAGGAACGCTAACCACTCAGTCATCGGTCGGCCTAAATGCAACATTTAGATGAGAAAGAGGATGTCTATATGCATTAAAATATGTATTGACATACATTTTATACTAATTTAATAAACAAGAAATCCTTTGATCGTATTTTGCTTAATGCAATTTATATTTGAGCAATAATCTAATTTGTAAATGTTTTCTCTCTCAGTTATTATAGTTATTGTAAGAAGTTGATGAAATTTTCCCAAGCGGAAATGTTTTCTATCATCTAATTTAAGGAATCATTAATATGATCCACAAGCTAAGAAGTAATAACAAACATAAGAGTTTCATTTACGCTTCTAGTACTGTTGTTTATAATTTTAAATATTAACAACTAAAAGTTATCATTGATAAATTATTTAATTTTGTAAATGTGGCAAGGTAATTTCTTTTTATTATTCTTATAACATTTCATAAGACGACTATTGTAATCCTCCCAAATCATGATGAAAAATCTATTAGTTTTATTTCTTTTCCATCAGTGCTTCATAGGAGAATTTTACAATATAATTTTATGATTTTTCCTATATCATACAATGCATTATCATTTGTTTGCCAAAAGAGCTGTTAATATGAATTTTTGATGAAAATAATCAATCAAATAAGGACTTTTCTCTTCTCACAAATAAAATACAACAATAAAATGAAAAATCTATTAGTTTTATTTCTTTTCCATCAGTGCTTCATAGGAGAATTTTACAATATAATTTTATGATTTTTCCTATATCATACAATGCATTATCATTTGTTTGCCAAAAGAGCTGTTAATATGAATTTTTGATGAAAATAATCAATCAAATAAGGACTTTTCTCTTCTCACAAATAAAATACAACAATAAAACAAGTTTGTTGTTATTTACTCTTGTATTTAAGATATGTGTGCAACAATTTAGTCAAATTTATGTAGATTTTCATTTATTTTTAATTTAACTTCTAAGAAAAGGCTAAGCTAAGCATAGAAAAGCATACTGGTGCAACAGCATCTGTCTAATTCAGACTTTATATAAAGATATAAACAAAATAAAAAAGGACATAAAATCATTAGTGTGCATACTTAACCACTCTTTCATTTGGAAAGTACGATTTAGTTTTATTGCTACTTATTTAAATCCTTTTATGTTATAATTTATTTTTTTATCAGCATGACTTATTTCTTTAAATTTTTTGGAAAATAAACACTAATTTAAAATTATGCGTACGATAATATTAAAACTTTTTAATTTTTGAATAATTATTGTCATACACTTAGAGTATGCAAACATTCTTTTGTTAAGAAAACAACTGTTTTATTAATGCTATAATATTTCAGTGAGACGAAGACTAAACTTAATAACTTTTAAATATAAATCAACGGAAAAAGGAAACACACTTAATGAATATCAGAATGTAATTTTCTTAATAAAAAGTGTAAAAACATTAAACTATTTCTGTTGAGAAATAAAGGTGAAAATCATGAGATTCATATTTTAGTACTAAAATATTGAAAATTCCCTTCAGTGATCAGAATTTAAATTAAGTTTTTCAACCTCAGGTTTGATAATTAAGGTGTTTTACCTGGTAATTATTAAGTCTGAGGTTCTGAGTGAGAGTAAGAACTGTGGTTCATGTTTGATAAACTAATAAAAATTGTGGGAAAAAAAAAAAAAAACTTGAATGTCAGGTCGTTACTTTTTATAAAGATGGCGACTAACTTGCTGATTAGACTGTCGAAAAGGAAACTCATTCAAAAATGTGTTTTAAACTTTTTAACATTTTTTGAGCTCAAGGATATACACAATTCAACAAGAATGTTTATTTATATTATTATGCATAACTAAGATTTTTAAAATTGTTATCTTAACTCTTGAAACAGCATGAGATAAAATTCTAAATCTTTCAGAAAGTTCGGTGATTACGTTTGATTTATTTACTGATAAAAGATTTAAAAAATATATATTTTCCATCAATTAAAACTTAAAGAAAAAGTAATAAGTGATTAAAAAGTATGATTTATTGATTCTTCTTGCATGTTAACAAAATCCAAAACATATTTAAAATTAATAACTGATTTTAGAGATATTTGTTCAAACTGAGATTATAAGCTTCAATAAAAATTAAAGGATGAAAAGTATTAATTTAAAATTTCCTTTTGGCATATTATATTCCAGAAATTATGAGAAATAAATTTCCACTGAATTATATATATATGTATATATATATATAACATTTATAAGTTAAATTTCTCTTAATCGTAAGGCACATTTTACAAAATAATTGAATTTTCCAAAAATCAATTTGACGTATACTTTTTTTTTAAGAAAGAAAATTTGTTCAGACTGAAACCATAAAACATATATTTCAACACACATTTTCTGCGTAATTTTAACATGCATCATATATAAAGTAAGCAGGTTTCACTAATATTTTTGCTTATAGAAAAATTGGATAGAAAATATAATAGTTGCTTTTATTACATATTTAAAATCAAAAGTAAGATTAAAAACTTAATTCATTTCATCAATAAGCAAGATTATTCAAATTAGAGAACCAATTAGAATTAATAACGTGAAATAAAATTCACTATTTTGTAATATTTCTTTTAAAAATTAATATTAGGGATGAGATTTATTATTTCATATTTATTTTAGTTTAAATTTCTTAGTAAGATTAGAGTTATTTAGATTATGTAATTAGATTTAGATTTTATATGTCCAAAATAAAAATTTTTTAATCAACATATATTTTTATTACTGCTTAAATCCGACATTATAATAAAGTAAAATAACTTAAAGGATATTGTGATGTTAAATAAATGGCACTAATTGGAAAAATATAAATTAATGGTCGATAACAATGCTAGAATAAATTAAATGTTTTAAAATTATGATGCTAAAATATTTTTAGCAGTTTCGAAAATTTTAATAATATTAATTTTCAATTTCACCTTTTCACAATTCATTGATTTACAATTGTTATTTGAAAATAATTATTTTCTCTAAAATAAATGCTTAACCACAAATGACTCCATAGAAAATATGTGATTGCAAGGGCAGTTTGATGCCTCCATTAAACGGAGCCGTAAATTATAAAAATTCTAGAAATCCAAAGACATTCAAAAAATTTTAATAACTTTTTTAATGGATTATTTATGAGAAATGGTATTAGTATAAATAAAGAGGATAAAAAAGTAGGATTTTATTCATTCCTTTCCAAAACTAAGTTTATATTCTCATAAAAGTGAAGTTTATAATTTTAGTGTCTGCTTATATCATAAAATGATTTTTTTTTATGAATTTAACAAAATGTTTAAATAATATGCGCATATGTTAAGAAAAATTTCATTCAATTTGTTATAACTTTAATATTTTCTTTCCCTGTCTCCTCGTCTCTCCCTTAAATTATAAATCATGGAAGATTTCTTTCCTATTGCAAAATTAGGCACGACCCTGTAATACACGAAACTGATGTCATGAATTGGATTACAGCGTGACATAATGAATCCACCGCAAAATGACTCCTATGTTAATAAGCCGGTTGACTGTAGGTATAGAAGGCACCAAGAATTTCCTTCACAGGAAATACCGATATGGCTTGAACAGGAATTCAAAAAATTGACTGAGTTTCCATAGAAAAGGGCAGAAAACCATGCATTTGATTATAAAATTTTGAACATTGTTCTAAGGAGAATATTTTTAAAAAAATTAAATAAATAAAACAAAACATTTTTAAAGTTACATTTTTTCTCACAACAATAAAAATGTGAGAACGGGGAAAACAATTTTATGTGAAATCTTTAAAAAAAAATGTTTTATTATTATTTGATTTCAGTGTTTTAATTAGTAAAAAAACTGTAAATTTATATTTTAATTTCATGAAAATAGAAAGGATAATATATTAAATTTAATATTGTTCATAGCCTTTTAATTTCTAAAATTAATCTCTTAGTATGAATTTTTTGAAACTCACAAAATTATATAAATGGTTTGATTGTTATTTGGATTAATCTTCAAATATTTAATTCATATTTTTAAAAATGATTACTGACTATAATCTGTTGTTTAGAATGTATTCTGAGACACTAAGAATGGAAGCCAGAGATTGCAGCACCATGAAATATCAAATTGAAAACCAGAGGGCTAACTAATCTCCTGCTAATTAGCTGTTAGTTTGACATAGGCATTTAAAAATATTCATTCTCATCTTCATAATTATGTCGCAATATGTGGGTTGAAAAAATAATTACTAGAACGAGACCAAAATACATTTTTTGTGCCATACAAAGCATAAGCAATGAATTAAGCAGACTAAAGCAATAAAGTAATAATCAGTTTAAACAATATCAAAAACTGTTTCTTTGTGTCAATCAAGGGTATTTTTTATCATAAAAAAAAAATCTTGCATTTTAAGAATAAATTATTGTTTTTGTAATTTATATATATATATATATATATATATATATATATATATATATATATATATATATATATATATATATATATATATATATATATATATATATATATATATATATATATATATATATATATATATATATATATATATATATATATATATATATATATATATATATATATATATATATATATATATATATATATATATATATATATATATATATATATATATATATATATATATATATATATATATATATATATATATATATATATATATATATATATATATATATATAAAACTATTATTTTTTTTACCTTTTGATGTTTCTGATTTAAGCGCTCGAAATACTTCGAAATAAGAAACAAATAATTAGGATAACAGCTTTTTTTTTAAATGATTGTCAGCGTATAGTATGTGTTTGTAAATATCATAAAATATATGATCCGCATTTTGCAAAATAGAAAAGCTTCCTTAAAATAATAAATAAAAAAAATGAATTTTTTAAAAAGATTTAAGTACAACAGAATATAAAAATTAAAATTTATAATTAAAAATGGATCAATCGTTATTTTTGATAATATTTACTAGATATATCATTGCGAATATAAATATCTATGGAAACTCAGAGAAGTAAATGCGAAGGCACTTAGAAGGGAAAAGGTCGTGTGCAGAGCTGAAGGTGGACAACCTTGCTTTACATTAACTTGCATAATGATAGAGAAAGGAACCAGTCTTCAAAATCCTTTTATTTATTTTTTTTCACTTTTTATAATCAGAACGTTCCTTTACATTCAGCAAATAGAATCGTATCAACCTTATATCGATAGAAGTTTTATATCGATGAATAAAGAATCGATTTAACCGTGTGCTTTGTTTGTTTTTTTTCTCATATCACATCCGCCGCGTCTCCCAAACAAATTTGTGGTGTGTATTTAGTTCTTATGGTTTTGTGAATTATTTTGAATTTTTATGTGTTTTTGTTAACTATAACGCTTAGTTAATGTCTTTTGGTGTCTAATGTTCATTATTTGTGCTTCTAAATGTATTTGCATATCGCAATTCACTGGATTACGCCTATTTTAATATTTAGTATGAACAACAGGTGAGGGAATCTTGACTTGCTTTTCCTCACTCCTGCTTGAATAGCTCAGAACAGGTAAATATGGCGTCCTTGTCAATTCAAAAAATATTGTTTTTGTGTTATATCTTTCTTAAAGATGTCATATTTATAAAATTTAAAAATGTAATTTTGTAAAACAAAATTTTACAAAAGATTAATTTTTGAGATTTGGAACATATGTGAATTTACTCAATGATCTTATAATCTTGTTTACTTTCCCTCAACTTGTATCTCGTTTTACTGGCGAATATTTTAAGATTTATTTGAAAAATGGTAAAGTGTATTGCAATAAGATGAATACTTTTATTGAAGCATATTTTTGAGGGACTCTTTATAAATCTTCTTTGACAGGTAGTTTTATTTCTTGTACTTAAACTTCTGAATCGTATGGTATTATTCATTGTACTGTATGACTTAAATAATATTTGAGAATCAAAATGAGATACATGATTTATAATTAGTAACTTATATGATCTATTATTAAAAGTTATCTCTTAATTTCAATGGTGTATTCAGAGGGTAAAGTTGTATTAAGCGAAATAATATAAGTAAATTATTATTTAATGTAGAATGATTTTGTTACAGTGGAAAAAAAGTACTTATTAATTTCTTCAGCAACTCTACTTTAAGGTTTAAATTGTTTTTAAACTTGAAGAACTTCATTTACAAATATTTTGCAAGTTAGTTTAGAACATTTGTACACAAAAAAATGAAGCATTTAAATAATATGTTTTCTCTTCTTACTAAGCAGTACATGAAATTTTAAAAATTGAATTTATCAAATTGACAAATGTGTATGGCCCTTGTTGGTTTATGTAATCTTCAATACCAAAATCATACTTTAGTGAAAAACCACCAAGTTATGTTATAAATAGTTGCTAAATAATCTTATATCCTTTCACATCTGACTGCCATTTGTTAAATTTGATGTATTGCATATTAGTATAATTGTAATTATTATTATTTCATGAGAAAGCTTATTTGACATGAAAAATACCTTAAATTAAAAAAAAAAAATGATTTACTTTAGCAAATTTTTATATCAGTATTATACATACTGAATGTATTACTGTTTATGTTGCTATTTTGATGAAAGAAACTATAACATGTGTATTGATGATATATTGCTCTTTAATCTTTGGGTAATAAATATAAAAATTGTAACTGGAAATTGACAGCTTTCATATTTGGGAATCATATATTGAAAATTTTTTGAGTTCATGTACATATTTATGTAAGTACTATATGTTAATCATGTAATTGTTACACTTGTAATTATAAATATGTTTTATTTTTTTTTCAGATGTAACGCTGATCTTAAAAGATGAATTGTAATTCCTAGAAAGTGAACATATAGAGAGATATTACAACCTGGAAAATGGAATTTCAGTGCATTTGTCGAAATATACAGATGAGAAGCAAATTATTTCATATCAGTGATAGACGATGGTTAAAGATTTTTTGTGCATTTTATTATTTCTATACTATTATCTTTTCAAAAGTACTTACTTCAGTTCCTTCTAAGCACATATGTGATAAAAACGCAAGATATTCTGCATCTCCGTCCAAATCATCATCATCGTCATTTTATCATAAATTATTCCAATATTTATCTATCATATGCATATCAGTGTTATTTCTTCCACATCCTGTCATTGCAAGTAAGTGCACTTTTTATATAAAGAATATATCTAATACATATTTTTAAACAAATTTGTTTGACTTATATAGTGTTAATAATTTAATGTAAAAAATGATTTTATTTTTGAAATAATTAAGATTATTAGTGAAATATACTAATTTGACATAAGAAAATTAAAAAACTGCTATTTTGATTATTTAAAATCACATTTTTATGGTATTTATGTATTTAGTTAGTATTTTGCAAATACTTAATTATGTAAAAGTTTCATCAAATAGTCAATGCCTAAATAAGGAACTAAAATGAGTTTTGGAATATAAGTAAAATAAATTATTTTTTATAAATTCAACTGAAATGAGAAACCTATTTACTAGTTGAAAGGGTCATAAAAATCTAATTTCTTTTTAATGATTTAGAAAATTTAATTTTACATTTAATTAGTTATCTAGCATTTAAAATGCTACAATTTTCTTAATATTTTATTAGTCATTTTTTTTATCAAACAAAAAAAGGTGTTATTTTATTTGATTCTTTAGAAAATTGATAAATCGGATTCTATTCAAAAATTGATAAAATATCAACTCCTAAACATCTTAAATTTGTTGAAAAGAATGCACGTGAAAATACTTCCTTGTTTTCTTATTTTAAAATAATGAAGAAAATAGCTACTAAGATGTATATTATAAGCTTTTTTAATGCAATATAAAAAAATTTTCAGTTTAAAAAAAATGTATAAACTATTTTTGTCAAATGTTTAAATAAAAATACCTGAATTTTTTAAAAAGAAGATGAAAGTGAACTATACAAAATGAGCACATCTATTATTAAAATTAATAGCAATGCATATTTATTATCTTGATCTAATGAAAAAAATTAATGTAATAATGAAAAGTATTTATAGTCAAAATTAAATCATTAATAAAATAGAATATTTATCAAAATGAAAGAAATTAAGAATATATGATCAATATGTTTCTGAAATTAAGTGTACCATAATTTTATATCAAATGATATTTTTTAATTGTCAAAAACAACTTCTATCGTTTTGTTATTGAGACTAAGATTTCATATTTATTGTGTTAAATTGCTTATTGATATCAATAAGCAATTTAACACAATAAGTATGAATTTGCTATTTTGACTAACTTGTAATTTACTAATTGAAATGATTAAATATATCACCATATTTAAAATAACTTAAATTTCAAATAAATGCCATTTTATATTAATTAAATTTAAATCACACATCTGCTTATACATTAATGACATGTAGAATTGTGACACATTAAAATTTATTGTTATACAGTAAAATTGGTATTTATTCTTGTCATTGCAATTATTGAAAACAGTTTTTAGTGATTTGAGCATTCATTTTAAATTCAAGGAATTATAAATTATTTTAAATTTGTTTTTTAATTTGGCTTGATTTTTCTTCATGTTTTGATTATTTTTTCACACACTCAGTAAAACAAACTTACGTTCTTTTTAATTTGGTATAACAGTAAAATATATTATAGTGAATGTATTAATTTTAATTATAACTCATTCCAAGGCAATTTTTCTCTCTTCTTTGCTTGATAGTCATGTATAGAATATTGAGTATTTATTCTTAATTCAAGAAATAGAGGAAATTCTTGCTTAAAATTTAAGGAATCAACTCAGATTTTACTCATTAGTAGTAAAAATTCAATGTAATTATTGTTAATTGATTGATTAATTTATGCAGGTTTTTATTGATTTATGATGCTTCTATATATTTTTCAATCTAAGATTACTGGCCATCTTTTATTGTTATTATAGTCTATCTTTAAAAATATATTTTAGAAGAATACTTAAAAAATTGAACTGATAATAAAACAATATATAAGAAAATATTCCTAATTTTCTTATTTTTTTTTTCTGTTCTTTTTGGCCATTATGTGATTCTTTTTGCAATAGCAGTTAAAGTATTCTTCATACTGGCTGTATGGATCTAATAAAATTATTATTTTTATTATTTAGTTTGATACTTTTCAATTATATTTCCATTTATGATCCTAAAAAAATCACATGTTTCTTATGGAGAAGTGAAAATGATATAAAGTATTTACAATAATTTTATTGGCTCATAATTTTTTTCTAAATCTAATATACACCAATCAAATTTATTTTTGTGCAAAAATTGACTAAAAAGCAATAAATACTGGTAAACAAGCTAAATGCTGAACAAAACTAAAGTTAATTAGTGCAAAAGATTGCTTGGTGATAATTTTGTCTGTCTAAAGATTGCTTGGTGATAATTATGGTCACAAATCACCAAGTCCAACAGCAAAATTTAATTTTTTTCCACCGAAAAAAGTACTATTACATTATATTTATGCTATCAATCTCTGATGTAATTGCTAAACTGTGTTTCTGCCAGGAATAAATATTGGTGTTTAACTAAGTTTTGTCAATAAGTGATAATTATTGAGTTTATAAAATATAAATATAAGATGTTTTTATTATTTTTTAGTTGTTTCTAAGACATAAACCTTTTTAAATTATGCACGATTCATACAAAGGAAATATTACTGACTTTGATTTTTTTATTGTTACAGCAATTATCATATGGGGTTATGATGGAAAAGTGCCTTCAGTTATTTATAATGGTTAACTTTAATGCATCAGATTTATAAAGAATGCGAAAACAATCTCATTTACTATAAGAATGTTATTAGATCTATGTTAAGCTTATGGAGAATAAAAATGTGTCATAAAAATTGAATTATCAAATTTCTTAACTGTGAGCTTTAACCTTTTAATATTTTATTTTATGGTAACATTTAAACTAGTAGATGGTTCATATCTCATATGAAGTTTCATCAATATTCAATCTTGACAATAATTGGTCACAATAGTGTTTCACTTTACCTCATATATTATGATGTCAAAATTCAAGCGATTTACAACACATTAAAGCAGATACATGTTTGGCAGTCTTCTTTCCATTGAGCAATTATCTTGTCTGACTATATCAGTCTTCCAGTCTATTGCAAATAGACAGTTTAATATCCACATTTTACAATGCAGGGAGATCTTGTAAGGTTGATATCTGTTCTTTCCAATGGATTCCAGTTCATTGTAAGATTCTGGGAATGAGCTGTTGAGATTTTGGAGATGAAAGTGCAAGGGTCCTTCAGATATCTTTGAATAGCCTTTGTTTCCATTCAGTAAAATTACTGATTAAGAGGAGACATACAGTGTGAATAAAGCAGAAGACATTGTGTGATTCTACTAGTAAACCTTGGCTCTCCTGATGAAAGGATCAGGGGCTATTCTTGGTTTTTTTAGAAGTCTATTTTTTGCCTTTCTAGAAGCTATGACTGTTGGCCAGCATACTTGTATCAGTTTAAACTTTGGAGAGTTCTCCCTAATACCCTTTGTTGAAACAAGATAAAATTTTTGATGCTAACCATCTTGACTCATGTCCTCTCTTGTATTTTTAATATTTACTTTGCAGCGGTATTAGAAAGCCAGTGGTATTAATGACGTCACATAGCAAAATTTCCAGGAATTTATTATAAATAAATTATTCTATTATAATGTTCAGTTTAACTGACCGTATTTGATCATTTTGATTCTTTGAATTTTTAGTAATGTAAAACTATGCTTAACCAGAGAAGATAATTTGGCTGAATAATTTTTTGCATATCTTGATTTCTCATCTTTAGGTTAAGCTTTTGGTATCTAGGAGATGTAATGTAGACAATTCTAAAATTTTCCATTGATTTATGAAAGACTGCAAGTTTTAAAAATACACATTTAAAAATTGTTGGACATATGTATGCCATTATAAAATCACTATGTATAAGTTAATTATTTCAAGAATATTTGTTTAATTATCAGGATTATTCATTTATGGTTTTAGATGCTTTTCTTCGCTGAACAGTTTTTTCTTTAAATCTAGAACCAATTACATGTAATATAAATAGTTTCTTTTGTTTTATAACTCTTTGCAAAATTCCATTAACACTTCTTTTTCCGAAATTGACTTATTAAGGATTTTGGTAATGTAGATTGTCATCTCTATTGAAACTCTCAATAAGTCAGTTTATCCATTTTATGATAGTTTAAGATATCTATTTGCACTAGTCTGTTTTTATTCTAAAATCATTTCTTTAAATCTTTGAGTTAATCTGATAATTGTTGAAATATTAGAAACTTCACAGAAGAATACGTGTATGATGCTAGAAAAATAAATTTCTGAAATGCATATTTTTGAGGGGAAAAAAAAAATCCATTACTTTAAAACAATACTCAGGTAGTACTTTTCTCATGAAACAATTTTTTGACAGTGCAATCTCACTAACACATTTTTTTTTTTAAAAAATATAGTTATTTAGATTGTTATTAATGTTGTAAGTTTCATGTGGAGGACATTTTTTGATTAGAGTATATGTTAAAATTTATTTAACAGCATGTTTTAAATGTTATCAAAAATTTAATATTTCAAAGGACTATGAAATCATAATTAATAATTGTATGTTCTTCATTTACAAAAGGTCATTTTCATTTGTTTGAAATAATAAAATTGCCTAAAAGGGAATTTCATCATTCAAAGAATAACATGAGTATTATTCCTTGTAAAAACCTTCTGGAATGTAAAACATTATATTATATTGGACTTTAAAGTTAATGAAAATGGAGTTTTTACTATTTATCAACCTATGATTCAAGCAATGTGATTGTTACCTTGTATTTGATTTTAGTTGAAGAAGCTGAACTTATAAATTATGTTTTCTATTTTCAAAACAATTTGTCTTATGCCATCTCTCTGAAGGCTATATGCAATTTATTGGTTAACTCTGAAATATTTTAAAACATTGTATTTCTAAATTATCTATTTGTTAAAACTTGTAAGCTAAGCAAGAATTTCTGGAAAGATATAATATAAATATTTTAATTTTTTTTTCAGATCAGCATTCTGCACCACACTTTGTTGTTCAACCTTCATTTGCAGGTGGTATTGTTACTGAGAGGCAGTCCAAGATCCTTCAGTGTCAAGCCATTGGTTATCCTCCACCAGAATTTCAGTGGTATAAAAATAATCAACCCTTAAGAAATTTCACTCAGGATCCTTTGCTTCGTATACAGCATATAACAAAAGAAGACAGTGGTCAATATTGGTGTTTGGCACGTAATGCTGCTGGAACTGTGTTCAGTGAAAAAACAACTCTCACCGTTGCTTGTAAGATGTTTTTGTCTTATTAAATTTATAATATTCAAAATATTCTGAACTTTCTTATTCTTAAAAATTACTGAAAAATATGCAATATAAACAAATTGATGAAATTAATGTCTTGTTTTATACGAAACATTTTTGTTATTTAAGATGCTAAATGAAGTATTTTTTTTAATTTTATATTTATGGGTATTTTCTGGTGATACCTAACCTTAAATAACAACACACTTATTACTTTTACTGCTATTGAATGTGTCATTAACTTGTTGGATTTTTGATTTTACAATGTCAAAAATTGACTTTAAACCATTAAAAACTTATAATTTTTGTAATATTTTTGATAGAATTATAGACAATTATAGATAAAAACAGTTTAAAAGAATTTTTAAAAATATTATAGTAACAGACAGTAAGAAATATAGTTCTAAGCAAACTGTGAATATTATTTTCCCATTAATTTAATGGTTTTTCCTTATTCTTTTGTGTCTAAAATTATTATAACTTTAGGAGTATCTTAATATTATTGAAGATTTTAATTATTATATTCTATAAATTTTTTCATTAAACTATCTTGAATTTTTTTATTGTTTTCAATTAGAGTTTTTGAAACTCTTTAAGACAAAAAATTATTGCATTTGTTTTTTAATTTTCTTTATGACAATTTTTTAGTTATTTATTCTTACTCTTTGATACACCATTTATACTTCTTTCAAATTTAATCCATTATTCCTTATATTTATTATTATTGTCCAGTTATGAATTGTAAATTTTTTTTGATGAAAATTGAAAAACTAAATGTTTTTAGCATTTTATATTTTTTACTGCAGAAAAACTTAAATATTTGTTTTTGTGTGAATAGATTGTATTTTTGTTATTATAATGTTTTTGAAACTTTCATTAAAGATAATTTTTATTATTTATTTTTTCATTTAATGTTTTGCAATAAATGTAAATTTGTCTTTTATTTTTCAATTAAAGTTTCAAGACTTACAATTTTGTAAAATCGATTTTGCTAAGTTAATATTGCATCAAAAAATTGCATCTATTTATTAATAGAATTATTTAATGTATTTTTGTAAATTTTTTTACACATTGAAGTATTGTGTCTTTATTAAAAAAAATTCACTGTGAAACTTGACTTACATATTATTTTTGCAAAGTTGTAATCTGTTATTTTTATGTCTTGGCATGAAAAGGAAAAAAAAAAAAAAAAAAAAAAAAACATGTCTTTAGAAAATTAATGTTTATTTTTTTATTTTTTTATTCAAATTTTGCTTCATTTTATGTAATTAATTTATATTTACACATATAAATGTTTTTGTAGATATGGGTAAATTGGAATCTGTGGCTAACCTTAGTATCACTGTAAATGATGGTGAGGCAGCTATTTTAAAACCACCAGTCATTGAAAGTGTACCTCCAGTATCTGTATCTTGGCAAAAGATAAACTATGGGCGTTTGCATGGTATTAACTATGCTGTAAGTTTGGAAAATGATTTAGTTTTACTTGCAGCTAGTGCAGAGGATGAAGGATTTTATCAAGCTTTTTTAACAAATCCTCAGGCTGGAGAGGAAGCAACTGGTGGACTTGTGCACGTTCAAGTTCGTGGTAAGTTATATAATAGCAAAACCATTTTAATATAAAATTAGTAAATGTAAATTATTATGTTCTCTTAAAAGTTTTTGAATATGCTTGTTAAAAAATCTTATTAATGTCATTAGTAAAAATAATGTATTTTGAATATCTTTCAAATTACTGTAATTAAATATTTTGAGGTTAAGATTTGAAAATAATTTTGGTTGCATTTTTCAATTAATTTGGGTACCTGTATTTTCAAGAGGCTTTTGATTGATGCTAAAAATTAATATATATGTGTAATTAATGAAAATCTTCTAGAATGATTTAAATATGAAAATAGATTATTTGGTTTACTCAATTATCTTTTTATGGTTAAAAAGTTTGTTGAAATTTTTATATTAGAAGATATCTTTAATGTAATATACTAATAATGTTTCCACATTTTAAAAATATATTGGCATTTATAGAAAAATAAAAATTATTTTTATTCTGCTCTTATTAAAAAAAATTAATTTCTAGCCTGATTCATATTAAAAAAATGAGCTTAATTTGTGTTTGAATCACAATCATAAACTTAATGTAAAACATTTTTATAATGACAATAAGAAATAGGAAATTGCAATTCGGACTATCTTTATTTTAATTAAATATTTATACAAAAATCTAGATTTAATACAAATTAAAAAAAAATAGAAACTTATTAGTATCTGCTCTTAATTTTATATAATAAATTAAAAAATATTTCGGTTTTAAAATTAGAACTATTCTTTTTTATATTTTAAAATTTGATAAAAATGACTTTTTATAATGAAAATAAATATCTATGTCATTTAAACATTTTGAATGTTCTTCAAAGAAATAAACTAAGAATCAATTTTTAAATTCTTGAATAATTTACTTCAATGTTAACAATTCATTCAAATCAAGATATTTTGACATTTAATAAGAACTTTCAATTTTTATTTATCTGTTATTTAAAATGTATTATAGTAAAGATAAAATCCTATTTTTATTTATCCCCTTCATTTCTTTACAGTTGGAAGAAATAAAATTCCCTGATCATCACAGTGATCTTTTTACGTTAAAAACTACATAAAAAAATTAATGCTGCTCACAAAAATGTGATACTTCATTTATTTTGTATGAAACTGATATATAAAACTTTTTTTAATTAAACCTTTTTTTAATAACTCTTATTAAATTACTTCAAATGATTTTTTTTTATGAAAAGTTCATCTTATATCAGTTTTGGCCATTATTCAATAGAGTTTATTTAAAAATGTGTGTTAATTCTCATTTATATCCACAGTCAATTTTCATTGTTTTATTTGTACAATTCAAAATCTTCAATGAGAACAATGTATTATTTATGATAAAATTCAGAAATAATTAAAAAATATTGTGTAATGAGATATTATGCAGTGCAGTTAAGAAAATTAAGTAGAGTATATGAAAAAAATAAGTATAAAATCTTATGTGAAGAAACAAACAATGTAATAATTTTTATTCTTTAAAATTACAAAATGAAAAAATTAAATAATCTTTAAATAATAATAATTTAATTAATAATAATGTAAGAAAAAAAATTCTTATAACATATTTAAACTTTTTCTCAAATTAATTGTTACTGAATGGATTTTATAATGATTTGTTCATATTATCATTATTCTTAAAATATGTTTTCTTTTTTAATGTAATTTTTTTCTTTCTTAATAATACTCAAATTTTGTTTGCATTGTTTGAAATGTGTTCTCAGATAGTATAGCTAATCTATTTTAAGCAACTGTACTTTTAATGAAAGCTTACTGCCGTAAGTTTTAATAAAAGTTACTGTATTTTGATAAAGTTAATGGAAATTTTACTTGTTTACAGAAAAATATAACTCTCATATATAAAAAATATATAAGAAGAGAGAAAAATATAACTCTCCTCTTCCTTATGAAAAGGAATGCAAAATATTTTAATATTGAATGTATAAAAAGATCAGTCCTAGTCCAGTTTTTGAGAGTCATTTCTTTAATTTCTTTGTATTTACATATCGGGAAATATGTAGCAATGAATTTTACAAATATTTTACAAAATAATGTTAAATATTGTATGATAATTGTAGCAAAAAAATATATGATAACAAAAATTTCCAAATGATTAATTTTAACATTGTTTATTAAAATAGTTATAAGTGTAAATAAACAAAATATTATTTTAATCATTAGGTGAGACTCGAAATTTCGTTCCTGCTCAAATTATTTTACCTCCTAAAGATGCAATTTTTAAACAAGGTGTATATCCTGCTGCATTAGAATGTATTGTCAATGCAAGGTAAGAAAATTCTTTTTTGTTTTAAATATTTGTTTCAGTACATTTTATTTTACAAAATCTTTTAAATTATTATTAAAAATAGAACCATGTTACCCTTTTAATGAGTAACTAATATTTTAATAATTATACAAATAATTTAATCTAAAATTTTTTATAAATAGTTTCTTAATTTTTAAGGTTATGCGTTTTTTTCTAAATTGTATTTTGCATTTTAAACATTTTAATTGTTAAGTACCAAATCTTTCAGAGAAAAGCTTGATTATTGAAAATATAATCAGCAATTACTCATTTCTCAAAAATAATTCTTAAAATCTCCTTGCATGATTTGAAATTACAATATTACATGTAATTTTTCAGTACTGTTGTATTTATGTGTTCTTAAATAAAAATCGGCAAAACTGTACTTACTATTTTAAATTTGTAGCTACACCCTCATTGTATTTTTTTTGTTAATTTATACTATTTTTACATGACATGTGCACTTGAGAAAGTTTTTTATATTTTACAAGATATATATATTTTAAAGATTCAAAGTTTTGTTTTGTCTATGTTTTTTTACTTTTTACAACTATATTGATCAATATAAGTTTAAATGTATATTCCTACCAAATATGTTGTAAAATATTACAATTATGAATTTTAGTCTTATTTCTTGATAGTGTTTTAATATTCAATTTTTTTTAGACCTTTAGATTCTGTTGATATTATTTGGAAAAAAGATGGGATTGATTTAGCTTTAACTGGGCTGTCACATCTTTTATCTTATTGGAATCGGACAGTTACTTTGTTAAATGTTGGTGTTATTCATAGTGGCATATATGAATGTGAAGTCAGCATGCGAGAAAGTAGTGAAATTAAAGTGAAAGCATCTGCAAATGTTACTGTTATTGGTATATATCATTGATTTGTTTCATTTGTTTTATATTATTTTTAAATTTTTGTTGTGAAACATTTTATTTTTTCCAATTTAGTATGTTATGAAAATATCCTGAAATCTTTTGATATATTTTTTATTGTTGTTTTAATTGAAATAAGTATCGTTGAATTGTAATTAGTCAAATTATTTTATTGGTAATGTAAATATTATTAATAGTTATTTTATTGATTTTTAAATAATTATTTTCAATTTTAGCATATTCTATTGAGACAAGTTGTTAATTCAATATTTTTTATATATTAGTTATTATTTACCATGTTTTAATTTAGAAATATATTTTTAGCATATTTAAAACACATACTAAATATCTTCCTAAATTATTCTTTAAAACACATGCTTCTAAATTAATAAAATTATTTATGCTGGAAATTTTGAAAATGTGTAAGATATTATAAACATTTAATCTGAGAGTAAATTTTATTTTATTTATTATTAACTTCATAAATAAATCAGGAATCGTAAAATTCTAGTCCTTCTATTTAATAATATTTCTTGTTTCAATCTAAACATAAGAAAATACATTTTTAATATTGCTTAGATTTTAAAAGGGAAAAAAAAAAAAAAGTTTTGGGACAGCTTGCCCATTTTAGACTTTGCATCACAAAAACCCAACCAAACAACTTATCCGAAAATATACTATACAAAAACATTAAGAATAAAGTTTTTAATCAAAGTTGTTTTTTATATTCTTAATTAAACAATTTGTAATTAGATGATTTTTATTTTATATATAGTTTTAAATGACTGGCTTTGAATGTTTTTGTATATAGTATACTGATTTGAATGCATTTAGAAAATGTTTTTTGGAATGCTGCATCTGGACTGTTTATTACAATTCTGCAAAATATTTTATGGTATTCACATAGCACATTTCAAAGTATTCTTTCATATTAATGGCATACTAGGTAATTTTACATTGAAATTGCAAAATGGTAAGCTCTCTTGGCTTCATATCAACAGCTTATTTGTTGAATTCAAATCTTGAGCTTAGGTGTTGGTAGTTTAGAATTCACTTTAAACTGATGGTTACAGTTTAACTCCTTATGTGCAAAGAATGGATCCTGAGTGGTAAAATAATTGATGTTATTTGTATTTATAAGAATGAGTAAAACTAAAATGGTCTTAATTTTTATAAAATCTTTGGAATTGCAATCATGTGAATTTACTACATTATAATAGCTTATATTTTATTAAATTAGTGCTTTAATTATTGTATTAGTTCATTGGTTTTTGTTTCTGTGCATAATTAAATTTTTATTATGATATACTGCGTTTTTAAAAATTTGTTTATATATCAATGTATTAAGTATTGTATATCTTATTATAGACAATTACATTAGCAAATACTGAATGAAATATTATTTATTTGATGTGATTTCAATTGTGTATTATGTTGAAAGATTTTGACCTTTTATTTATTTTTCAAAGTTGCAATAAATTCAGATTTTAAATTTTATTCTGTCCAATTAAGCTTCACACATTTCCAATATTTCACTTATAATACAGCAGAATATATTCAATTTTCTACTATCAAAAAATGTTTTTATTGCAGTAAAAAAAGATGTCCTAATTTTTCTCTTATATTCAGTATTCATATTTATAATTGTTTGTCATATATTATTGTTGCTACTCAAATAAAAAAAGTGTATATTCACATTTAAATATACCTCCCAAACTGATATTTATATGAAATATTTTCTCTTTTTAATTCATAGTTGATCCTGTTATTACTAAGGGTCCTTATAGAGAAACTGTATCAGAAATTGGGAAAGCTGTTCTTTTACCATGCAGTGCAACTGGTAATCCAACACCTCATATAACTTGGTATCGTAATGTGAAACCAATCAGTAAAAGTGAAAGTGACCGATTTGAAATATTTCCTAATGGAACACTGAAAATTTCTTCCTTATCTGGTATGGATACTGGAATATATCAGTGTGTTGCTTCAAATGCTGGTGGTGAAGTATCTGCTAGCACATGGCTGCATGTAAAAAGTAAGTTTATATTGTTAAATTGGTTGTGTTTAAAATCAAGGAAGTGCTTTTGTGCAAAACATAATTTTAATACATTTTGTCTCATTATTTCATTTGTAATTTTAATTTAAAAATATGAAATTCTTTGGAAAGCTCATAATTTTTCACTTATTCTTCTTCATAATTTTCGATGATTTTCTTTATCTTTTCCTAAGACTAAAAGTTTTAGTAATGTTAAATTTCAAAATAGTCTTAGTTGTTTTGAATTTTGCATATCAGTTCTTATTAGTACTTCATGATTATCATTAATTGTGCCTGAATTGCAAATAATAATTCCAATCAAATTATATTTTTTTAAACTATGTGATGTTGTATAGCAATTATTAATTTATGACTATGTCATCCATTATCATTACTTACAACTTTTATTTTCAGTATTTTCATACTGCCAAATAGATTTTCATCCATATCTATTTTCTTTAGAAATGCAACAGATATAAAAAATTAAAAATTAGCTTGTATTTATTTTGGCTTTGATTCTGAATGTAGATTATAAAATTTCTATAAATATAAGTTATAATAGTTTATTTCAAGCTTCTTTTATTTTTTTTAGTAAATTTTTTCTCAACAAATTTGAGAACAATGTAAGGTTATATTTAATAAAAATCAATATTTTAGTTTAAGGGCAATATATGACAACGTTTTTTTCTACTTCTATGTATAAATAATCTGATTTTAAAGGAAAATTATGTAGGAAGAGTAAAAATTAAAAAAAAAATTTTAGAAATTTTTTGCACAATTTTGAATGTTTATATTTATATACTAATATGAATTTAAGAAAAGGAGTAGTATTTTTTCTATTGAAACTAAATTTATTGCACTGGAATTTGTGAAAATTCAATACATTTTTTTTTTTTTTAACAAAGTGTATACTAACATTCATAGCTTTGGCAGAAATTGTAATGCAAGTTTATCATTTGATTGCTGTGTAATGCATATTGAAATTTTAATTTTGTTTTAATTGTAAAATTCATTATTATACAAAGGTTACTTTATAAATTCTTTAGATATTGTGCATATAAAAGAAATAATTTTTTGAAGTCTAAACTGTGTATACTAATTAAATTACAATAATTGTTTTTGAATTGTAAAATTTATAATCAGAATATTTAATTTTAATTTTGATTCATTATTTCAAATTTAAGAATTAGTTTAATTCATTTATAGTGGAAGAATATTTTTATTTTTCTGCCAAATTATTTTCACTTTTTAAATTTAGACTTAAGAATTAAGGGAGGTAATTCCAAACAAGCCTAGCATTGTTAACAATGGGATTTTAAAATTTTCATATTTATTACTTTTTATGCTTATATACTCTGATTAAAAATAAATATAGCTGCTGGGTATTTTGAAGTTTAGTATTTTCAGTTAAATTGCTTTGCTAAAATAAATAATTATCTGTTTTTATATTAAATTTTTTAATATCATGATTAAGCAAAATGCTTTCCTCTATTATTTTTGAAACATTTCTATCAAAGAACTCATATTTGTCAAATCTGCATTTTATACAGGCATGAAAATAAATTTTTAGCATTTTTCTTGAATTTTTTGCTATAATTTTGCAGTTAATCCATTTAGTTTGTTTGTTTAAAACCATTTCAATGTAATAATTTCATTTTAATAATAACTAAAAAATTAATAGGTGAAATATTAATTGTAAATGAAGAAAAATATTCCTTCTCTCTCTTCTTAAATGAATTTCAATTTTCTTTTCATAGTTTTTTCTATCTTTAAAATCAGGATACAATTTTGGTTAATCATGTATTTATTATTTAGAATTCATAATTAATAATGAAAAAACAAAATTCTTTTTTAAGTATAATAATTTTACATAATTCTGAATTTTTTTTATGAAGTCAAACTTTTGGAGGCTGATGTTGATATAGTATGTTTTATTTTTTACTAAAGGCATTTTTACTGTCAAGTCAAATAAATAATGATGTTTCATTAGATATTGAGTGTGTATTGTTATATTAAAAGAAATGATTTTTATTTTAAACAATATGAAATTGAAGTATCTATCAATGAAATATTTTTTGAAAATTAAATAACATTTTTTAAAACAATCTATGGAAGTTATTTTTAAATAATTAAAACTTAAGTGAATAAAAAATAATACAGATTTATTAGATAGCAATATTTACTTAATAAGATTCTTAAATGGAGATAATATGAACTAAAGTGCATTTTTAATGAACTAACTAACTTAAGTAATTTACAAAAGTTACATAAAAAATCTAAATTCTTTGTAATACTATTTCTATTAAGTTATTAATATCATAGGTATTATTACTAATATCAACAGTTAAATATTTTAAAATGAAATAAACAATAATAAATGAACAATAATTGATGAATTGAAATATATCACAATAGATGTCTGTACTTCTGATTATTTTAACATTTTCTGAAAAGGAGTATGCATATCTATATCTAAAATGAAATATCAAAATATACTATGAGATTAATTTTTTGTTTTGGAGAAATGTTAATCAGAACTAATTAAAAAATCAAATTAATACAAAACTCTTATTATTGTATTACTTAGGAGATCAAACATTTTAAACTTTTTGTATGCTCCAGTCCCCAAGAAATTAATCAAGAGACATTTAACCTTACCTTTTCCTATCAGTGATTTCTTCCCAAATTAACCTAATGCTTCTTATTTTTTCCTTTCCTCAAAGTTTGAAGTGTGTAATAGTAATTAGAAGTTTTATATGTTTCTTTATGAAAATATTTATATGTATTAAAATATAATTGATGTAACTTTAATGGGGGGGGGCTTTTATTAAGAAATGAAAATTTATTAAATATAGTTTTTTCATGCTGAATAAAATTCTTTTTTGAATACAGAATAAAACTCTTCATTTGCTACATTTGAATCTAAGTATGTTTTGAAGCTGAGTTTTTCTTAGTAGTAAAATATGAGGCTGTAGTTGTAAAATATTTGTAATATAAAGTATTGTTTTACTTTTAGCTTCTGCCCCAGATTTCCTTAAAGGCCCAGTAAATGTGACTGTATTAGATGGTAAAGATGCTCAAATACTTTGTGAAGTTTCTGGAGCGCCAACACCAAATGTTACTTGGCTGTTTAATGGTATTTATAACAGCATATTTTGTATTTCTAAAATTAAGCAGTTTTATAATTGTTGTTTTATATATTATTATTTGCATACTTTGTATTATTATTATATTGTTAAATGATAATTTGTATGTATATATTCATGTTTATTAAAATTTTTTCATTTAGGAAATGAAATAATTGTACAACAAATGTTTTTTAGTTTAATCTTAATATACTATATATCAACTTATATTTTGTCATTGATTGTTTTAACAAGTATTCATTTTTATGTCTAAGGAAAAAATTGAGAGTAGCATCATATTAATTCAAAATTGTAAAATGGTGTAAATGCTAGATGCCTAAATAAAACTCTTTTTAAGAATTTCACTACAAATGCGAAAAAATAGTATGCTTCAACTATGCATTTGATAAAGTGTAGTTGGTGTTTTTTCCATAATCAATTAATAATTAATATCAAGCTTTTTTATGTCTAATTTACATGAGTTCCTGCATCAGATGATACCTTACCTTGGGAAGTTATTCATATTATTATAGGCTACCAAATTCTATAGCCTTATCTTTTATAAGTTATTGCATTAAATTTTTTATATCTATTATGACAATATTCAGGTCAGATATCAAATTAATGTCTTGATTAAATTGAGAATATTGTATATATTTGCTTATAGAAACTCATTAACCTTCACTTATTTTCTTTTAATTGTTTATTTTTGTAAGTTAGAAATTACTGTTGATTGCTTATATATTTAAAATGGGAATGTTTCCTGTTTCTTTATTTTCAGATCATACAGAAATACAAAATACTGGCCGTATTCAGATATTAGAGAATGGAAATTTATTAATCGCATCTGCTCAGTATAGTGATGTTGGGAAATATACATGTATCCGTGAAAATAGTGCTGGCTCAATTAAAGGATCTGCATATTTAATTGTATTAGGTATATGTTTATCTTGTAGTTTGTAATACCTACATTTTTACATATAAATTATATATACATATACATACAATACATATATATATATATATATATATATATATATATATATATTGAACTATTGTATGGTTCAATAATTATTCTCATTTTTCATAAATTTTATTTTCAGTTCGTACTCAAATTATTCAACCACCAGTTGATACTAAAGTCATTATTAGCTCAAATGCAGAACTTCAGTGTAAAGTATCCCATGATGAAGCAGTTCCATATTCTGTACACTGGTTTTTCAACAACAGAGAAATCTTACCTTCTAGTGGTGGTCGAATTCAAATTCTTCCTGATGGCAGCTTACATATAGGGCAAGCAAGAAACATTGATGTAGGTTTATACACCTGTAAAGTCTTTTCTGAAGGTGGTAACGAGACACGTAGTGCTCGATTAGATGTCATAGGTATGAAGATTTATATTTTGAATGTAGCAATAAATTATTTTGTATAAATTATAGCTTTATTTGTGCTATGATACATTTTATCATATTTATTAAAAATGTTTCTTAAATATAGCTTAAAATAAAATTCAAAACTTGCAGAAATTCAAATTTTTATAACTTGACTAAATGATACGTAATGTCTCTTAAAAAATAACAAATTTTAATCCTAGCACCTAAAGAAAGCTTTTAAAAAAAGTTTTTTTTTCTTTCAATGGATGTAGATGTGTTAATATTGCAGAAACTGATAATTTTTCGCTCTTGTGATTTATAATTAATTTCCAAGTCTTGTTACAGGAATGCAAAAATCTTGCAAAAATTTATTGATTTTAATTAAAATGCACATTGAGGTATTTTTTTTTTCAAATTTCTTGCAGGCTAATGATTTTGATATTTTATATTGAATTCAGTGCTTGCTTATTGTTAATATAAAATAATTTTCATTGCTAAACATGTTTTATAAAAATTTTTATATGAATTTTTATTTTTGTAAAATACTTTACATTACATTAAACAGATTATTTGAATTAATTATTTTTGTTTATAATTTTTTTGTAATATATTTATTGTAAAAATATATCATAATTTATTTTCATAATATTTTTTCTAGAACTTCCACATCCACCTAATAATGTGAAAGCAGTTCTGTTGAATACACATCCAAAAAGTGTAAATGTGAGTTGGTCTAAATCATTTGATGGAAACAGCCCCATTACAAATTATATTGTACAGATGAGAGTTGTTCCTGTAACTGGTAATTTATTTATTTATTTTTATTTTAAAATATGTTTATATGAATTTTATGTCCATATAAATTTTTGTTCATATTTGAATTAAATTTTCACTATATGAACATTTTAAAAAACTTACTGCATAGTTAAATGTTATTCATTAAGCTTTTTAATATTGCAGTGATGAAATAATGCATTAAAAATCATATTTATATTACAATTAAAACTATTAATTTTGCTATTTTTAGTTATTCTGTGTTTTTGTTTCATTTATGATCTTATAAGTTAACTTTTCTTTTTAGATACAGATATGGAATTTTTACTGCCATGGACAACTGCTCGTGATGACATATCTGGTGATCAACGATATGTGGTTCTTACAAATTTGAAACCAGCCTCTAGTTATGAGTTTAGAGTTAGTGCAATTAATGGTGTAGGGGAAGGAAATCCTATGGCAGCTACTGAAGTTATTCATTTGCCACCAGAGCGTATGTAGTATTCTTTTCTTGATAAGTAAAAATTAGTAAAAAGCAAAAATAAGTAAATTGCAAGCAAAAATTGTAATAAAAGCAAAAATTAGTAATATTTTTACAAGCAGTTTACAAATTGAATCTGTTATTGAGTTGATAAAACCAACCTTTCCTTGTGAAAGGTTCAATCCGTCTACTGGTGTGGTGATATATGATTCTCTACAGTTGCAAAATGTTTGTATAAGAAATATTGCTAGTTATATTAATTATGATATAAGCTTTTGTTGTATAATGCAATTATGCATGCTAATTTTAAGACATGTTTTAAAATTGTTAGCATGAGATTATCAAACATATTTTGATATAAATATAAATCTATATATATACATACATTATTATTATTATTTTGATTGCATTAGTGTGTGATTTTCATTCTTTTGTTGCTGAACAATGAAAAATCAGTGAGAATATATTGAAATATATGCTTGGGATTTTTCTGTCTTTTCATCAGTGAATAAAAATTGCAGATTAAAAATAAAATCTTGGAAGACAGTCTGCAAAAGAAACACACACAAATTGTTCTGTATTTGTTCTTTGACTAATAACATCAATATATTAAATTTTTATGTTTTTTTTTGTTGGTATATATATTTAATTTTTTTACATATATAGTATTTTTTACCATTTTATTCAAAAGGTCCTTATTTATATCTTGTAAAAAATTGTGATGTAATACACATTCATTGTATTTCTGATAGGAAATTGACATTTTATACCTATTTAACTGTATTATATGCAAACTATGTTAAGTATATTATAAATTTTTAAAATGTATCCAACTGTAACTGATGTATAGGCATGTCAAAATGTTTTGCTATTGAAAGCCAGATGAGTTAGATTGAAGTATTCTGATTATCTTTTGAAAATTTACAATGAATATATATGCTAACCGTGCTATTTTTATATATAGTGTTAATGATCATTTTAGCCTATTTAATTATTCATAATAATTTTTTGATGTTTTATGGAAATTTTGTACTAGTTTGTGCTCAGTTTCATAAGGTGGGTTGTGTAATTGCTAAGAAGGATTTACCTTTTTGTTTTTAAATGATATTTCTTTTCTATATATATGTACCCATAAAACTATATAAAGATATTTAAAACTTGTGCCCTAAATTAAATAAATTTTATTAAATTATTACTTAGTTTTCATATGATTCTTTTATTTTGCAAGAAGTATTTTTCAAAAAATAATGAATTAAAATATAAGAATAGAAAAATAAAATAAAAAAAATTACTTTTAAAAGCTTTAAGACTATACAATATTCCCAATTTAAATTAAAGTAATTTATAAATGATACTTCAGTTATCCAGAATCATATGAAAACTGTAAGTAATAATTTAATAAAATTTATTTAATTTAGGGCACAAGTTTTAAATATCCTTATTATATATATATATATATATATATATATATATATATATATATATATATATATATATATATATATTATATATATATATATGGGAAGTTAAATTGAAATATAAAAATATAAAACTGCAATCAAACCAGCTGCAATTTATAGATCAGAAACTTGAACTCAACAACTAAAAAATTTTATTAACTTGTGAAAAGAAGATTTTAAGAGCCATATTTGGACCAGTCAAAGATGGTGATGTTTGAAGAAAACAATATAACTATGAAATTCAGAAACTGCTTGAAGAAAAAGATAGAGTAACCATATAAAACCTAAAATAATCCATTGGTTGAGATGCATGAACACAACAAATGACAACTGATGTACAAAAATTTTTTTTAAAGATCAGTATCAAGGTTTAAGATCAGTATCAGTATCAAATGAAAAAAATCTAGAAAAAAGGGCTAAAAAAAAACAAAAAAGGATCTAAAGAACTTGATAATAATGAATTGGAAAACTAAGGCACGAGGCTGACTGCTTTGGAATTGAATTGTTAGAAAAACTATGGTTCAATAGAGACTGTAGTGCTTATTAATCCCCTAACTGCCACGAGCATATGTGTATGCTATGTTAAACTGATGTGTTCTGATTGCCTGGACACATATATACACCCTCTGGAAGTGCACTTCCCTACAACGCATTGCTATTAATAAAGATAGACTCATGACTTTGGAATGCAATAGAATATTTTTGACATTGTTTATAAAAAAGTTTCCTGTTTCAAAGAAAATGCGGTGATTTGGTGAGGTGAATATTTTTTGGTATGAGGAGTGCTGTTTCTTGTCCAGATGTTGCAGTTATTATTTATTTCTTTTCCAATAGTTCAAAACTTTTTATTCTTTCACTTCTATTTTTGTTACTCTTCGTTACAGTGTATTATATATAAATGTCGAGTTGAATATATCTGATAGGATTACAATGAGCTAAGTGATCATTTTCCTTAATCTTCAGGAACAGAAACATCAGAATATGACATTATATCTGATGAAGCTTCTGATTTTTTTCATTATACCCTTACTTAATACTTTAAATTTTTACACTTTTTTCCTATTCTTTTGTAAAAGTTAACAATTAAAATGGAAAGCATATAGCTTTTCTCTTGCAACAGGGGAACAAATCTCATAAGCTTTCTTTGGCAATCAGAGGGTTAAATTAAAATAATTGAGGATGTGTTTTTTTGCTAAATATACAAATTAATATATTAATGAATTTAGTCCCTCACTTTTTACTCACACTGAAGACAATTTCTGATCTAAAAACTTAGGTGTTAGCAAATTTTTAAAATTATTTTTACATTTTTAATAACCTGTAATAATTAGCCAAATTC
Organism: Latrodectus elegans; assembly: GCA_030067965.1. Taxonomy (NCBI): domain Eukaryota; kingdom Metazoa; phylum Arthropoda; class Arachnida; order Araneae; family Theridiidae; genus Latrodectus; species Latrodectus elegans. Next base: position 64,702,861 of record CM057822.1, on the reverse strand, counting down.
ATTCTAAAACAAAACATATTTCCAACATTGCGACATTACCCTCTGTGTTAAAATGAATTGTTTTAACTATTCCTTTAATAAAATGTTTTTTAGACATTATCTGTGTCTTGAATTTCTTGCCACTCAACTACAGACTGCTTCTCAAGTAGGTTGTAAGTCAGTGGATTCATGTATATATATATATATACCCACACACACACATATATATTTATTTATTTATTTTATATTTTGTAGCACCCAGTGGACCACCTCAAGGTGTTGTTGGTGGTGCTAGATCTCCGACCTCAATCATGTTACAATGGCAGGTCAGTGATAATTTTGAAATTTAAAAACTAACTTAAAATGGCGCTTGTGTGAATACCATTTGAGGTGAAATTTTTGTTTTAAAGTGATTTTGTATTTTCTTTTTCAGAACCCTTCTGAAGAAGAGCGTAATGGAGCTCTTGTGGGTTTTGTAATTCGGTATAAGCTTGCAGGATATGCTGCTAGTCCATGGGCTTATCACAATATTACAAATGAAGCACAACACAGTTTTCTTCTTCAGGATCTCATTGTCTGGCAAAATTATGAAATTCAAGTAGCAGCATGTAATGAAAAAGGAGTAGGTGTCTATTCAAGTAGCATATATATCCGTACAAGAGAAGGAGGTATGTCAATGATTTTTTTTCATACAATATGCTCAATTAAGTTCATTCTTTAATAAATAATCTTTTCAGTACCTCAAGCACCACCTACTGATGTAAGAGCAGAAGCTTTAAATTCTACTGCAATTCATGTTTGGTGGAAACCACCAGATCCTCAGTTGATAAATGGAATCAATCAAGGCTATAAGGTATAATTTAAACTACTTTGATTTTATTGCTGATTGTTTTGGTTAACTCCTTAATTATACTGTCACTAATACTGTTTATTTATGTTGATTTTCAAATAATTTTATTGATTTTAAATAAATGCATTTTTTACTAATATATTAAAGTTAAAAATATAAATTATATGTTTGAAACAAATGATTAAAATTTGTTTCCTCATAAAATTTTGAAGTGTATCTTATATACTGTTAGTTATATTAATAAACAATATAATTTCTAACTAATATTGTGCATACATATTTCATTTTAATTGACTTGACAAAAATATGAAATTACTATATCAATAAGTAATTAAAGGCATTATTTTTATTGTTTTGAAAAATTTATATTTTATATTTTTCACATTTTCAATATGTTTTAATTAGTTTTTTTGTCAATTTTGCATTCATCATTTTGTAATTTTTTGTTGTTTTAGTTTTTATTTGAAATTTATGTAATTTAAAACTGAAATAGTTTAACTAATGAGAGACAAAATTTTAAATGATATTTCTATCTTGATTTATATACAGTAATTGAACTTCATTGTTAAAAATTTGATTGTAAAATTAATTAACATGATTGAAAAGAAAACTTTTTGTAATTTATGAAATGAAGGAATTATATGTATTTAACTAAATACTTATTTTTAGTTTATGACATGAGTAAATCATTTGGTTAATACCAAATAAATAGAAGTTGTCTGCAAAATGATACTATTAATCTATGCATACAAATACTTTTAATGTATTGCTTAGCTATTAGTATCATACATTAGAAAATCCAAAAATTTTGATTATGAGAGGTATGGAATCAAATTCCTTATTTAGTTTGTAAAACAAAGCAATTAAACAATAAAATCAAGCATGTGAAGGAATTTCTCAAATTTTAATTAAAAAGATTGTTTTAAGACATTTTTATATTTTGAGATTTTTAATATCATGAAAAGAATCTCATTACATGTATACGATATAAATGCTATAAAATTATTGGTATTACATTTATATTTATAAGCATGTGTTAGTAAGTAATGAGATGTGTCCTATTTGAAATTCTTATGGGTAATACAAATATCCTCAAAAAATCATGTTCTACATATATTTGTACTGAATTTCATATAAAATAATAAAATTAATTTCAGCTTTAATTATTGATATTAATGTTCATGAAGAATATGTATATATATATATATATATATATATATATATATATATATATATATATATATATATATATGTGTGTGTGTGTGTGTGTGTGTGTGTGTGTGTAAAGAATATTAAATTTTCAACTTTAAACGGATTTATAAATAAGCAAAAGTAGTAAAAACATTCTATATATTTTTACAATTAATATGAAATTAAAAATTTGAATTAAATATATCATTCATTATTTTTAAAATTTGTTTTAAGTTTGCAAATAATTATACGAGTTTAATTCGTAATAATAATATTGATTCATTCTCATATTGCAGCTTCAAACTTGGCTTAGACATCCTGAATCAAATATTACACCCTCTCACACAGTACTGGTTGCACCAAGTCCACTGGATCCTTTAGCAGAGCAAGATACAATTATAGGTTCATTAGAAAAATTTACGTCTTACCATATAACTGTACTGTGTTTTACAAGTCCAGGTGATGGTCCAAGGAGTGATGCTGTTGTAATTACTACTAAACAGGATAGTGAGTATTTTATACAAAACTGTGTCAGTGAAAAATTCAATTTTTGTCAGCCTGAATTCAGTCTAGAAAATATTATATTTTTGAAATACTATTTGTCATCATTTATTTTAATATGTCCCATTTATACATTGTAAAATATTTTTTATTTTAGAAATTTTGTTTATATATAAGTAAAATGTTCTTATTTTTAAAAAATTTTTAGAATCTATTATTAAATTTTTAAACTGTCAATATATTAAATATTAAAATTCTTAAGTTTTATGTGTACTTGTTTCTTGTTCATAGTATACATATTTATATTTTAGTACCTGATGAGGTGAAAAGTTTAAAGTTTGAAGATATATTAGATACCTCCATATTGGTGCTATGGAGTCCTCCAGAACATATTAACGGCATTTTAAAAGGTATATCTTTTTTATATTTATTGAATTATATATACTTTTGTATTTTGTCATATTTAGTGGTATGAAAGGAGACTAAAAGTCATTCAAACTCAGCTTGACTCGGCTTACAAATACTGTTGCCATAAGTGATTGTTCTAGTTATTGATTTCTTAGAATCTGTGCCTCCAAGTTTCTTATAAAAAATTACATTATTTATTTCTAGTGTTACATATTTCATCAAATATCATTTTGTTCCCATTTCTTTTGGGCTCAGTATTTTTAGTTGCCAAAAGTTTGTCTTATCAGTTTATATTTAATGCTTTTATAAAGTAAAGAATGTTTTAAATTTCATTAACAGAATAAGATCAAGAAATAAAGAGTAAAGCAAACATTTTCATGAAACAGTTGCAAAATTTAAATTTAATTTCTCAGATGTTCTTTTTTTTTTGTCAACATTTCATTTGCTTTGCTTATTCCTTTCAGTAGCTGAAAAATTTCTTTTGAGCTTGAAAATTAAAAGAATATGAATGAATAATAAAATTTTAGAATGATTATTAAAAAGGAATTTCCATTCTCCTTTAGTTTGAAACCCACAACCTTTTTTCAATAAGTAGCAAAAAATTAAAGATTTCTTGTAATAAAAAGTAAGATACTATAAAAATAAAAGTAAGAAAAAATAAGATACTTACTTTTCTATTTTATTAATTTTTTAAAAGAAAAAAAAATATTTTTAGCATTATAATGAATTTTACTTGAAATAATTTATTTAAAAAATACTTGAAAAATAATGAGTTCTCTGAAAAGATAAGAAATTTTTAATTCGGGTGATAACATTTGAAGTAATAAGAACAAAACCATAAAAATTATGCTTTATTCAATCAATTCAATATTGTGTGTGTGTGTGTGTGATTAAACTTTATATATGAATATTATAAATTTCTCTTATGAATCTCTTATGTTTCAAAAGTTTTATTACAGAAATATCAACCAATTCAGAAAATAGATTTTTAAAAATTTTAGTCTGACATGTTATCAGAAAATTGGAATAATAATTTGATTTTTATTCAGGGTATACTTTAAAATATCATGTAAAGGATGTATTGGAAACAACTGTTATTCGCAACCTCTCAGCTGATGCAACACAAGTTTTAGTTTCTGATCTAAGGCCTACTACAGCATACTCTTTTGAAATATTTGCTTGGACTGCTGTGGGACCTGGACCAGTAAAAACAGCAACAATTCAGTCTGGAATTCCTCCTGGTAATAAATATTTCCTGAAGAATCTGTGTATTAAAAATGTTTCATTGATATTATTTATTTTTATTCAAAATGCCATATTTTCCTGTATATTATCGCAGCGACGTATTATCAGCAAGCCCTATTTTTCGAAAAAAGGAGAAAAAAGCGTCGCATAATCTGCTGTGGCATATAGTTTGCGGCAATTTTTCCGACGAGTAGTCAAAAACTTGTACTGCAGATAATTTGGTGTCAAACAAAATAAAAAAAATACACATTATGATTAAAAATATAGTAAATTCTACAGAAAAATATTTATAGTGATAAAGATGCGTTTGAATCCACCTCAATAAAAAGCGAGATTAACTGATATGAAAGCACGGCATCGATCAAGATCTGAAAGGATTCTCGTAAAATTTATTGATTTTTAGATTTTAATAACTTTTAAAATGAGGTTTATATTTTAAAAATAAACTATATTTGTTTGGTTAATAGTTAAATGAAAAGAAATAAAATGCAAAATGATGCTAATGAATTGGAATTTTAATATTGTTCAGAGGAACTGAATTCGTTCTTAAACGTAATTGAACAATATTGAATATAGTTAAAACAAGTCAAACGAGTTGTAGCGCCATCTGTTATTTATTTTAGAAAACATAAATGACATTTCTTTTAAAGCTTTATAGTAAGCTTTACTGGTGAAAAATATTTTTTTTTATCAGATTATGTGCGCCAGCCTATAATACCCACAACGAAATTCGGAACTTTTCTAACACATAATCCGCAGATTATATACAGGAAAATACGGTATTAAGAATTTTGCATTTATTTATATCAAAGTTAATGCATGAGCATGCGGATAGTATCAATGAATTAGACTATCTTGAAATTAGTTTACATTTATATATTCTAATAGAATATGTTTTAACACCCATGAATACTAAAATACTTACAAACATTTAGGAAATTATAAAATTTAAAGTGTATCATTTGTATAAAATTTTATTTTTGTTATCAATTTTTATCATTACATATATTATCATATCTAGAAGCAAATTAATTTTTGTGATGTTTAATTGGTGGGTTTGGCACTCCACTTAAGCAAGGGTTGTTCACAATTATTTAGAATTTACTTTAAACTTTAGGTTTCCATTGATTAGTTTGCTTGTTGCAAAAAATTAGATTGTTGTAATTGTGAGAAATATTAAAAAATATTTAGTGCTTCAAAAAAAAAAATTACCATTTAACTTTAGACATTTCCTAAGTCTATACTTTACTTATTTTATCCAGAAAAACATTTTATTTGAAATATTATTTTTTATTGGTCAAGTTATGTTCTATTCAAAATTCAAATGTTTCAATTTAGTTAATTATTTGAAAGTTAATTATTCTCTATTTATTATAATTAATGTTTTGCTTAATTTTATATTATCAGTTTCTCATTATGGTTATATGTTGAGAATTATGTGTATTTTACTTATTTAATTACTGTTATTTTCTAAAACACATTTTGATATAAAAGTTGTTAATAAAGAAAATTTATCAGTATATTAGATGTTAATTAACGTAAATTGAGTATTAAATAAAATATTTTTTAATAAAATGGCCTTTTCATTACAGTTTTGCCTGGCCCACCTACAAAATTAGCTGTTTCAAATATTGGAGCATTTTCAGTTGTCCTTCAGTTTACACCTGGATTTGATGGAAATACTTCTATCATTAAATGGGTTGTAGAAGCTCAGACACGGCGCAATGAATCTTGGTTTAAAATTTACGAGGTTTCTGATCCTGAAGCTACAAATATAGAAGTTCAAAATTTGCTTCCATTTTCTGATTATAGATTGAGGCTCATAGCTATAAATGTTGTGGGCTCTAGTGAAGCAAGTCAGCCATCTAAATTCTTTCAAACAATTCAAGCTCCACCTTCTCATCCACCTTACAATGTAACTGTGAGGGCTGTAAATGAAAAAGCATTAAGAGTTCGCTGGACAGTATGTATGTTTTTACACATCAAAATTATATGTGTTAAAGCATTTATATTTTCTTTTGTTCCATTAACTTGCAGGTACTTCAATTAGAATAACTCCTCTGTAGCTTCTTTTGACCCTTACAAAACTTAAAGATTCTTTTAGGTATAACCCAATACTTGGGCTTTTAAATCAGAAGTGTTTCTATTAATACATCAATATTCAGGAAAACAATACAAATATTATGGAATGTTAAATTAATCAAAATATTTGAAACAATCTATGTTATATTATTCAGCTTTGTCTTATTATTAGTGGTTCTTTAAAATAAATAAGCTACCAGAGTAAATTAAAAGAGTAGGTAAAACTATCTTAAATTATCTCTGATATAAACAAATCATGATTTTCAATGTTAAGCATGATTATAAATGGTTCATTATGAGCTCTTTAGAGTAAACCTCAAATTTAATCTCAGACTTTGTTGTTCAACAGTTTGTGGGTTCGAATCCCACCTTGGGCATGGATGTTTGCAGTGGTTCGGAATCCACTTTAAACCGTAGGTCCCGGTCTGCTTAGCCCTCGTGTACAAAAAATGTACATTGAGCGACAAACAAACAAGCTCAGACTTTGTTGAACAAATCTGTTTGGTTACTATGTTTTATTTTTCTACATTGACAATTGAGCATAAGTATTAAGATAATTTTGAGTTTTTTCTCTTGTAAATGTAGTCTACAATTGTGGAAAAGCCTTTATGGAATGCAAATAGTAACAATATATGTTCAAAATCATCTTACAACAGTTTTTACCCTTTAAAATCTGTCTTATTTTATGTCAAAGCATTATTTTAAAAATATTAGATTGAGTACTATTACAAAAGCTAGATGAATTTTAAATTCAAATACACTAAACTAAATGAATATACTTTAAGTAATTTTCTTCCAACATAATTTAGTAATCATGAATTTTAATTTATCGTTTTTTATGTTTATTATTTTTGTTTTATTATGTCTTAATATTCTATTTTATGCAAAAATTATTTAATTTATTATTTAATTTATTTTATAAAAAAAATACATTGTCAATTGACTGATTTATATGTGTTGTATTTATTCTAAAGTATCTATTTTTCTTTAATAGCCACTGCAACAAATTGAATGGTTTGGAATTCCTCGAGGGTATAACATATATTATCGACCTATAACAATAGAAAATAATTTGGAAAATTTATCAGAAAACCAATCTTATTATCATATTGTTTTGGAAGATCATAATGCTAATAGTTATGTCATCAAAGATTTGGAAGAGTTTACTGATTATGAAATAGCAGTCCAAGCTTTTAATGATGTTGGAAGTAGCTCGCTTAGCACTCCTGCTCGAGAAAAAACTAGAGAAGCTGTACCTTCTTCTGGACCTAGTGATGTGAAAATAAATGCAACATCATCTACCACAATTGTTGTTAAATGGGGAGAAGTTCCTAAAATACATCAGAATGGAAGAATTGAAGGTTATAAAGTTTATTATGGAGCCAAAAATGTCCCATTTCAATATAAGATTATAGAAAGCAACAGTACTTTTACAACTACACTCACAGAGTTACGAAAATATACACTATACAGTGTGCAAGTTTTGGCATTTTCACGTATTGGAGATGGTGTTTTAAGTATTCCACCCATATCAGTTCGTACTTTCGAAGATGTTCCTGGTGTTCCATCCAATATTTCCTTTCCAGATGTATCTACTACTACTGCACGGATTCTCTGGGATGTTCCTGAAGAGCCAAATGGAGTTATTTTAGCTTATAGAGTTTCTTATAGGCTTCTTAATTCAAATGAAAATGAAATAGTAAAGGAAATGGCACCAACAGAGCGTACATTAAAAGTGTTGAATCTTCAGCCTGAAACATATTACATGTTTTCTCTTACAGCCCAGACAAATGAGGGGTGGGGAAAAACAGCACATGTTAAAGTTTATACTACAAATAATAGAGAGGCTCCACAACCACCATCTTCTCCTCAGATTAGCAATTCTCAAATACAAGCCAGACAAATAACTTTCAGTTGGACTCCTGGAAGAGATGGATTTGCCCCTTTACGTTTTTACACTGTTCAAATGGCTAAAAGTGACAATTCTTGGAAAACAGTAGCTGCGAAAGTAGATCCAAGTTTAAATAAATACACAGTTACTGGCTTAAAGCCACATACACCCTATAAATTTAGAATCCAAGCTACAAATGACATAGGATCTAGTGGCTGGAGTCAAGAGTCTAATATTACTTGGACATTCCCAGCAGCCCCTGATATGGCGCCCAAACATGTTTTAGCCACTCCATACACCACCACCTCTGTCAGAGTAAACTGGGATTCATTAGGATTTGAAGATTGGAATGGAGATGTACGTACTGCTGGTTATCGTGTTGAGTATTGCCAAGTTACCACTTACTCGATTCCAAGAACTGGTGATTGTCCAGCTGGAAAAATTCAAGGTGCTAATGCATCCATGCTGTCTTTACATCAGTTAGAAAGAGATAGAGTTTATGAAATTAGAGTATTTGCTTATAATAGCCGAGGAGAAAGCCCAGCAAGTCATCCCGTGCAAGTATTTGTGGGAGAAGCAGTGCCAACTGGTGAACCTAGGGAAGTTATGGTAGAATCTATTAGTTCTACAGAATTGAAAGTATCTTGGAAACCTCCTCCATTAGCATTACAGAATGGTGATCTTCTTGGTTATAAAATATTTTATGAGCCTCGTTCGAATGATGGACTAGAAGAAATGGAAGCTGTTCCACCAGCAACTATTTCTTATGTCTTGTTGGATTTGAAAAAGTATACTGAGTACAGTATTCAGATTTTGGCTTTCAATCCTGCGGGTGATGGTCCCCGGTCCGCACCACAGTATGTGACTACAATGGAAGACATACCTGGTCCCCCTGGTCCATTAATGTTCATTGATGTTACAATGACATCCTTGAATGTAAGCTGGAGTCCTCCACTTGAACCTAATGGAAAAATCTCAGGATATTTGGTTACATATGAGACTGCTCTTCCTGATATTGGTAAATGCTCCCAAATATGCATAAATTGCATTTGAAATTTAATTTAACACTGTTAAAATTTTTTTTAAAATTGTTCTAAAACTAAAAAGGATAATTTTTTAAAATTATTTGTAGAATTTGCTCACATGTAATACTGTATTTTTCTGTATATAATTGATAGCAATGTATTATCTGTGGCAATTTTTTCACCATATAGTTGAAAATTTATACTGCTCATATTGTGTAGTCAAATAAAATAAAACCCAGTATGATTTAAAACATAATAAATTATGCAGAAAAAATATTTATTATGAAAAACATCTGATTAGATGCCATTTGGATCTCAAATAAATTTGATGTGATGGCAAATAAAATAAAACACAGTATGATTAAAAATATAATAAATTGTACAGAAAAAATATTTATTATGAAAAACATCTGATTGGATGCCACTTGGATTCACCTCATAGCAAGATGCAATAAACTGAAAAAAAGAAATCAGATTGAACGTCTAGAGCTATAATTTTGAGAAGAGTCTAGTAAAACTTATCAATTTTTAGTTTTTAATAACTTTTAAAACAAAGTTTGACTTGTTTTAAATATAAGTTTTATTTGTTTTGTTAATAATTCGATGAAAGAATTTAATTATATATAGTTTTGAACTGCATGTTGCATACATGTAACAGCTTTAAAATTAACACATTTGTTGCTTTTTTTTGCCTTTCTCTATAGCTTTTAGCTTAAAATGTGCTGTGTAACTTACATCTTTTTACTTCCACATGACAATATACATGAATATTTTCAGTGCAAAATAGCTCAGGTCAGTTAAAGGCACGAAATGATTATAGCCAATAGCAACTGTAATATCTTTCTGAGGAACTAAATTCATTCTTGAATGTAACTGGACAAAATTGATTATAACTGCAATAAGTTTTCTGATTTGTTAAATAATTTTTATTTTAACTTTTATGATAGAAAATGCTTTTTATCAGCTTATCCACAACAGTATATAATACACACAATGAAATTTGAAACTTTTTTAACACAATAATCTGTAGCTTATATACAAGAAAATAATGGTAATTATTTTTAAATTAGAATTAAGTATTTTTTCCTTGTTATGTATTTTTTAATTTATTCATTAATAATTGCTATTTAAATTATGTACATAAAAATTATTTTTCATTTAGATTTCAGTAAGCAAGTTAAACAAAAAGTGACTTCAACATCTTTGAGTGTTTATGGTCTAGCTGAAGCTGTAACTTATACTTTTCGAGTTAGAGCTGAGACATTTGATTATGGACCTGAAACTGTTGGAAACATAACCACTGGCCCACAAGAAGGTACTTATATGATTTTAATAAATTGTTTTATTACATTTTGGATTAAAATAAAATTTTATAATAAACATTTTTAAATGTTATTAACGATACTGGATTTTTCTTGCACCTATATAATTTTTTTCCAATTTTTTTTATGAATTATAAACTTTTATTTTATTTCTTTTTTATTATATAATGAATAATTTGTGATAAAAACACACTTTAAAAATGTGATTATAATGTAATGAGTATATCAAAATTTTACACATGTTTTCAATCAAGATTTTTGAAATCTTGAAAATTATTTTTTACAATATTGACAAAACTAATGAAATATTTGTATGTTACTTTAGAGTTATTATGAATTTTCTCACCTCATTAAACTCTTTGAAGAAATACTATTTAATATATTTGATTTTTACTTTGTTTAAAGTTACAAACTAAGTAAAAAAAATATCACCTTGTTTTATGCAACTTTCATTTTAAAATTCTATTTTTCAAACACACTTATTTTGATAAAACAAGTGAAACTATTAAACCTGTTTTTGACATTATTATTGAAAATAAATGAGCTTTGGAACATATATTTAAGAAAAATGTACATTATATGTATAATGAATGGTGTAAGATATAGCAAAAGTCTGGATTTTGCAATTTTGCTTGAAAAAAATTTTTTTTATTAAGTACAATTTTTTTTCAAAACAAACGAAGATAATGTTATCAACACAATAGAGTTAAATATATTTTCACTGTTGCAAGCAGTGAACAAACAAGCAGATTAATATCCAAACTTTTTGTATTTGAGCTACTACTTAAAAAGCAATTACTTTATTTTTTAGTGAAAACCTTCTTACTTTATCTTTAAAAATTGAGTTTATTCATACATTAACTGAATAACAAATTAATATTGTTCAAATTAAAGTTAGGCAACTTATACAACATATATAAGAACTCATGATTTAAATAAAAGCATGGTTTAATTAAAAATATGAGAAAATCTGTAGTGAGTAAATTCATGTTTTTTTCCCCCTCTAGTAAAAACTGATAAAATTACAAATGAAAGACCTAGAAAGTTTTTAATGATCAGAATAAATTGATTATAGCATACATGCTTAATTTGATTCTAAAAAAAATTTATCACAATGGGAAAATTATGTATTTTATGAAATTATTTGGCCAGCAAGAAAGAAATAGTTTTCCTTTTAATTCACTCATTCTGTATTTAGTTCACTTATTCTCATTTTATCACATTTTAATAAATTGGTGAAATTTATCTGAGTGAAAATGTTATTATAACACTTAATTATATGAATTAAAAAAATTTTTTTTAGTATAATAAATTCTAGTTTTTGCCATCACTACTTTGTTTAATTGATTTAAGAAATGCTTTTTCTCAAAATATAATGTAAAGCAGTATTAAAATAAATTTCTACATATTTGTGCATCTGTTATTATATGCTTTGATTTTAAGAAAGAAAATTGTTATATAAAATTACTGTGAATTTCCTTAAGCATCTTATCTCGAAATAATGGCAAATTTGATGAAGAATTTATCTGAATCATAAAGGTTTAATTTAGATCCTAAATGCAGAAATGAGTTTACAAGTATTTCTACAACTATTGCCTTCTACCATTTAGGAAAAATTAAACTGTCAATTGGAAAAATTCAGAAACTTTTCAGAAAATAAAATTATAAACGAAATAGAAAACGCTTAATTATACAATGAGAATAAAACAGCCAGAATTGATTTAAATTGATGGTCTCATATCTTTAAAATAATTCAAGATGCTGTTGTTCCAAAATATTAATTTTTAACTCGTTTTTTTTAAGTTGTTATGTCTGCATATTAATAACTTTTAGTTGTAAATCAATCAAATATAATTAATGTTGTTATTGTCTGTAACAAAACAAATGTAGAAAATTATGAAAGAGAGCATTAGGACAATCAGAGAGTTACTGTTTGTGAGGTTAAAATTTGAGAAACACAATCATAATTAATTAAAAAGCTTCAAAGCTTCTTTTGAAGAAAAAAACTATTTAGAATTTTACTGTACCCGAAGTAAGTGAAATGGTTTTTTAGTCAAGTAGATTGTTAACAATTTTATAATTTATCTAAATTGTATAATTTATCTAAATTCCACAAATTAACAATATTTATCTGTAGACAGTAAAACATAAGAGATAATCTAATTTTGAGAAATTGATAAATATGGATGTGTGAAAAAATTTAATTTTTCTGAAATAAAAACTATGATATGACACTCTGCAAAGCAATTAAAGGATACTGACGATATAAGGTTGATCTTACATTTGAATTATTGTTCAGTTGATTGATACATAACTGATTGTTGTAATAAGTTTTACAAGATAAAAATGACATTTGTTTGGCGGAAAAAAAATTATTGAGCATTTAGTTATGAAATGAAAAAACAATTTGTGAATATGAGAAAACAAATATAAAGGCATTTTTTTGAAGCAAATCATTTTTAGTGGGGAAATGGTTTCACTGGTCAGCTAGCACTGCTGTTAAACACCTTTGAGGTATCAAGTCAATGCTGGACTGGTATTCTGTCCCACTCTTTCAGAAAAGCTGTTTCTGGTTCTTGGAGAGTTTGTATGTTTATAGGCATCTGCCTAAAATATCTCAAACATACTCTATATTTGATTCATGTCCATAGAACATGCTAGCCATTTCTTTTGCTCTTCATTTAATGTATGAAAAAATGTTTGTATTTTCCTTTAATTTCAATTAAGTTTTTACTTATATAATTATATTGATTAATATATTTGATGTAAATCCCTAGATTTTGCTGCATTAAATTAAGATTTCTAAATTATTTTATTGAAGTTTTCTAAATTTTGAGTTAAATTTTATATCATTGGAAACTAATTGCTTGTCATTTCTGTATCACAAATTTTATTTTAGGATCCCCTTCTGCTCCTGAAGATTTGGTATTAAAACACACTCTTACTTCATTAACTCTTATGTGGAAGAATGGGCACCAAGGAGCATCTCCCCTTATTGGTTATCTTGTTGAGTATAAAGAAGTTGGTATGTACATTTCAGTGTTATGATTTTGTCTGTTATTCTTGTAATGTTTTTAAATAAATAATAATAAAATAAAAAGTAAAATTTTAAATGTTTGAAAATTTATATATTTTATTTTTATTATTATTATTTTTTTGCTTTTTAAATTTATTTTATATATTTTCTCTGAAATTGTTTATTTTTTTAAAAATAATTTAATACTTAATATTTTATTTAAATTTTTTAATGAACACTTACATTTTTTATAACTGAATTTTAAATATAAATCATATAAAATTTCACTTTCCTGTCTTAAGTATTTTAATAAAAATATCTTGCTTTATTTATTTATTATTTTATAAAATTCTTATAGTGAATTAGCATATTTGATTTTTTTTCTCAGCTTAACATAAAAATTCAGGTACTGCTAGGCAGTTCAAATCAAAGTAAATTATTTTTTAAAATGTTTTTATTAGTATAAAATAACATATTTTCGTTACAGTATTAGAAGTGCATTAAAATGTTCTATAGAAAATGTAGAATATTTTCATAAACTTTCAAAACGTTTTGTAGAAAAATATACATTGAAACTTTATTAACATCATACACCATCTCTAGAAATTAAATTCTTCCATAACTCTATAATTTCCTCTCATTTTTCAAACAAAATTCAAGTATCTGCTTGAGATAAATAATAATAATGTTTGAAAATTATATAACTATATTACAAAATTCATAATCATTCTCAATAAGCGATTTAAATGTGATAGTAAATCTTAGATGTATTTACCAAGGTACTTAAAAACTCTATGTTAGTAATTACCATTCACTTAGTTGCCAACATATATGGTTTGCCAGTACAACACATAATTTTTGGACAAATTGTAAGGTCTTATGACCAGTTAGTGAAATTGTATGGATTATCAAGTTATTTTTAAATTATAAAGTTTCTTCAGTTTCTTATGTGTAAATGTTTAATTATCATAAGTTATGAACTGTATGTGTGTATAAAGAACTTTAAGAAAGAGAGAAAAGAGTATTGTATAAGATAATTATATTGTATAACATTTCTTTTTTTAAAAAGAAAGAAGTCTTTAATATCAATATAAAGATAATCAATTTCTTTAATTTTAAAATCTATTTTCATCCACTTTTAACTTAGTTAGATTTTTGTTATTATAATTATTGAGTTGCCAATTACGGTTACTAAAGATTATAGATTAATTAAAGTAAAAACATATCTTTTTAGAATATGTGATACCTGTAAATATTGATAATGCAATCAATCAGCATTTGTGATGTTTAATCTTGAAGTTTATTTTTGTAAGAAATATTTCTGAATATAAATTGTTAAATATATATTATTTTAATGCTTTGTTTGTTTCAGAATTAGTTGTAAAAATTAGATCTTTTTTTTCAAATATTCTTCGAAAACTTGCATTAATAACTGAAAAGATATAGATATGAGCATACAATAATATAATAGACAGGAATTTTTTTTGAAAAGTACAATAATATAATAAACAGAATCTTTATTGAAATATTATGAGAATTTAATGAATAAATGCCATTAAAGAAACTACTGGAAAAGAAATTGATTTGGTTTATTGAATTGATTGAAATTAAATATTACAAATTTAAATATTTTTAAGGCAATATTATATACATTAAGAAAAATAAATTGGAAATCAGTTGAGAGTTTGTTCCAGCTTAAAAAAAGAACTTATTTCTGATAATTTACTTGTTTTTGTTTACTTTATATATATATTTTTTTGTTTTACTTGTCTTTGATTTTTGTTATTGGAAATAGTAGCAATATTTGAATGAATGATTTAATTCTGAATAACCATTTTCCATATTAATTTACTTTTAATCAGTATTAAGATTATAAATAAAGGTATTGAAATGCATGCTATGATAATTTAAAGTATTTTATATATTATCATTGTCCAAGTAAATATTTCAATATTTCTAATATGCTTATAATTTCTTTGCTATTGATTAAAAAAAAAAAAAAGAACTTATTACAGTTTATTCCTAAAAAGAGTATTAATTTATTAGTTATTAAAGCTATTTTACATTTGTATTATTTATTTTTGTGGAATCCCAACAATGTTTTTAGAGTATTATTTACCTTCTGTTGGATTTGAAAACAGACTCGTTCTATTAAATGTCTAATTTTGTTGTTAATATTAAGCTGTAAAAATTGAGTTTTTTACTTCAAACATAAAAATTTTTAAGCTATAAATTTTATCTGTTTCTTAAAAGTAATACTTTTAGTTATATATTTAACTAATTTTAATGTTGCAGATGGTGCTAATGAGTGGCAGATGCTAGAACTGACAAGTAATGGTCCACAATCATCTTATTCTATAAAATTGCGAAATTTGCATCCTTCTACATCATATCAGTTTCGCCTTTTTGCTCGAAATTCATATGGTATTAGTTTTCCTGCTATGGTTCCGCAGCCCTTTGCAACTCCAAGTGAGTATTATTTTTTTATTGTTAATTTTCACAAGAGTACTTGTCTTTATTTTGTTTGCCATTATATCAAATTTTGTAGCATTTTTGAAAGTAATAATGAATGAAATGAAAGTGATGAATAATGGAATAGATCTTAAAAAATTTAACATTTTCATTCATTTATGTAAGTTTAATAATAATAAAATAGTCAATTGAGTTCTTATTTCAGCTAAGCAATTATTAAAGTAACTTTATGGGATTTTTGTATAAATAAAATATTTTAAACTAATTTATTTCTAATTATTTTACATGGTAAATAAAATTGCAAAGAATTATTCGATTTCAATTTTTACACACACAAATCATTTTGTAATTTTTTTGAGTTTTGGAACTTTAAAATTCTATAACTAACCTAGCAATAAATTACTTGATGTGTTCATGTAGTATATCAGTTTATGTAATTGATGGCTTAATTAAAAATAATTGGTCCTATCACTTTTTACCTTGAAAGTGCACACCACATTCTAATTTTTTAGATGTGTATAAATGATTTTTTTGTCTCATTATGATTCTTTTGATTTTTATATGAGATATTCACATTGCAATTAAAAGGGAACCATGCTTCATTTGAGAAGTAAGCATTAACTTTCTGAATATTGTAACAATGAATGTTAAATGCTACAAACAATTTGGCACAACCAAATAAAAAAATTAATTGATTTCATGGATCACTGTAATGCAGTTCTTAAGACCCACTGTAAATAATACAGTTTAAATTTCCAGTGGTGTCTCTCAGCCGTATATGCTGAAAAACAGGATCAAATTTACCGTTTACTTATAACCATGACATTTCTTGTTGATCAAAATCTTTTCAGTGTGTTGAAGATACAGCATTTTGAAAGCAATGATCTTAAAGGAAACTTGCTCTCACATTTTTTTAAAATGATTTAGACTTAACATAATTATTGTAATATAAAGCAATTATGTCTAAATCATTGTATCTAATGTTTAATCATAATAATAAATCATTAATATGTAATTACTATGAGGAAAATAGTTAATCATATTAATTAAAATCTAAATATTAATTCATTAAAATAAATTTTGTTACCATTTATAACCATACAAAATAAGTTTTCAAACAGAATCTTAGAAAGAAGTAAATGATGTACCCAAATCATTAGGCAGAATCTGGTTAAAAATTACTAATGATGTTTACATAAATTTGAGCTTTGCCATTTAGACATTGAAAAAAAATCCACATATTAAATTTAGATTATTTAAATAAGTAGTGATGTTGAAGTTTTTGTCCTACATACATTATAGATGTGGATAACAAAGAAACAAGTCATCTCTTTTAAATTGATCTTTATATATTTATATACACATGCATTTAAAACTCTACACTCCTCATGGAATTTTCCCTGAAATCATTCAAACTTTATTTATGACTTTATTAATCATCCAACTTTTTTATGCAATCGATCTACTGACTACAAAACAATTATCATTGCATATTGACAACTCTCTTTTATTTTAGCTCAAAACTTATTGAATTTGATCAAACATTAGCTAACTATGATTTAGTTTCTCTATATTACAGGAAAAAAAACATTTGTGCAACAACTCATGATAAAAGCATGAGAGAATACTTAATCATTTAAATAAAATTATATTTTTTCAATAAATATTTATGAAACTACAAATAAAGAGGGACATAAAATAATAAATAAACAGTAAAATTAAAAATGCATCTCAAAATTCAATTTCTATGAGAAATACTAAAAATTATGTTTATGAAAGTTCATGATGTATTTACTCACTAAGAAACTCTGCATGCTTAATTTTTATTCTATGTTATGAAAAGTATTAGACAATCAAGTTATTAAGCTTAATGAAAAGAAAAAAAAATATTTTTGCTGACAAAAATACTAAATCAAATTGGGGTTATCTAATGAAACCTTCAAAATTCTTTTATTTTTATTATTATTATTATTCAAATTAAAAAGATTAACAAATCTTGATCTAAATTAGACTATTAGTTTTGTCTTATTGTTTATCACTTTAATCTTCTAGCTGTACACTCTTTATCTGGAAATCTTCACCATTTTCTTATCATGATATTTGCAGTATTTTATTCCAGTATTATTAATAATATTGCACACATTTCCTTTTCATATTTTAATCCTAGAAGATCAATTTCTTAAGTGAATGCAAACACCAAATTCTGTAGAAACTTTACATTTCTGAAAATTTTATTTTAAACTGTGTTTTTTTTTCCTGAAAATTACATTGTTATAATGGCATCTGCTTTAAAAACAATAGATATATATCCCAAATAAATGTCCAGTAAGAAAAAGTAGTAGCTTTCTATATGAAAAATGCTTGTTATTTCTAAAACATGAATGTTATGCTTTTTTGTTTTAGATCTTTTAATGTGTAAGGCATTGAAAGATAAAAATAAGCTTGTTATTAAATATTAAATTCTTTTAAACATTATGTTTAGATTTTTTGATAACCAAATTTAAAAAGGAGAAATGAAATTTAAATTTTAATTAGAAGAAAATTATTTCTTCTTCAGTGGAATAAAATTGTATTTTGCTGATAAAATTGGTGATATTGAGAAAAGTGTGGTATTAAATCATTAATTGAATGACTTCAGTTTTATTTTACTTGTATGCCATGAAAATTGGAAATCCACAAGCATACATGTTTCCATTAGTAGCTATTTTTATACCTGTAATACCATTGTAAACAAATTCAGCTATGATCTTGCTTAGTTCCTCTTTGTATAGTGATCATAATTTTTTGTAAGACAATTTATGTTGAATGGTGCAAGTGGTGAAAGTTTCTCAAATATATTTAAATTTAATGTCTAATTGGTTGAAATAAAGATTTTTTCAAGATTGTAGAACATTTGATTTTAAATTATTAATAAGTTAATTTAAGGTTTTTAATTTGAAGATCCTTTGTTTTAAGAGGAAATTGATAATATTTTTAAAAAGAAAGATTCTATTTCTTGGAAAGTCATTAAATTATAATTTGGATCAATTTTTATCCTTTATAATATCTTACTATTTACAATTAGCTTTTGTTAATTTATTGTGTTATGCTGTATCTATATTGCAATCTTTTATCTTAGGTAATTTTGATAAATTCTATAATTGATACAAAGTTTGATGAAAATGATCTTCTTTTACTTTAATAACTTTCTTCTTCTAATTGTTTTACAATCTTTTACTAATGATATTAAACATTTTTAAGAGTTACATTAGTTTATGCAAAAGAGAAACATTACATTATCTGATAATCTTGATGATGACATGACTTATATGGTTGCTAAGAAGTAAAAAGATAACCTTAATTTTTCTTTTTAATGCATGTTGAATTGAATGATCTGTATCTGTAGCAATTTTATCTTACATTTATTTTTTTGTCTTTTTTATGTAATTGATACTTAACATAAATTTTTTGAATAGCATTCAGTTAAAAATTATTCCATCAACATTTATTAAAGTTACTTTTATACAGTATAAACTTTCTAAAATTTATTTAAATTATGTAATTTTGGTATTATATTTAATTAATTTCACAATCTATTAAAAACAATAAAGCAATAAAAAATAATAAACCAATAAAGTTTTCTATTTTATTGTGTGTAAAATATCTTAATTAGAGATAATTTGTTTTGTGTGTTCTATTTTCACTTTATTATTAAGTGTTAAAATTTAAAGCTGTTTGATAATATTTTTTAACGTTTAAAAATATTTTATGAAATTTTGTAAGTATGAATATTTAGAATTATGTTTCTTTTCATGTAATTTTATTTATATTTTTTATTATTTTTAGGCAAAGTTTACATGGAACATCGTCACAAATTACCATTTTATCGAGAAGTTTGGTTTCTGGTGATGCTTGCATCTCTGAGCATTGTCATAATAATTCTTGTGGTTGCTGTTTTATGTGTTAAGAGTAAAGTTTACAAATATAAAAGTAAGACACTTTTCTTATTGGTGATCTTTGAATGATTAATATACTTCTGTTTCTTGTATTTTTATGCAAAAATCATTTTGCAATACTTTATTTAGAAGAAGCACAGAAATCTGTTCATGATGATCATATGAGTATGGATGATGGTGGATTTCCAAGTTTTGAGCTTAGGCAATCTAAGAGGGGAACACTATGTAAAAATTCTCTGTCCAGAAAAAATCACAATGCAATGCTTACAAAGTAAGATAGTGAATGATTCTGAGATTGTATTTAAATTATATCTCTTTTTATTTGTGGCCAATTGTTGTCTTCACTCTTATTATGTCATCAAAATCTTAAAATTATTTTTTGATATGATTCTTTTACTTATTTTTGAGCAATAACTAATAGTTAGTAAATGGTAATTATTGTTACTTGTGCCATAAATTTAAGCAATTGATAAATATACTTTTGATCTCAAAATTTTTATTTAAGTTAGCTATTATTATTTTTGTAAAAAAAATGCTGCCGAAATCTTTAATAAATTTAATTCTAATTTTTATTTTTAAAAACAACATTAATCAAGGGTTGAATTAAATTGATAGTTTATTTTAAATTTATGTTGTATACTTTGAAATATAGATTTTTTGTACACATTAATTATATCTAATATCAAGGTTATATATATATATATATATATATATATATATATATATATATATATATATATATATATTACTGCATAGAGTTGTAAAATGCAAAAGAAAAAAGAAATCTTTTGATAGAGAGGACATTAAAGCATGTATAGAAAAGTAATTAATATATTTCTTTCTGTATTAAAGATTTATAAATATGAAAACAATATTGAATTTCTATAAGCTATGAATTGACCTTTAAAAGTTCTTGTGCACAACATGTTAATACCATGTGATTATTTCACTGTTTTCATACTTTAAAGAAATTTATCTCAACTTCTAAGAAATAATAAATTAATAATTGTCTTTCTTCCAATGGAATAATTTCTTGAAAGATTGAGAGAATGGCAGGGATGGTAAATTTATATGCAAACCATGACTAAGATCATCAGTGGGATATACATTGAGTAAATATCCAGCTACTCCATTTGCACAAATTCCTTATTCTAAAATTGCTGTAGAGTAGTGCCTATGGTAGACTTGTTTGGGGATGTGCTATATTGTTTATTGAAGTGAAAGCATAGTCAATTATCACAGCATAATGGTGTTGGAGAACATATATTACTACTGTATGATAGTTGCTGAATCCTATTGCTCTAAAATAATGTGCGATAACCTAAGGAAATTACTGTCCTATTTATGATGCTACTTCCTCAAAACGTTAGATATTTCATGATGGTGTATGACAGGCATGTAGCTGCATGTCAGATCTCAAAAATTTGTTTATTTTTTGAAAACTTAGAATTATGCTTATCTTGCAAATTACTTATATGCAAGTCTTGTATTTTGCACAATGCTGATTTACTAACTCTATATAATTTTTCACTAACTTTTTATATGTTTCTTGACAGAAATACATGATTTATTATGATCTACAGTGTGTATATTTCCATTTACTTTTTCAGTAAATTTCTAGTTTCTTTAATTTACATTTTAATTATTAATATTTTCTTCTGTATGCTTAATATTTAGAAGTAAAAGTTATTTTACACATGATGTTGTTTTACATTATGATAATTCATACACATATATCACTATATATTTATTGGTATATTGCATCACTTTTGAAAATGAATGACTGATAAAAAATAATTATTTACATTTTTGTGTAAAACAGTTTAAAGGAACGAATCTCTTGCATAGTAAAATCATTCCAAAGATGGATTATTTAGATGGACTATTTCTGAAATATGCACTGCATGATAAAAATAATAAAAAAAAAAAAAAAAAAAAAAAAAAAAAAAAATTAATTGCTAGTTTATATTGATTTGTCTTTTTCTGGTACATTATTGCTATTGTTGTATTTTTGTATTATACATTGTTATATTATTGTAAATATTTCCTTTAGGTAATTGTATACATTGTAAATATTTTCCACAATTATACAATACTTATATAACTCCACGCACATTAAGTTAAAGGAAAATTACAAAATATTGTATATTGTTGTGTACTCTTCTTTAATTAATCATTATAAATGTATAGTTTCTGGTTTCTAATTGATTTCATGTATTTGTTGTTATATTTACTTTATGTAGGTGCCCCCCTCGTCCTAGTCCTGGAAGTGTAACTTATTCTGATGATGATGATACCAAAGGTTATGATGAAAATTGTGATAGTAGTAGCCTTACTGAAAAGCCCTCTGAAATGAGTTCATCTGATTCACAGGTAGAGTTAGAATTTTTCTATATTAAGAGCATACATTTTTGATTTCTAATATATATGATTTTTATTTTTAATTTGTAATATCTGGATTTTTTTAAAAAATAATACTCCAGAAAAATGTGCAAAACCATAATTAATTTATAAAAATGCTTGAAAACCTATAAATTTTGTTTTAAAGATTTTTTGTATGCAGAATAATAAAATTTTATTTAGTCTATATTTTACTTCACCAGTTTCTACTTTTATAAATGCAGTAATTTGGTATGTAGTCTTGGTAATTAACACTGCAGCCAAGAAAAATTATTTGAATCTCAACCTTTAATCTCTGCGAATTCATTCCAAGTTTTGTGTATTTAAACTACGATTTATCTTAACACATATCAACCTATAATTTTTGCCAGGTTTTCATCTTGTAGTTTAGTTATTCAATCGTTTTTTTATTTTCATAGTGTTACTTGAAAATTTTAAAGAAAGGTAATTATCATCTAATATATTTTGTAATTGAAAGTTATGTTTTAGAAATAAAGTGTAAACTACAAACAGTAACAATTATTTATTTCAGAAGTTAAGTAATCAAAATTCTTAATAAAACAAAATAATTATATCTGTATATAATTTGTTTTCCATTACAGTTAAATTACTTTATTTTACATTACTAAGTAAATTAAATGCTTGAGTTGAAATTATTACTTAAATATAATATTTTTAATAATTTTTTAAAAAAAAACACTTTTTGTAGTTCAACTGCTTTTCAATTCAATTAAATTTATTATAATAATAAATGGTTATTTTAAGATCAAGAGTATTTTAATTACTGTAGAGTCCCAGTTATCTGCCATAAACAAGCCAGTGAAAAGGCAAATAAGCTAAATTGGTGGATAATAAGTAGGGTTATGTTAATGAAAAAATAAAAAATACTAAATTAAACTAGTGAATTAATTTGATGCCATTTGATTCACATACAGAAATGTTAAATGGGAAAGTTCAAGATGAGTGAAAAAATAATAAGTTGCCTTTCTGATATTCTGCATCTTAATTTACCTTGGTTATTTTTGAAATTTTTATTGTTAAATTGTTAAATACACATGGTTGCTCATGCATAAAAATAACTTTGAATGTTTGTTATTGCACTGAAAAAGATTTAAGTAAATTTAAAAAAAATGTTTTTATTTGATTTGTCAAACAGTAAATAAAAATGTATGGAATCATTTTTTAAACTACTAATTTTAAATTACTATTTCTCTGAGAATTTACTAATTATTAACTAACTGAGTTTCAATTTCCTTTTAAAAAAAATTGCTGAAATTATGCTGTATTTGTTGTTGTTTTTAATTTTCAATTTCTCAGTTAAACCCATTGTATGTATTAAGAAATCTGTATAATTTAGGAATGAAACTAGAATATTATAAGTGTTTAGTACATGTATATTATAGGAGGTGGGGAAAAGGAAAAACTATTTAATTTTTAACTTAAAATTTTCTTTAATAAGCTGTTTTGAATCATTGTGTTAAGTTTTTTTTATTTTATCAAGCCATAAATGACACATTTGGAGTAAATAAAATAAAGTTTATTATTAATTTATAAATGTTATAGAAAATCAGTTTTTTCTCTCTGATTCTCTTGATTTATACCTTAAAATTTATACTACATTTTCTAATATTTGAAGAAATATATTTTAAGTTTTTCCAGATGTATGTGTCAAGATAGCCAATATTGAAATTTATTTAATCATATACAATATTTAGAGAGAAAGCCAAAGCTTTAGTTATAGTAACCAAAGTTAAGGAAACAGTATTAAGTTTTAGTTTCAATTTTTTGTCGAACTGCATACAAATGAAACAATTTTAATTTTTCTAAAAAAAGGACTTTTTAACTCTTTTAGCTAAGTACAGTAATTTTTAGAAGTACTTATAAATTTTTTTCACCCATTTAAAGTATAATTTTTCTGATAAAATTTTGAGCATGTATGTATTTTATATACAATGAATTTAATTTTCCTTTATACTATAGGGGTCTGATAGTGACAGAGAAAGTGATGGAAAAGCTGATCCACATTCCTTTGTCAATCATTATGCAAATGTTAATGATACTTTGAGGCAATCATGGAAACGTCAAAGACCTGTGAAGCCACCTAGTTACACTGACAGTGAACCAGAAGGTAGTATTCAAGTCAGTTTGAATGGTGGTCATATTGTCATGAATAATATGGCAGGATCAAGGGCACCCTTGCCTGGATTTTCGAGTTTTGTGTAAAATGCCACATGCTCCTATAATGTTTTTTTCTATTAACAAGAATACAGTAAAATGAATAACTTAATTATAAATTATAGCATTAACTTTGATGAAGTGTTGAAGTTTGTGTTGCTGTAGCGAGAAGAATATTACTTGTGGTGATATTTACCAGATTAAAGCATGGTGCGCATTTGAAATCCTTGTTAAAGTACCCCATCCATTTTTACAAAGTTAACTATATATATATGGTTGTTGCAGAGTATTATTCCAGAATACATACATCCCTTGTTTGTGTCATAAGTATTTTTATATGCAAGCAATGAAGATTTATAAAATATATTAGTTTAATATCAAATTGTGTGCCATTATAAGCATCTTTTGTGTTTTCTTCATATCTTTTGAAAATGTTCTGTTTAATATGTAACCATAACTTTTCCTATTGTTTCTTTTGCATTGTGGACATATTTTTTAAATCTATAATACCAGTGTAGATAAATCATTTTTTAAGCTATTATCTTGTTTAAATTGCATTTGAAAGATTTTTTTGGCTCTGTTGTAAGAATTATTTAAACTAAATGTTTGGAAAATGCTCATTGAACTTTTATATTTAAATATACTTTGTTAAGAATTCTATTTTATTATAATTCATATTCATTGTATATTTTTCAACTTTGTCATTTTCCTGTATAAGTATTTTATAAAAGTAATTCTCTATTATTTTGAGAAATATTTAACCTTTTCTTAGAAGCTATTTTTATTGAGTGACAATGAAATTTAATTTCTGTTCAATAAATCATGTGAGTGTATTTTTTATTGTGAAATTTTTTGCATGTTTATGTCACAGTTATTGATTCAACTTTATTAGATTGAAAAACCTTATTAAGTAAAATGGTTTTATTGTGGTTGTGTTTTTATTTAGTTTGATGAAAATAAGAAAGGTCTATATAGTATAAATACCAGAAGCCAGACTTGTTTGATAGTGTATTGTTTGCTGATTATTCAGATTGAAAATTGCAAAGTCAGTGTACATAAATGTTACTTAAGCTGTTTCAAATATATTCAAGATAACATTGAATGTATTACTATTGATATACATTACATAGAAATTATTTGGAAGAAGTTTTGTACACAAGTTATTTGGTAGTGAGATTATATATTTCAAACCTGCAAATTATAAAAATATCTATGTTATTTCAAAAGTATTCAAGTCACAAGATAAGGAATTACGTAATAATTAGAATATTCATATCAATTAATTAAAATATATTAAATAATTCATTTGCAAAGAGCTAATATGTATAGAAATTGTCATACTTTTTTTTTTACATTAAATTAAAAGTTTAATTGCCTCTAATTAAAGTGAACTTTCTTGAGATTATCTTTATAGTTATAAAGAAAGCTATTTTCTGTGCCTTATAGTTGCTGTAACAATTATGCCTTAAAATAACTGTTTGTAGATTATTAAAACGAAGTTCCAAGAATATTTAAAGTAAATTTTTATTCATTTTACAAAATAAAAATAGGATTCATACTTCATCACTAATTTTGGTGTTCTTTTGAATATATGTTATCATATATTTACTTTTACTAGTTACTAATTACTAGTTACTAATTACTAGTTACTAATTCTCAAAATAGAATGAAGGTAATATAAAACAAATTCATGCAATTGTAATTTATGAATAACTATTTTGGCAATTAACTGTCTTTCTATTTAGTATTTATAATAAATAAGTGTTAAAAAATTTTTGTCACTGATGTTAAATGCATTTTATAATGTAAAACTTTAGTTGATAATATACAAGTGTAT
Source organism: Latrodectus elegans (assembly GCA_030067965.1). Lineage (NCBI taxonomy): Eukaryota > Metazoa > Arthropoda > Arachnida > Araneae > Theridiidae > Latrodectus > Latrodectus elegans. The sequence continues at coordinate 64,676,532 of CM057822.1, read as the reverse complement.
AATATTTTACTGAAGTAATTCCATATTGAAGAGTCTTATATTTTTATGCTTTATTAATTTAGACTTGCAAAGTTCTTTCCTCTTGCAAGTAAGCTATTCTATGCTTGTTTATCATTTGTTGCTAAGAAAGTATTTGGACCATTGATTATTTTATGTTTGTATATGTAAGATTTGAGTTATTCATTTTATAAATATTTTGTAGATAAATTCGTTCATTATTTTTCTGTTTAAGTACTGGTTTAAATATTGTGTGCCTTATTTTGTTTTATTATGCATTTTTTGTTTTAATGAATTATGCTGCTAAGTATAGTTCAAAATATTTGTTGTGTTTTTAGTGAGAAATAATTCTGATTTTGTGTATTTGTGATACATTTTACATGTTTTGTTCATGAGTATTTATTGTTTGTTGTAGGAATAAAAAACATCGGTGGAAATTTCATTTGGGTCTATTTACACTGCCATTCTTTTGTAGTTTTATAATATCTGTACTTATATATGAACAAATTTAATTGTAGCTTGTTTCGCCCGGTTTCTGCATCCTCATATAATCCAAAAATAAATCTTCAGCTGAAAATGAAGTAAAAGCTTTTAGCCATATCCGTCCATTTAATGTTTTATATAATAACATCTTAAAATTATGAATATAATATACATGAATAATACCTAATCCGAACCATTTATCATATAGAATTTATGTGATATATTTACTATATTTTCACAAGTATATTGTAAATTGATCACTGCTTTATAATATTTTTCTGATTGATAAATTTCATCTTGACCAGTTTTAAATCAAGCATTTCTTGCATGAAATGATTAATTTTAGACTCTAGTGTTAAAAGGATTTTCAAATTGTCTTGAAAAAGTTATTTAGAATTGAATAATTTATGTATTTTTGAAAGTATTAATTGTAGTAAAAAATTTACTTATTCCCTGGTTTACTTTATTTGACCTGTAAAAATTTCAGGATATTAGTATTATGTATTTGTAAAAAAAGTAACTGTTTTATTATTTATTTTTCCCATGTATGATAAAAAGTCTGGTTACTTTTTATTAATGAATTTTATAAATGTTTGTAATAAATATTTTAAAATGATTTAAGTCTTATTTATTTTCTCATTAATTATGTTATTAGGATGAATGTTTCAATATTTCATCCATAAGCATAAATTTATAAAAAATGTTTCATGCTCGATAAGTTATTTAGGAAAATATTTTAAATTTGAGTATGATTAAAGCATTTTGAGATAATAACAACACTCGTTTATAGAAAAGGGTTTGTATTAAGAAAAATAAATGATATTCAAAATCATCATAAAAAATATAGAATTTAAAATCTATGTACATATTAAGAAAATTTTTATTATATTTTCATTTCAGTCCAATCATTTTCTACATGAATTGAGAAACTGGAACAGAATGAGTGAAATTTTAAAAGGAAAACAATATTAATATTTAGTTCATCTAATGATATTTTTATAAAATGTTATAATACTTCATATATAAAATTATTGAAATTTCATTAAAATAAACTATTCAAAATTATTTAATTAAATTATATCAAACATTTGTAATCAGTCAAGATTAAATTAAGCTTATAACATTCTTTTACACCAAAATTAATTGGAACGGATGTTAACATTCTGAAATAAAATGTATGAAAACAATGAGACAAATTAAAATTTGTAATATAAATAAATTTATACTTGTTCAAGTAAATTAATTCTAATTTAAAGTAATATCATGTAAGTATTTTGTCAGATTATTTCTGGAACTAAGAAATATCAAGTATTAAATTGTTTTTTGAAATTTTTAAAATTTTCCTATGTAATCAGAATATTATGTATTCATTTTCTATATTATTGCCCTTTTCTCATTACAGGATTATTTTTCTGTCAGTGGAGAGTAAAGTGGGGATATTAAATTTGCTACCATAAATGTCGATAGACAGCACTCTTAAAATTTATACGATAGGAAGATGATATATGTAAATAATTTGTTTTTCGACAAATTCATGTAAAAATGACGGTAGTAATGGTAAGTACACTATATTTAAATGAACAGGCCGAAGACTGAGTGGTTACCGTTCCTGACTCATAAGCTGCTGTCTTGAGTTTGAATCCTGGTTCGGATGTAGATACTCCTTTTTATTTCTGTGTTTCCTTGTCTTTTCTTCCGAGATGATGAATGAACGTGGCCCACCTTTTAAACGGATTTGTGGTGTGTGACATGGGTAATGCTGCTCGCCTCCTTGACTTGGATTACAGGTGCCTACATGGTAACGATAAATGAGTAGCAGCTTCCGGTCTTGTTGTTGCAAAGGGTTAATCCCCTAGTACCACTCCGTTTGGAAAAAAATTTAAATGAAGTTGCACTGCAGATTTCTCATTCACAAAATTATATTTGAATGATTTATTGCCAGGTGAAAAGACGTGCTTCGTATGAAAAAGAGAAATATCTACCTGTTCGTTTCTGATTTTGATAGAGGTTGAATAGTAGCCTATTGATATTGGGGTTTGTAAGATCATAGTATTACTGCTCTTGTCAGCTGAGATCACATAACCGCAAAATACAGAATCGAGGGATTCAGAAAGATCATTTACAACATTATGTCGAATCTTAGTGGCTCCTGACTGTTAAAATCCAGAAAAACGAATACATTATCTTCATGTCCTTGATGGATTGTACTACCATATCATTAATTCCTAACTAAGAAATGCTGTTATTTGAAAAGCAATATGTATCTTAACTATACAATACGACGATGTTAAAAGCAGTTTAAATTGTCAGCTCAATGATTGTGCTTTCAGCTAATCTTAATACTGTATTACAGACAACAGCATTTTTACTAATGTGATAAAGCACACAACTGCTCAAAAACTGAGTGACCTCGTGTTTGCTGATTATGATGGTCTTGTTTGCAGCCTAATGATAGTCGCATCCATGTTTGACCATAACGTAGAATACCCATTACTAGTGTGGGTTCAACACTCATATGACCTCCATTATTTGTAATGATGGGATGCAATACTTTTTGATGCACATCTGGATCACTTGTTCTCATTGATGACATTTTGAATAGTTGCCTTTAATTTCTACTATGTTAAAATCTGCTGTTCTACAATTTACTTGAAACCTATGTTAAGCAAAATTTCAGAAAGGTAATGCACTATCATATGTTGCTCATATTATACTGTTTCCTTCATACAGAAATTATTGAGTTGCTTATGTCAGGCAACTAATTTTTCAAATTTCTAACCAAAATAATGCTTACAATCATTGGTTACCTAACGTATAATTCCCCATCATGCACCAGTTACTATGGTCGATAAACTGTTGCATCATGTTGAAGCTACATGGGCAGTTATAGTTGTCTATGCCCTATAGTTTATGTTTGACTTTGCCAAAAATAAATGTGTTATTACTGAGTACTGATTATGTGTTATTGAGTACTGATTATGTGCTGTTTCTGAGTACTGATTTCCCTTAATCTATGCTAATAAATTTTTTCAAAATTTAATCGCTCGTTATTTTTAATGTAATAAAAATTTTATTAATATCTTGTTATTTACATTTTCTGGTATAACAATTTTTAATAATCAACGGTATAAATTGCAACTATTTGCTATTTTTTAAGTGTTAAAATTTACTCACATCGAATTGATTAAAATCCAATTTAATTTAGAAATGTATATAATTGGAAATAAAATATAAATATATTTAGTATAGATATACATAATTTGTATCCTCAATCTGTTATTTTATATATTTTAAAAGCATTCCTGTAATGAATCTAAAGTAAATTAGTTAAGTATAGATAATTTAAAGAGTGAAGAATGATTGATAAAAATAATATAATAATGATAAAAATTATTTAAAAACTAGTATTTTAAGAAACTATCTGAAATTTTTGAAATTCAATGAAAATCGAGTTTTAAAAACAGCTGTGTCTGAATCATATTCTTAAAATTATTAAAAAGACAGGAATATTGAAAAATTAAATAATTGGCTAAATAGAAATGAATGCCAAAATATAGAACATTGAATTATACTATGAATGAAAAATAAAGGCTGTATGATAAATAAAATTTGAAAAAAGTTCTTTTTAGCATGGCAGTTTTATTAAAGTAGAATAGCCAAAGTTATTGCTAAAGAATCCCATAATTTATGTTGATGTTATATTCTTAAACTAAGAATTCATGACAATTCTTTTTTAATGAAATAAAAAGTAAGTTGAATATGGTAAAGAAGGATTCAGTTATTAATAGCTTTGCTTTTATTTTTATAAAAATGTATTAATCATCTTGCATCATATTCGGAAATGTTCTTCTTTAGTCACATAAAATATAACAAACAGGATTTCTCGTCAAACATTTCATTTGAAAGGCTTCATGTTGAAAATCTTAAGACTCATGTGATATTTTTGAACGGTTCATTTTTTTACTTATGGTTCCAAATAATAAATTTTATTCATAATAATTCTCATGAATATATTTTTTGTGATGGATGTTCAAAAACGCATTCCTTCTTTCAATGGTGTAAAATTATATAAGAAAACAAGTCTTCAAAATCACAAATTTTATGCAGCTGAGATTCTTAAATAAATTATATAAAATTTTACGAAAAATTCAAATTCAACTGTTTATATAGCTCTATTTTTTACTTGGCTATATAATTCTGTAAATCATCACTATTGTAGTGTAAACAATTTTGAAAATGGATCGATGCATGCATTTTTCTTTTTATTGAATAAATGCATTTTCTGGTCCTATTCATTGTCTTATTTCATTTTAATAGAGTTTTTTTTTTTTTTTTTTTTTTTACGAATTCTTTTGTAGATTTTCAAAACATTCATTTAAATTTTTGCAATCCAAATATAAAATATGTAATTCTTTAGTGTTTTTCTATATAAAAAATGTAATGAAGAGTGAAAATATTATGCTCATGAAATCAAATAAGGAACTGGTAAACTTGACATTCCATTTCCAGGATATATGTTGCTATTGTTTCCAACAGCAGAAGATTGCTACACCATCTCCCATAGAGTCAAACATTTAAAAAATCTAAAAACAAGCATGGGCTCTTTAAAATCTCGGGAACTGTAAAATCCAGGCCACATAGTATATAAGCAGACTTTTTACAAGAAACAAATATATAATTACAAGTATAGTGTTTCACACTCTTCAGACTTAATTATATATATATATATATAGTTCTCCTTTGATCACGCATCTCTAACATTTAGGTGAGCTTCTATGTCAAACTGTGATAATAGTCATAAAATTTGACATTTCAATGTATATATATGCACAAAAACATACTCATACATAAAAATGTATTTTCATACACACATACACACACACACACACACACACACACACACACACACACACACACACAAACACACACACACACACACACACACACACACACACACACACACACACACACACACACACACACACACACACACACACACACACACACACACACACACACACACACACACACACACACACACACACACACACACACACACACACACACACACACATATATATATATATACACACACATATATATATATATATAATCATCTTACGTAACTGCATATGTATGTTAGAGTCGCCCAGCCAGTATGGTGGTTACAGTCTTCGGCTTCTGCCAGATGGGTTCGGATTCGACTCCCGAGTAAGACGTGGTTGTTATGTTTCGCCGGGATGCATTGTTTCTCAATAAAATCTGCTGTTCTCGTCTAATAATCCTGTTTGTCTACCATTCTTCATGTGTATCTCGGCATCTAGGGTGCGATGGCCCACCCCCTTTGGTACACACGGGGCAACACCTCGGCGGCAAAGAGGTCGCAGTTTCTGGCCGGTTCCTTGGGTATAAGGGGACAATACATCCCGACCATTGGAAAAAAAATGTGAATGTTAGAGAAAAAATAACTATCAATATTTTTTGACAAAAGTCTACACAAGACTGAAAGTTTTTTTTTCACTAGAATATATCTCAACCGGTTCGAATTCCGGTTCAGGCATGGATGAACTTTCTCTCTCTCTATCCTGTCTTCGTCCTTTCCTTGTGTGTGAATGAAGTATGAATGCTGCCTACCCTATAAACGGGTTCCTATGGCATGTGTGCGGGTGCGATGTTGGCCCATCGCCTGTGGTGCACCCAGGGCTACGCCTCGGCGCTAAGAAGTCGCTGTGTCTGTCCGGTTTCTTAGTATCAGGGAACAATAGATTAATAGACTCTGTTGCAGTTGTAACTGTTTACAATCTGCCATTGGAAAAAAAATACATATATATATATAATATATATATATATCTCAACCAAGTATAGTAAATATGTCATTGTGAAGCCTTCTTTACTGACATATCCTTATTGTGTGGCAACAGTTTTTCGGAATATTATATTCTATCGGAATTGAAATTAGCTTAAGAATAATTTTATCTAATATTCCTTTAATATTCTTTAATAAGCAAAAGTTAAAACTTGTCTAATTCAATAATTCTTGATTGTATTTCGTTGGCATATTTATTAACAAAATGGGTTGTAAATGATTGTTATCTATGATTGCATTATTTCTTACATTCAAATGATCCAATTCTAATTAAATAAGACTTCATGAGGCGTCTTTTCGAATAATGAAATTAAGCTTATTAATTTTAATTGTAGGAATAATTGTTGTTAATATTAAAATATATTTTTTAATTTATTAATTTTTAGCTGTATTTAATGTTTTAAAACTACAAATTGTGACCCGTGGCAAATTGTTCAATGTAATATTTTTATTTTAAAAAAAAAAAAAAAAAAAAAAAAAAAAAAAAATCTTATTGATTCTTTTACATTTGGAATATGCCTCATTAGTTTAATTAATTGATTTTACTGCCAAAAGTTTGCCTATTTTATCATTAATTGCATTAATAATGACGAGTAGAGATTAAGACAATAATCTATTAATTCAAGCTAAATATAGTATCTAATCGGTTTGGAATTCAATATGTAACGAATGGAGTGAAACTGAATTATTTTATCTGTTTAATCAGGTATTAAAGCTTTGGCTCCTTAATCTTCATAACTGAATCAAATTGAATTAAGGCTTTTTAAATGAATGAAGCCTGTAGATAATCGAAGGGATCTTTACAAACTACTGAATCCAATTCTCATTATGTCGCTAATTGAGGAAACTCACACCAGATGCCGAAATTCTGACAATGACTATTAACTAAAGTTTTCGGATGTGCCACTTTGCTTGTTTGAATTTTCTCGGAAAGTTGCTTCAATTACTAGGATTTTAATATGGCATGCTAAAATTTGAAATATTCATTAAATTAAAAGGTATTAAATATACGTTGAATGTAAGTTTAAAAATAGTTGAAATAAAATATTGTCTTTATATTCATTATAAATAAATGTATTGTTACAATATGTTGACTCTATTCTGTTGAATGCGTCTTATATGCTCATGTAAGATTAAAAACAAAAGAAATCATTAAAATATTAAAATGATATTATATTTTCTAAAAATTAACTAAAATCATCCCTAGAAATGTTTCATAATTTTTATAAATTGAAAATTCTTGGTAATTTAGTGCATGTACAGTGACCAAAAGTTATTTTTTTGCAGTAGAGGGCTAATTAACTCGGGACCTATAGTTTGAAGCGAGTTTTGATTTGCTATTACATAAGATAATTGTAAAACATTTATCTGAAGTGAGGTACGAACCCATGAACTGTTCAACTGCACAATAATGTTAAATAACATTGCATTAATATCATTTGATATTTCAAATATTGGAAAAGGTTTAACGTTGTAAGTGTAATAATTATAAATAACCTATATTACTCTAAAGAGAGAGAATTTTAAACATTAGAGTCTATGATCAATACTTATCTAGTTCGTCTGATGTTAACATATGAAATATTGATTTCGTAACTTTTGAAGACGTTTGATTGTAGAAAAAATCAATGCAAATTTTCTTTGGTTTAAATTTGCAATTCTCATGGATTATTAAATTTTTTATTCTCATTTCGGTTTGACATTTTCGAGCTTTAATTATTTGACATGCTCTTCTTGATTTCTTCTTGTAAGAGTTAAGAACAACAGGAAATAAAAGAACGTTATTAAAAACAATCCAAAAAGTATACAAAATTAAAAATTATTTCCGAGTACTCCAGTGTTTGAGAAATGATTTTGAAATAAATTTTCCTTTCTTCACAGTAATGTTATAGAAGTTAATATGTGTGCTTATGTGTGACAGGTTCATTTTATAGCTTATTTACTTTATCGATATTGTAAATTTACTTTTTGAAAAATTCAATCAGTTTATATTGATTACCTTAAGGAATAAAAAGCATAGTTGTAAATTTTTATTCATTTTTAAAATTTAAAGAGCATTTTTGTATAGATGTATAGTTTAAATCAGTGTATTATGTTTTTACATAAATATTCTTTCCCCCAGAAAAGCTCATTATGACATTAAATTAATAGAAATAACTTAAAGAAGAAATCAAGGTTTAATAACACAATGTCCATAAATATCTGAATTCAGAATTCATAAAAATTGTTATGAGTTTGTTTGAAAACATTATTGCATATTGTATATAGTATTTATGAATATTCATAATACAAATTGTTATGTATTTTCATAAATATTATAATATACAAAATTTAATAATGTTCAAGGAGTATATTTTTTAAAAATATTTATACATTGGAAAAGAACCAAACATTCAAACGCTAATATTTCAGTATTTAAAAATCGATATACTCAGGAACCATTCAGCTAACAGCTCAGCAAATAGATGCATTGATAGGTACACTGCTGGCTGCTCAAATTACAACACCAAGAAAGACAAAAGATAGCACAACACAATTTATTTTTTAGCTAACATGTTGACCAAGTATTAAATGATTAAATATATAGACTTGTGTGAAGTGTGGTTCCTGCCAAAATTAGTTGCCAGAGTAGCCGTTATTGCTGAAAATCACCGCTGCCACACACCACGGCATTGATTCAAAACGGCTTTGGAAGTGTTCTTGGGGTACGGCAGACAAAACAGCTTCCACACGTTGCCAAAGTTGATCTGCTGTGGCAGCTGGTGATGCAATCTAGGTCAATCGTTGAACAAAAATGGACCGCATGTTTTCTATCCCAGAAAGATCCGAAGGCCGAGCCGGGCAGGGCAGCAATTCAATGTAGCGATCGACGAAAAACCCTTGGACAAAGCATGCCACGTGTGATCACCCATTATCCTGTTGAAATATGATTGTAGGCAAGCCTTGAAGGTAAATAAAGACAACTGGAGATGTACAGCTAGCTGTTTAAAGTGCCAGCAATGTGTGATACAGCATCCCTCCATACCTTGATACCCGGTGCATGACCAGTGTGGTGGTGCATAACGCAGCTGTTCTGCATCCTCTCTCCACCTGTCCCCAGAATCCGACTATCGTGGTGTTGCAGACAAAAGCGTCACTCGTCGAAGACAATTTCATCTGTTGTACACATCCTTCTTTCATCGCATCATTGGCAACGATGAAGACGATCAAAGACGCCTGTGGTTCTGCGTCAAGGGTAGACAAAGCAATAGACGTCTTGCGGATAGACCAATCTGCTGTAAAAGGTGTCGAATGATACGCGCAGATACTGGATGATGCATTACAGACTGAATGTGCTGTGCTATGGTTCGTGATGAGACAGAGTGATCCGTCATTGCAAGGTGCACAGTTTGCTTGTTATCACGTGAAGTAGTGCACTGAGGTGGATGTGATTGAACACGTCGGTCCGTCGTACCCTCCTGAATCCAACGATAATATACTTGATATTATTACATTGTACTTGATTTCATCCAACACGACTTCCGATTTCTTGGAAAGATAATCCACAATCTCGGTAAGCCACTAACTTTCCTCTGTCGAATTCGAATACTTGATCAAAAAATGATCACTGTTTTCTACAAAACACAATCAATCGTTTTTTTTTTCTTTTTTGAAAAAACCACAAGCATCCTCAATGCCTAAGTTGAAATCGTCGAAATCTCCAAGTCTTAAATAGTGCTTTGAAGTGGCGTCACAAGCGCGTCTGCTTTGAAATTCTAGTCATTTGCTTTATCTCACCTCCGCTAATGCATATTGTAAATTTCAAGTTATATACATGCTTCCTGTAGGGTGTTGTATTAGGCTGGCCTGCAGTGTATTCAGTGATTTATTGCAGTTTTGTCTTTATTTGTTTTTTAATTATCTTTAAACCATAAAAAATTTTGTACATGCCTTTATTTAAGAGTTAGAGTAATTATGTTTTGTGATAATTTAATGTGAATCCCAGTTCGAAAAACAAATTCAGAAATTAATTTATGTAAATATTGAAGTTCAATCACCCATTTTATAAATTTTTTTTCAAATATCCTTTTTGTTTTTCCCATGAGTGAATTTGCTTAAGAAAAAATTATTTTCTAATAAATATATGGTTGAAATGGTCATTAATTTATTGTTCTTAAAAATAAGAACTTTTGACTTTGGCATACTATCCTATGGTGGTAAATTTGCCCCACCTTTCATCATAAAATACTATTTAGCGTCTAGAATTTCAGCTTGCATCCCATACCCGTTAACATGCATATTCTTACTTTATTATTTCCTAAAATTCCGCCAAATTGTTGCATTTTTCAACTAAGATTTGACTTAAAAATCATATTTAAAATAATCGGAAGGATTTAAACGGAATCATTCCTTCCGATGATTATGAGCTAAAATATTACTTTTGTTTGGTATATAATTATAAAACTAACCAAACTGTCGGTTCCATAACAGGAATGACAAAATATAAAGAAGTTTTACCTGGGCCACTATGTTAACAATTTTTTTTCAATGTTTGAGAGAAAAGTATTTTTTAAATAATTGCTTTAACTATATTATCTTTTTCAATAAAAACAAGAGAGCGAATTTAATTATAGAAACAACCCATATTTTTTTTTATCTGTGAATCTATATACTATGCAGACAAAATTTGATTTCGAAAATTTTCTCAAAAGAGTATGAGAAGTTGACACCATATTCAGCAAAAATTTCTCATCATAATGAATAAATTATTTCTTAGCATGTTAGAAATATGTGATGTGTTCTTTCATCCATATTAACTTATATTCAAGTGCAAATATACTTAGATGGGGGAAGAATGGTTAGCTTCCTTGGATTGGGATTAACAGTTCGTGTGTTTGAATTTCACCTTTAATCTGGATATTTGTGAAATGGCTTTTGGATTTCATTTTAAACTGTAAGTCAAAAGTTTGATTATCCATCACGCGTAAAAATGACAGTTGCGGGACAAACAAAAAAATTGTTGAAAAAAGTTATCCAATAAAAATCCAAAGGAGTTGTGGATATTTGTTTTAGGGATATTGTTATCCAACACTATATTTTACTAAGCAATTTATTAAAGATTTCAGCATTTCATAAATACCAGATAATATTGAATTTTACTTTAAATACAATTTTGGATTTGGATAGAAGACATTTGAAATAAACCTTCCATACTTTGAATCCATCTTAAAAATATTCAGTGGATTTTGTTATCCAATTACGCGCAGGATTTTTCTAATTTCTTTTTATCAGTTGATAAATTTCCCTAAATATACACTTTGGATAATAGACAAAAGGTTCTACAATTTTTAAATAATTTATGTTTTTTTTGATATGCTTTTTCGTTTTAATGAAAAAATGAAATCAAGTTGAAAAAACTTTGGGCGAATTTTAAAAATATCATTTCAAGATCATCTCTTGACCTAGTGATAAGGTTTTGCTGTCTTGAGTGGAGGATTCCAAATTTGATCTCAACTAAAATGAGTTGTATTTCTGCTTTTTCCTTGAATTTCTACTGAGGTTTGTTCTTGAGAGTTTCTCAGATTTGTTCAGTTGTGACATGCGTATATCACCCACTATCTGTGAAAAGTTTTCCTGGGAAAAAGGATCGTAATGTGTGTTGATAAAAGATCAAATGCCTTATTACTTATTTCTGTGGTACGGGAATATTATCTGCTATCAATAAAATCTTTTCCCAAAGACAGTAAAAAGTGAATTTTCACGTGTCATGCGATAATTTTCATCGATGCCTCTTTCACACTAGACGACTTTTATCGCGTAACATAAGAAGTCGTCCTATATTTTATCGTGAGAAGTTATTAAAAAACCATACAATAGAATGCTTTCTTTCACACTGAACGAGAAACGATATTGTGTGACCAGTCTATTGTGTGGTTTTTTAATAACTTCTCACATAAAATTTCGGACGATTTTTCAGTGTACGATAAAAGTCGTCTAGTGTGAAAGAGGTATAAGACTATTTGCAATGTGACATATAAAATATTTTTTAGCAAACATTACTATTTAAGAATATTAACAAATGTAACAAATATTCGAATTTTGTTTGTTGAAAAAATTCTAAATTATTATAATTTGTTGTAATTAACTCTTTGTTAATGTCTAAATTTTTCTAAAAAGTCTAATTGTGTAAATTGAATATTAAAAAAACCAATAAAGAACTCAGAAATATGATACTTTCTTCTGAAATTTTCAGACTTTTAATTTGGAGTATATTTGTTTTATATGAGGTTTAATTTAATGTTATCAAATATGTAACTTAACGATATAAACATAATTTATCAAGCTGAAAACTATAAAGAAATGATTTTGGCTTTAATCAAAATTATCTTTCAATTTCTTTTTTAACATTTTAAATTTTTTTATTATTTTATAATGTATTTAAAAATTATTATTTAAATTGAAGTTTTAATTTTTATTCCATTAATTTTGAATTTTAATTACTTGTAACATTTTTTCCCTTATAATTGAAAATTATAATATAGCCGCTGTTACTAAATTTACTTTTAGCATTTAAAAAAGGCTGTTAATTGAAGGTCAAAATCTCTTTATAGTAAAAAGCATCAAACCAAGATAAGTATCGTTGATTTTACAGCTTTTGAAAGTTAAGATAAATTAATAAGTTTAATTTTCTACCGAATATTTTTGTGGAATTTAATGAAATTATTTTTTTAAATGTTATTTGAAGATAGTAACTTTATTATCCTGATAAGAAAGTAAACTAATGCACTATTCACTGGGGAAAACTCCAGAAAAATAAAGTGTTTTAAATAAACTTCAAATTGTTCTTCAGCTACAGATAAATTTAATTTGAATTTACTCCGAAAAGTTTTATGTTTAAAAAAGTAAGTAAGATCTTTTGAGTTAGGAAAACCATTATTTGTAAGAAGTGCTTTGTCTTATAATGACATGTAATTTTTGAGGAAATACAATCCTTGAAGATTTCCAAATTCCTTATTACTATTATTAATCTCTTTCGAAGTCACATTGAGAAGAAAATAAAAGATAAAAAATTATTTGTTGAGATGTGATTAAAATTAATAGTCCACGGAAAAGACTTCAACAGAAATTGGAGCTTCCTTCAGTATCTGATGTCGGAGTTAATGATTATTGTATTTCTTCCATTGAGTGAAGAAATGCAAACAAGAAAAAATCATTTCCATTAAAATATAATAAAATTTTTTCTAAAATTGCATTTTAAGATAAATATTTAAGGTTTTATATAAAAATATAATAGAAAAGAGTAATGTCGATGTGACTTAAAATGATTTTTGAAATGAATTTTACTTAAAAAATTCACGAGAGTTGTTTTGATAAAAGAAAATTATTATTCTATTATAATATTCCATCACCAAAAAGTATTTTTATTTATACAAGATTTTTTAAGCATTCTTTCTCTACAAATGAGTATTTAGGCCATTTACAATATCAAACAACACAGAAATTGTTGTCGAGATACTATTTCGAGAGCATAAATTCGCTTACAAGCACAGTCCAAGTTGTATTCGCTATTATATATATATATATATATAAATAAATAAATCAGGTGATAAAAATATATTCAAAACAAAAAATTCGAAGACTTTACTATTATGCTTTTTTTTAATCCCGTATTTGCACAGTTACTTATACTTTCTTACATTCACGAAGAGTAGTTCATAAATACTGAATTCTTCTAACAATAAATTTCACTTCGTTCAAATTATATGTAAAAAGGTTTGGCTATAGATGAATGGCAGGTTATAGGGAAAATAAGATACATTTTAGAAGTGTCTGACACGACGTAAAAATAAAATATTGGGGAAAACATTTATAATCTAAATAGGCTGCCTCCGATATTTAATAATTAATGTCTCATAACGAAACAAATAATTACTAATAAAATTGAAAATTACATAAAAACTGTAAACTTACTATGAAACTAATATTAAATGTTACAATAAAAATTCATTCGAAATAATTTAAAAAAAATATTTAATTAAATTCTATATACCAATACATTTATTAAAAAATATGAATTTTCTAACTATTATTTAAAGTATATGCGTAATAAAGGTAACTAACGATCTAGATATAATCTGTTTAATCATTTGTAATTAATCAATGACGCATCGATTGGTATTAAATTCATATATTTATCCCTGTTCTATAATTTATTTTTGATTTTATCTTATTGAAATTTGAATAATCGAGAGCATAAAAAAACATTTAGGGCCCCAAAATGCCAGGTTATTTCATTAATTTAAATGTAACATATTCTTTTAATTCACATAATATTTTTATTATTTTCTTATATAAATATGTTGATACAAAATAACATATTTATATAATTTTCTAACCAATTATTTTCTATTTCTGTACTTTCTAATACTCTAATTCTCACTTGCAACTTATATTTCAAAAATTGCTGAAATTTATCATAAATTTATTGTTTTTTTTTTATTTATTTTTTCAAATTCTAAGAAATGTCATTGAGAAACATTAGATTAAATAATAATTGATTACAATAAATTCAATTTTTTTATTATAAGAAATTTAAAATGAATGCGAAATCTTCTTCTTTTTTATCCCCTGGTCTGAATCAGACCAGGTCCATGACATCCTTCGCCTTCAAAGAATCGAGGACAGCTCCAGGGCTGTATAAAAGTTCACGCTTTGAAAAGCCAATGCAGTACGATGCGGTATGTAAAACCAAAGGCGTCATGAACATGAAAGGGAAAGGGGGACGGCTTCTGATTGTAGTATCTACCCTGAGCACCTAAGAAAGGCAGAAGTCTGACTTTGCTCGTTCACCTGCCTAACATTAGGTGGATAAAGTGGAATGGCCTTCACGTCTTGGGTGGCCCTACCAGGAGTATACACTCCCGACATACATCCTCATTCCATCCAGGGTCACTCGTCGCCACGTTAGACAGGACTTTGAGGGGGTGAATGCACATTAATGGATGCAACCAATGTGTGAATACCTGAAACAATTAAAAAAATACATTTAATTCTTGATGAGTAAATTAAAATTTATGGTTTTGAAGTATTTTATGGACTGAACTACTAAATCAAGTACCACATTTTGCCACTTAAGAGTTAACTCAATTTTAAAATGAATTATAGAATTCTCTAAAACTTTTCTTACGTAAGAGGCAAAATTTTCCAAGGCATCTGAGTTATTCTAAGACATAAGTTTAAGAGTTTTATAAAGTTATATTTCATCTAAACGTTTATTATACAATGTAATCATGTTTCTAATAGTTGTTGCTTTTTGTTTTGAACTAATTTTGTATAAAAGAAAGCAATAACAATTTTTTGTTTTGAAAATTTGTTTTTAACGTTACTCAGGAGTAAACAGTTCACAATTCAATCATGAATATTCATTAGAGTTGTGGTTATTTTAAGGCATGAGAGAAGAAATGTTTCAATCTATTCGTTATTTTAATACCAAATTATTTAGATATTCTCGTAATTACTAAATACGATAGAAGAAAGTTAAAAGATATCCATTTACAAATGAAAATAATATGCTAACAATTAAATCATGTTTTTGCTGAAATTTATCCTTTTGAATCGTCATTCTTTTAGGTAAAATGTTTAATAATTTCTTTATATTTAATTTTTATTTTTCAAAAAAGTTAAGAAATTTTATTTTCCGTAAAATTAAAAGCTACAAAATTTAAGATATGCATTTTTGTATTTTGTTTGGAAGGGACTTAGAAGGAACTTCAAAGACTTTTTTTAAAATTTTTATTTCTTTGACTGTTTTAAAAATTTTTTAATTATTTGTTTTTATTGACTGCAAGATTCAATATTTTACTTATATAAAAACAATTTAAATAAATACTTGATTTATCATTTTTCAGAACAGTAAAAAGAAAAAAGAACGCAAAGCATTTTCAATAACAACATTTATTGAAGTATATTCTCCATTAACTTTTCTTTAAATTATTAAGTACAATAATTATATTAGTTATATTCTAAAAATGTATTCAGATTTAGCATAATTTAAGTTGTATGATAAACGAAATATCCTACAAGTTAAAAAAACATTTTAGTGATAATTGAATGTTTAAGTTGCAATTTCCACTTTATCTCTAAGCAATAATTTTGCATTGTTCTGAAATCTTACTCAACAAGAAATCAGCATGAATAACTATTGAGAATTAAGAAGTTTATCATGGTTTTAATAACTACATGAGATTTTCTAGTTTTAACATTTTGGATTCTCATAAATATTACGCAAATTTTAAAAACAAACGCTTAACTTTCCTTTTGTAGACTTCAAATTGGAAAGTGCAATGGATTGAACAAATGAAAGAGGTAATTGTAACGGCAATGCAGAGAATAAAGTTGCTAATAGTTCTTGTGTCATTTCTAATTGTTTTTGAAATATGATAGATAGAAGAAATGCGTTATTCTCATCTGAAATACAAGAATTTCTCAGATTTTTAGAAACTTAATGATAAAAAAAAAAAAAAAAAAAAAAAAATTTTAAAAGAAGAAAAAGAAAAAAGAAAGCATGCAAGTACCAACATCTCCAATAAAATACTTGGATTTACTGCAGAGACATAAAATATTAATATATTTTAGAATTTATAAGGGTACTACATAGGCATCGTTAACAAATATAAACAGCAAAAAATCATATATGTTTATATATTAATAAATATATAACACCTCCAAAATACATAAACTGCAATTTCGTAAATACCTTTTTAGCTACAATTATTTGGAATGAGCTTGCATGGTTTAGTTGTAGGATCTCTCTTTCTATATTTACAAATTTCAGTTTCGATTCCAGTAGCTATAAAATAAGAGGAGACGAATATTGAATTTTCGTTGCTGTTGTTACGTTTGGACAAGCCAAGTTAGCTAGCCGACGGCTATGCGAAATTAAACCAGAAGGGTGCGCTTTCATTTAACAAGAAAACCACGAAGGTGAAAGTATGTTTTGCTCTAAGACTCCTCTGATAGATGGCCGGAAAGACTGGGTTCGATTCCCAATGCCACCACAAATCCACTGAGTATATCCGATATACGTGCTTGTTAAATGTGTGGAATCGAAAGTCCTGTGGTCAGTCGTTGAGCAGTTACCATGGGTGTAATGGTCTGAAGAAAATTTCCTCCCCCTCCAGTTCAAAACCAAAATTGAGGTAGTGGCTTTTTACCTAGTGCTATCTATCGGTGGAGTCTTAATGTAAAGTCTTACTTTCACCGTAGTGCCGCTCTGATTAAACGAAAGACGCACCCTTCTGACTAAATTTCGTATCCGTCTTCTAAACAGCTTGGCTTGTTCTAGTGTCATAAGTAACAGCAGCAGCAACAAATTGTTTGCAATACGATTATTTTTGAAGAAAATTAGCCGTTTAATTGGAAAAAAATACTACTTGATGATAAACAGTGACAGCGATCACTGGTAATGTTGAAAAGTACGAAGGATTTTTTTTTAAGATAGGACACAAACGATTTCGTAAAGAGAGATTTGATAGGTACGGTCCATTTAATTATGATAAATCTTTAATGGCATCCAGTATTAGAAAATTTTTTAAGCTAATAATAGGAAATAAAATATCACTAGTAAAATGCTTATGTGAGAAAACTCTAGTTCTATAACGTTGTCCTGAAATTTGAAACTTTATGTTAATTTCAATGAATTTTAATTTCTGTTGATAATTAAAATAAGTTCTTTTGAAAATATTTGTTCTGGAAAAATTTTTTCAATGATAAAAATTAATGTTAATAAAAGTATAAGAGATGAAAACAATAAAAATAAACAAATTTAAGTTTGAAATATATTTCTGAGTGTGTATAATTAACTTATCGTTGAATTGTTCCCAAAACATATGCATTAAAAATTTATTTAAAAAAATCATAACTTTAATATTATTTATTTTTAAATTAAAGCTTGATTAATTTTAATTTATTGAGCGCTTATTTATTACTAGAAAATACTAAAAAATAGATCGATTGTTAATATTTTGAAATTATTCGAAAAAGCGACAAGTTATCTATTTTTCACTTTTTTTTTTGCATGTAAAACTTGTTTTATTAAAAGCAATTTTAAGAAAAGCAAACATTTCTTGATTATTTTTATTTATTAAGATGTTAAAAAATCATATTAAAAATGTTTTTTTTTATTTGATAGAGATTTCAATAATATAAATTAAAAGTTGATTCGGAATATAAAAATTTGAATCTCTATTTTATATTTTGAATCTAATATCATAGTTTCTTTATTACATATTTATTTTTAAATGGGTTTTGCTTCTCCGAAATATATTCAATGCAACTTTGGCATATTTTTTTCTTATACGATGAAGAATATGAACGAAAAAAGTCTTAAAAAATGTAATGCTCGTAAAACGAGAAAATCTTTTGAGTCAACAGATGAATTTTTATCAACATTTGAATACATTACGCATTTTTACATTTTTTTAAATGTGATTTTTGCAAGTTAAAAAGATTTATGTAAAGAAAAGAAACTAATGCAATCATCTTCTCAGGGAGATTAAAAAAATGCTTTCTTAAAAATTGGGTGACAGTGTTTTGAAGGATTAGTTATCAAAGAAACATTTCTTCATTTTGTAATAACGTTATAATATAGGTAAGATTATCTGAATTGCTGCATGTTTTTTTTATATAAATTCTTTATTCAATTTTTGTGTACATTTAAATACATTAAAATGAAGTCTGCATTGATGCAGTTTTATGCATGAGCAGCTAATGCTTTGAATTTCCCATTCATTGAAAACTTATCACGTTTTCATCTAACGTAAACAACCAGTGCGACGTTCGCAGATGTTTTTTAAAAAGTGGTTTGCATGAAGAAGGATACTCATCTAAAACATTTTCTTACATAAATTTACATGCTAATTAGGTTAATTCGTAGCATATATATCTACGATTGAAATTTTTGATAGCGATATTTTGATGTTTTATTTTTTCTTGTTTAATCAATTTATCTATTCATTAAATCTATTTTGCATGCACAAATATATCTGTAGTATAAAATCATTATTTCGTTAAACGTTATTAAAGAATGATATTATCTATTTTTTAGATTTTAAGGAGTTAAAGTATAAATAATGAAAAGATCATGATTACATTTCTTTCAATATGAATTATAAAGGGAATTTAATCTTAAGTAACCAGTAGTTAAATCAGGTACTCAAAATAAGTTATCGCCATACATATTTGGAATAATAAAGGGACCATAAAAAAGGAGTTATCTTGATTAATACTAAAGAAATTAATTGATTGATTAAATACTAAACAAAAAAGATGTGTGTCAACGAAGCTGTTATAAAAACCTTTCACAAGAAACACCTTTTTGTAAAGTATTTCCTTGCTTATAATTTTTCACATTTTTACCTTTCACGTAGTTTTTCGTATGGATTAGCATATGTCTATGTTTAAGTTTCAAGCTAACTTTTAAAATAGTGATTTTTTTTCAATGTTTAATGATCTCAGTTTTTCTAAATTTTTGTTTTCTTAATACTTGCCTATTTATTAATAAATTCCTAACGTGAATTAGCAAATGAACACAAAATTAAGTTTTAAATCGATTAATATACGTCAAACTAATATCGTAATCGTAACATTTGTAAGAAAGAAAGCAAACATAATTTATTTAAAATTATCTTCATTATAGTACACTACTGGTCATTAAAATTGCTACACCAAGAAGGCGACATGCTACAGACGTGAAATTTATACGAAACGAAGAAGGTGCTGTGATATGCAAATAATTAGCTTTTCAGCGCATTCAGACAAAGCAGGCTCCAGTAGCGACACCTACATTGTGTTTAAATTAGGAAATTGTTCAGCCGGTTCCTCATACAAAAATTGCATTTGAACGTTGTTGCCTGGTGAAAAGTTGTTGTGATGCCTCGTGTAAGAAGGAGAAATGCGTACCAGCAAGTTTCTGACTTTGATAAAGGTCGAATTGTAGCGTACCGAGATTGCGGTTTATCTTATCGCAGTATTGCTGCTCGCTTCGGTCGAGATCCAATGACTGTTAGAAGAATATGGAATCGATGGGTTCAGGACGGTAATACGGAACGCCATGCGGGATCTCAACGGCCACCTATCACTAGCAGCCGAGAATACAGGCATATTATCCGCATGGCCGTAATGGATCGTGCAACCACGTCACGAGCCATGAGTCAAGAAACGGGGTCGTTTGGAAGACAACAAGTATCTGCACGAACAGTTCGACGACGTTTGCAGCATGGATTCTCAGTCGGAGACCATGGCTGTGGCTTCCCTTGACGCTGCGTCATAGACAAGAGCGCCTTCAATGGTGTGATTAACGACGAACCTGGGCGCATGAATGGCGAGACGTCATCTTTTCAGATGAATCCAGGTTCTGTGTACAGCATCATGATGGTCGCATCCGTGTTTGGCGACATCGGGGTGAACGCACACTGGCAGCGTGCAATCGTCATCGTCATACTGGTCCATCACCTGGCGTGATGGTATGGGGTGCCATTGGATACACGTCTCGGTCACCTCTTGTTCGCATTGACGGTGCTTTCAACAGTGCACGTTACATTTCTGGTGTGTTATGACACGCGGCTCTAACCTTTATTCGAGCTCTGCGAAACCCTACGTTTCAGCAGGATAATGCCCGACCGCATGTTGCCGGTATTGTACGGACCTTCCTTGATACCGAACATGTTCGGCTTTTGCATTGGCCAGCACGTTCTCCAGATCTTTCACCAATAGAAAACGTCTGATCAATGGTTGCCGAGCGACTGGCTCGTCACCAAACGCCAGTCACTACGGTTGATGACTTGTGGCATCGTGTTGAATCTGCATGGGCATCTGTACCTGTACATGCAATCCAATCTCTGTTTGACTCAATGTCCAGGCGTATAACTGCTGTTATTACTGCCAGAGGTGGTTGTTCTGGGTACTGATTTCTCAGGATCTATGCAGCCAAATTTTTTGAAAATTTAATCACTTGTTATTTCTAGTATAATATATTTGTCCAATAAATATCATTTTGTTATCTGCATTTCTTCCTGGTGTAGTAATTTTAATGGCCAGTAGTGTACTTTAAAAGTGTCTATGGCACGCAGGAATGTTTGCAGTAAAGTCATCGCCAATATTTCCACTGTGATTTCAAAATTATGCTATAGATACTGAATTAAATAAGCATCAAGAAGAAGCATTACATCAAAACTTTTTATTTTTCGTAATATCTTTATTATTATTTGCAATAATATTAGAAGAATGAAAAATAATAGCTGGAACTTGCATATTTATCCTTTGCAAATTGTTATTGTTATACAAAATGAATAATATTCTAATGGTGCCATTTAAATAAAAACTATTATGTTTTATGAGTTGAAAATGTGGAATCAGGTGAAATAGAGATGGAAACAGAAAAGAGCGATTGCCTAAATTGCTTACTTGAGATTAAGAGCATTAATTAAAAATTTGTTGACTAGTGGACAAAGACCATCGGTTTTCGAAAAAATATCTATTCTACTTACATAGTTTTGTTCAAAACACTTTTGGCATAATAAAATCATGCTTCATTTAAATCATCTAAAATCAAATTGAATGAAACATTGAATGCTTTGAAACTCTCTTTAGTTACAAAGTTATTAAATACCGAAGTCAAAACTCCTTTCATCCGTTTTCCAGTGATGTATTTACTAGCAACGTATAGAAGAAAACGTGAGTATAAGCAGTAAAATAGGGATAAAAATGTCTTCAAAAATCGGAAAAAGCAAAAATAAATATCATTACGTTTACAAAAATAAATATCATTACGTTTAAAAAAAAAAAAAAAAAAAAAAAGTAGAAATGTTGAAAAAATATATTCCTAATTCTATAAATATTTCCTCTTCTCTTAGAGATTATGAATACATAACAATTTCAGAAGAGGAGAAGCATGTACCTCTCTTCTTGAAGCGCGTAGAATTCCTGAATGATATGTCCCACAGTTTAATATAATTAGATTGCAGTATAAGGTACCTTTTCTAAAGTTCAATTCATTATTAATCACAAAAGTGTTTCTTTATCACAAAATTATTTCTTTAAATGCAGAAGATTCGTATTTGTATGTTATTAAAATGAAAGACCATTCTATGTAATGAGAATAGTATAATTTCGTTATGGAGCAAAATTAGAAGTATTTCTCATAAATTCATTACAGTTTCGTCTGAATTCGAGCAGTTTACAGATATGTTATTAATCTTTTTCAAAATCTGTCTTTACCACTCAAAGTGAATTCTAATTCTCATAAGGAATAACTATTACAAAAATGTCAGAAAAAGAATGATGAAATTATCATTGGCGTACTATTCCATGAGTTTATTATTGACTATTTAAAGATAATCTCTTAGTATCTGTTCTACATCACCTATAATTACTTTTGAAATTGTACTGTGTTCTATCGAAAGTGCACATTCACAAGAAAAAACATGAAAATCTAGTTATCGTTACTGAATTAAATCGTTACTGTATAATTAAATAAAGGAATCATATTATTTAAACAAGCAATCTATGAAATTTTATAAATAATGTTCAAAAGCACCATTTTATTTAAATATATTGCAATGATTTAAATAATGCTGATAAGTAAATTAAAATTTATTAACATCATTAACTTTCAGAACTCATTTATCAAGATTTATATTCAGTGAGCATTGTGTAGGCTACTGTGATTTTAATATTAATATTTCTTTCACTGAGCAAATAATTTCGTTCTGTAAAAATTTATTTAAAATAATAGTACATATGCGCTTTATTTTTGCCTTATTAAAATCTTGAAGATAATTGCTTTTTATGAAATGAATTTTATGAGATTATGTATTAAAGAAATTTAAGAATATAGAATCTGTGATATTACATAGAAGAATCTCAATTTGGAGTTAACATTTGTTTACCACATCAAAAGCTAAGCAGAGAAACTTTTAGACAGATGCATGCGTACCATAAAGAAATTATCACTTACAAGACTAAAACATGAAAACATTTCTATTGGCTAATAATAAAAAAATACTAAGAAATATATATAAAAGTATAAAATTCAAAATATAAAATATCAATATTTAAAGTAAAATAAAGTTTCATTCGACAAAGTTATCTCAAATACACTACTGGCCATTAAAATTTCTACACCAGGAAGAAATGCAGATAACAAGATGATATTTATTGGATCAATATATTATACTAGAAATATATATAACAAGTGATTAAACTTTCAAAAAATTTGGCTGGATAGATCCTGAGAAATCAGTACCCAGAACAACCACCTCTGGCAGTAATAACAGCAGTTATACGCCTGGGCATTGAGTCAAACAGAGATTGGATTGCCTGTACAGGTACAGATACCCATGCAGCTTCAACACGACGCCACAGTTCATCAACCGTAGTGACTGGCGTTTGGTGACGAGCCAGTCACTCGGCAACCATTGATCAGACGTTTTCTATTGGTGAAAGATCTGGAGAATGTGCTGGCCAGGGCAACAGCCGAACATGTTCGGTATCAAGGAAGGTCCGTACAATACCGGCAACATGCGGTCGGGCATTATCCTGCTGAAACGTAGGGTTTCGCAGGGCTCGAATAAAGGGTAGAGCCACGGGTCGTAACACACCAGAAATGTAACGTGAACTGTTCAAAGCACCATCAATGCGAACAAGAATTGACCGAGACGTGTATCCAATGGCCCCCCATACCATCACGCCAGGTGATGGGTCAGTATGACGATTGCACGCTGCAGTGTGCGTTCACCACGATGCCGCCAAACACGGATGCGACCATCATGATTTTGTACACAGAACCTGGATTCATCTGAAAAGATGATGTCTCGCCATTCGTGCTCCCAGGTTCGTCGTTGATCACACCACTGACGGTGCTTTTGTCTATGACGTAGCGTCAAGGGAAGCCGCAGCCATGGTCTCCGAGCTGAGAGTCCATGGTGCTGCAAACGTCGTCGAACTGTTCGTGCAGACACTTGTTTTCTTCCAAACGACCCCGTTTCTTGACTCACGGCTCGTGACGTGGTGGCACGATCCATTACGGGCATGCTGATAATATGCCTGTCTTCTCGGCTGCTAGTGATAGGTGGCCGCTGAGATACCGCATGGCGTTCCGTATTACCGTCCTGAACCCATCGATGCCATATTCTGCTAACAGTCATTAGATCTCGACCGACGCAAGCAGCAATACTGCGATAAGATAAACCGCAATTTCGGTAAGCTACAATTCGACCTTTATCAGTCAGAAACGTGCTGGTACGCATTTCTCCATCTTACACGAGGCATCACAACAACTTTTCACCAGGCAACAACGTTCAAATGCAATTTGTGTATGAGGAACCGGCTGAACAATTTCCTCTCTTAAACACAATGTTGGTGTCGCTACTGGCGCCTGCTTTGTCTGAATGCGCTGAAAATCTAATCATTTGCATATCACAGCACCTTCTTCCTTTCGTATAAATTTCACGTCTGTAGCATGTCGCCTTCTTGGCCAGTAGTGTAGGTCATTAAAAAGTTGTTTTAAAATTTCGATTTTATATCGATTGTATTTACTTATGAAAAATTTAGATTTCAAAGCTTGTCTATTGCAAATTGTGTTAGTAATAATTTATTTTTACTAATTATAATAGTATTCCATTTTAATTATGGACAGATAAACAGACCGGGCAATAAATATTAATATGGGGAGCAGCTAGCACACAACCCGAGTGGATTCCTCACTAGAAAAATAAAACTAGTCGGAAACTTACCACAGTAAATTATCAATAAGAATAATGTATATTATTATAGAATTTTAATTATATATAAATCTGAATTAATTATGACTTATATGATTAAAAACATATTATTACTTAGATGACACATAAAATAATTGTGATACTTAATTTTTCCATACATAATTCCAATGATTGCGAAATGAAAAATATATAAAAATAAAATTAATGAAATGTGTGTAAATTTTTCCTAGCGTAGTTGTTTTTCAATTTACTCTGCATAAACTTTCGTTAAGATTTTAACCAAAATTTAATAGGAGTATTAGTTACCAAAATAAGTATCATAAAAATTATGATAAAGAAGAAATTTCTTGATTATAAGCATCAATATCAAATGAATTATTTACAGAGAAAATACTTTAAGCTGCATGCAAAATTTAGACCTGTCTTTATTATTAGAAAACTTCTTAAACGTACAAATGATTTAAGTTCAAATAGACGCTTATAGTGACTGTCACAGTCATTATAAGCATCACAAGAAAGTAATAATAAGCTTATGTTTTATTCAATAACCAAAGTCTAGTCTCGGTCTGTATTATTTCACGTACATAATCCCTCTTCTTAAAGTATTAGATATGATAAATGAAGTAAGTCGAAAATTTCTATTAAACAACTGACTTTTAAGATAATCAAATTAACACAAAAGAAGTAAATTAAAAAACATTAAGATCGAGATATTTAAATGTATTTTTAATTTTGAGTCATTCATTACATCACAGTCTATGAGATGAAATTAGCTATTGAAAAACTAGTTTTAATAATAAAAAACATTTCATATCATATTCTCGTATCATCAAAATCTCGTATCGATAGAAACTGAAGATAAATTTCAGCAATGCATTTATTTTTAGAGTATTATTCTGTAGTTTAACATTTTTATTTTTAATGAAAGTTGCGGAATTAAATAATTAAAAAAAACAGAATTAAGATAAATAATAAAATAATGAATAAATTCAATTCAAATGCGTATCACTTAAGCCAAGAAAAATTATTTGGAAGGTTTTAATTGTTTTATTTTTTGAAGAGATAAAATTCCTTCACTGAAAAAAATGAATAAAATATTTTATCTGGATTTTGAATGCGTAATTTTAAAAATATGCAGTTATATATATATATATATATATATATATATATATATATATATATATATATATATATATATATATATATATATATATATATATATATATTTCCTTAAAATTTCAGAGAGACTGCTTACAAAAATAATAAAGAATGCCATTTTACTCTTCAAAGATAATTCGTGCATAAGGATTTTGTACACACATAATATTTTTGGTTACCATTTAAAAATTAGCATCTAATTAAAATCTGGAAAAGATTGCAGATGTAAATATCAGTGGTTTGTTATTTTATAACAATTTTACTTATGCCCTACTCTTTTGATTCAGAAATCATATCATAAAAAAAGTTTTTAAGTTTAATACAAAAATTCAATTATACGTCACAAAATTAGAGTACTTCTTTTTTAAAGATTGAAAACTTTACATTAAAAAACTTCAAGTCTTAGAATTTTTAAACTAGTAATGCTTATGCAATAGATTAAAAAAGGTAATGTTAATTGAAACAAATTTAAGTTATTAGAATGTTCTCTACTTCATTTATGACCTTTGAATTCATTCCTGGACTATAAAGTAATTTGTTGAAAAATAAAAATTATTGCTTTTTTCTCCATAAAAAAATGCATGTGTGTATTTAATTAAAGAGAAAACATATCTCTCAATAAGCTAATATAAGTTAATATTTCACAGATCCCTTTTATAATTTCTGAAACTTAAAAAATTTTAAAGAAATGAAAAAAAAAATTCAATAGTTATTTAGCAGTTATAAAAAATACAAAAATGTTTTAAAAGTAATTTTTAATTACTATTTTGCAAGAGACTAAGTGAAAACGTAATTGTTGCGAATTTTCAATGTTTCCATTTATGTTAGGAAATTATTTTAAACTATTCTATTTGATATTTCCTAATAGTTCAATGACATTTATTTTTGATATTATATGTTAATGAATTTATAACAGATTACTAAATATCAGTAAATAAAATGCTACTAATGAAAACAAATTTTTAAAAAAATAATATCATGTAAATTAAAAATTTATTTGATGTCATGCAAACATGTAACAGACCAACACACAAATACATATATCTATATACTAATACAAATATTTAAGTAATAGTATTTAACAAATTGAGCTTTAATTCTTATCAACTAAATTCATTCAGTAAATATTTAACATTAGTACTATTAATTTTAAATTTTCAAAAAATAATTTTGCTAAACAAATAAAAATATTTTAATTTACATTAAAAAAATGCATGAATAAAATGCGTTTATGACATTTGCAAACTAAAATACTTTTATAATAAAGCTTAATTTTTTCCTGATTTTTTTTTGGAATAAAATAGTTGCTAGTGAAATAACGCGAGAAAAAATATAATCCGTTCGTTAAAATCTCAAACTAGTTAATTTTAAATTTTTGGCACTAATTATTTATTATAAAATTATTAAATTAATATAATTATAAAATAAAATATTAAATTAATAAGAAATCAATCAATAATTTAATTAAGGAAATAATAGAATGTTTTCATTTTATGTAACTAAGTTTGGCCTTTGGTTTTATTTTAAGAGAATTCTACAAATGTCTTTTAATTGTCATTTTATCGATAATGTAAATCCAATAAATAAATATAAGAAATCCATTTCTATTCATAGCCAATATATCACTGTATAATGTTACGAGTTTTATGAAGAAACTTCTAAAGGTAAGTTTTTGAATCTTCATATTTGTTTAATATATTTGGATATTTATTTAGTAATAGTACGTACTTAAAAATTAGTGATATCAATGTATTGAAGGACAAAGTTTGTCATATTCGAGTTTTGAAAAAAAATTTAGAACAAGAGGAAATTTTTGTGAATATTTGTTTGTGAAATTACTGTATAATTTTAAATAATAAAGAATAAAACGACAGAAAGTTAAAAAAATTTATAAAAGAATAATAAGAATATTTTGAGATAAATTGCATAATTTGATACTAAGCAAAATGTTTTTTTGAGCTTATTTTGATACAAAAGTGAGTGAAATTACATGTTCAATTGAACATAAATTTCATAATATTTTTATCTAAATAAAAAGGTATTCGTGTGGGATTAATGAAAATTTATACTTTAAAAGAAATATTTAATTAATAAATTTTAAAATGAAATTAAATTCAGTAATTTTTTACGTACATTTGGTTAATAAGAAGGATATCAATTTATCAATTGCCAAAGAAATCTGATAATGCAAACCATTTTTTAAAGAAATTTAATGTTACTGTATGTGAGAAAAAGATGTTTTTTGAGAAAATTTCCTTTTAGTTTAAGAAATATTTGATTCACTTTATTCTTTAAATTTTAGAAATTAATTTCTTTTTTGTCCTCAATAACTGATCAAAATATTCTTAAAATATATTATCTTGTTTAAAAATCTTAATTGCTTTTTCTCAAAAAAAAAAAAAAAAAAAAAAAAAATTAACGAAAATATGTAAGAAAATAATAAAACGTATTGAGGTATAAGACAAGATAATTGAAATGCTTTGTGAAAATAAGAAAAATCTGCGAGATTAGGTAGATTTTCTTTTTATAAATCATTGGAAATTCTGACTCAACTTAAAAAAAATCTTGAAAATTGTAGTAAAAATAAGTAACTGTTTGAAACAAGCTATTTTTGTATATATTTTATCGAGTGAAAGATTTTGAGAAGTAAATTAGAGTGTATTGTCATGTTTTTATTATACAACCAAACTGTTAGATCCTTAAAACATTATTTTAAGCAGTAATTTTCAATTGTTTATAAATGTGTTGTATAAATTAAAAAAATATTTCAGTGATTTTAAGTGAATCACATATTTGAGAATCATTCGATAGTCTTCATTAAATCATTAAATATAGGTACTATATTGCTTATATTCAATTGCATTTACTATATTGCGCATATAATATGTAAAATTATTACAGTAGTGTTTTGCATAGAATTTATTATGATAATAAATTAATGGTCAATTTTTTAACATTATAAAAATCAATATAATAAACATTAAGTAAATTAAATCTTTTCGGTATTTTTACTAGATTAATATTAGTAAAAATATAGTTTTTTTCTTTATTAGTGATGCAATGATTAAGTTAAGTAATCGTTTTTATTTTTAATCCATAGTGCAATAAATAATTTTATATTAC
The DNA here is from genome assembly GCA_030067965.1 of Latrodectus elegans. Lineage (NCBI taxonomy): Eukaryota > Metazoa > Arthropoda > Arachnida > Araneae > Theridiidae > Latrodectus > Latrodectus elegans. The sequence continues at coordinate 64,647,147 of CM057822.1, read as the reverse complement.
TTTTTTTAAAATATCTACTCTAACCTGTATAAATAATTAAATGTTAAATTATATTCCCTCTAAAAGAATGCGATAAGAAAAATTTAAATTATTTAGTTCTATAATCTGCGTTTTATAATGTATGTAAACTTAGCATTTTTCAGAAAACATGTCTGTTCCAGCCCTTTGAAGCGATTTTTTTTAAAAATAAGGTAAAAATGTAATGAGAAATGTACAACATGAAAAATCATTTTCTTTGAAAAATTACCTTTATATTCAACTTCGGTAAAAATGAAAATGATGACCCATAACTAGAATGTGAGGATTCTGCCTTGAGTTACAATTAGAATTCAGGTGACAAATTTCTCCCTTGATTGTATTTCAAAACTAAACCTTACAATTTGTTTAATGAATCGGGGCTAGATCATTATACTGTCGATAAGTCGAGTGCAAAGCCAATATAATATTTGATTTCTTGTTTTTCAGTTTATTTTTTACCGCAATTTTTCTGCAAACGTAACTCATTTTCTAATAAACAATTAGAATTTAAAATTGCAACACTACGAAAGAAGGCAAATAAAAAAGATTTTGTAGATAAACAGAATGATATAAAAACAAAATGATTAAATTTGCAAGCAGTTGGGAGTTTACAGGGTCTCGAATTTAGAACATACAGTTGTCGTTCTTGACAACTAAAATCCATTTATCCGATTAGCCATGAGATCGAACTGGGTTGGGAAAAATAAACAGATAATTCATTTCATAATGTTTCAAGATTATTCCAGACTTCATCAACTGTATAAACGTAGAATAGGCTGATCCAGGCTCTCAGTAATCCATGATCAGATGTTTCCGATTGCTGAGAGATTTGAAGGCCAGAACAACACCTGAATACTTTCTGTATAATGAAAGATTCGAACACCACGTGCAACATATGTTCTTGCATTATTTTGTTGAAAGGTAATATTTCTCAAGGAATGCTGTAGTCACAAAAGCCTACTTCACTGTACCTTCCATGCCCAAGGTGGGATTCGAACCCATGAACTGTTGAATCGAAGACAAGAGTACTAACCATTCGGCTGCCAGCTCGGCACATACACATGTATATATAAATTATAGGTTTTAATGAAACTAACCTTCGTGTTTAAAAAGTGACAGGAGAATTAACTAAAATATGTAAAATTAAAACAATCTTTTTATAATATTTTTTCAATAAGATTATATTATAATTTATTAAAAATAAATTTTATTCCTTTTTTACTAATTTAATCTTGATTTTCGCAATTATAACATACTTATTTTGTCTTTATCTTAAAAAAAAACCATGTAATTGCTGAAAAATAGCGTATATAATAGTTTTTTCATTACTAAATGCAACAATAAAACTCTTGCATAGCTTCCCATAGAAAAAAATTGGAAGTCAAGAAATTGTCCTATTGTAATCAAATATTATACGCAGAAATATTTTGACTGAATGTGATGATGATTAAAATTTGGCTTCTGATCAATGAACAAACAATAAGATGTATTTATCTGCAAAACATAATTTCGTTTATATAAGTAATAGAAGAAAAAGAAAAAAAAATGACTACTTTTAATAAATTTACATTTTCTACATAAAGGATATAAAATGTCAACTAACGAGTAAATCCTACTTTATAAATCAATCTTCGCTAGAAATTGGGAAAATTGAATTTTTCCACTTTCATCGCTATTTTATTACGTATTGAAAAGGAATAGAAAATCATTTACATTATAGATTGAAATGCGATTCGTTCTTTTCGATTATGTTTTTTTTTAAAGAATAAAAGACTTTCTGCTTAAGAATTTAAAAATTACAATTGAGTTTCTACATGAAAAATGTATAAGAAATTATTTTTGAATAAAAATAATCTGAATAATTGGTATTTCAGATCAATAAAGGGAGAAGTAATGATATTATAGTAATTATCTGCTCTGTTTAATTAATGATTGTTGTTATTTTTTAGATGATAATATATTAGGTTCTACATTTTCCTCTTTAAAATAGGTTTGGGAATATATATATACATATTTTTTCTTAAGGTCACTTTTTTTATGTCTGTGAAGAGTAATTTGATTAAGACTTATAGTTTAAAACAGATGTTAAAGTACTACAAGCATATCTCCGCCTAGGCATGATTCAAACTTACAAATTTATGAACTAAATATAAGAACTCTATTTATTCAGCTACGCAATCATTCCCACTAATTAGAGATAAATTGGCATTTAGAGCACTAAATTGTTTTTAAACGTTATTATTTTGAAAGAAATAGTTATTTTGCATAATCTCAAAAATAAATTAAAAATATACTTGTGACTTGCCCCTTAATAGGAGGTTTATGAAAACGTTATATCTATTTTATGTTATACGATTTTCTTTAGAATAGATTCATATGCCCATATAATACGTTTTCTTATTTTTAACAGGAACTAAGATAACTTACTTTTAAGCACTTTATAATCCTCATCAAAAAATTGAACTTTGAGAAGTGGTAATGTGAAAATGATCTACAAAATTGCTTAAAACAACAAAATTATTTGTTAATAAAATTTAAAAAAAATTGTGAAAACAGACTTGACTTAACAGAATTGTAAAGTTCAAATAAAACAATGGACTCTTGACATCTTGTAGGAAGAATGCACATCATGTGAAATTCACATCATGCATTTACAGTGATGAGATATGGAAATCATTACCATTGTAGTATAAACAAACGCACATCACAGGTGACTCTAATGTCCCCTGCAAGCCTGAAAGGAGGTGAGATTACCTATTGGAGTTAATAAATTGTTTTTTCCTGATTTTTTATGCGTAAGTTGCTCAACTATTCTTCAAAAAAAAAAAAAAAAAAAAAAAAAAAGCGTTGAGCAATTTTCCAGCAAGTTTTAGCGCTCAACCAAGGAAGAATTATCGCTTATAGGTTCCATATTGGACGTAACTAAGCAGCTGTCATGTAGTTCTAGATATAGGAATTGCTTGTGGTTCAATAGGACCGATCATATTCATCTCACTGTATCACTGCATGTCATGACAGGCATATTGTGTTCTGACAGTGATGAATCGCTTAGCCATATTACGAACTACAGCATAGCATATTCAGTCTGTTGCACATCATTCAGTATTCGCTCTTATCCTTTGGACGTCATTTCCAACACCAGTGACAAAGTGGAATGATAATGTGTGGAATGTCGGCAAGGCATCATCCATTCTCTTGCTTACTTTCGGCTTATAACGACATGCGTATGGGAGGCCAATACTGATAGGAATGATGGACGAGGACAATAGAATGAAGTAACATCTTCTTTTTTGAGAATACTCTCTTCAATCTGCAATACCACTAATGTCAGATTTGAGTCTAGAGACACTGTAGTGGGAGATTATTGAACTATTGCCTTAGGCATTACTACAATAGCCGATATCATAGTTTGGAATGACATTGGATTTCCCTCCCGCATTCCTTTAGCAAACGCTGCTGACACACTGAACAGCAACCTTATATTTCTAAAGTCCTCTGAATGAAATCCATTTGGGACTGCGATCCTCCAATACCTTCAGCGCTTGCCCTCAACATGATAATGCACTACCACACATGACATGCAATGTTCAAGAGTTCTTCGTTCCTTATCAAATTGAATTGCTTTCTTGATGCTTGTTCTGTTTATTAGTTTGCACTAATTTATCGCTTCTGGGAAAAGTAGTCCATTTTAGCACAACAATTGATCCGAAGTACACGAACCGCTGCTACACCAGAAGTTTAATGGATAACAGAAGCATAAATTCCTATACCTCGAGGATACACCCAAAATCTTTTTGATCCCATGCAGAGGTTTGTAGTTACAGTTACAGCCAATAATGGCGCCTACAATAACGATTGGTTTTGTCGTCATCCATACTTCAAAATAAGCTGTAATAATTTGATCATTATATAATGTATACCACATACTGTTAAGTAAACTTTGATGTCATAGCTCTACTTCTTATTGGTGGTGCATTTTGATGGCTTTCTATTTTTATAAGTTATTTTAATTTTTACAATTTTGTAACTTATATTTGTTAATTACATATTCTGTAAATTATAATTTGAAATTTCTGTCTGAAACAAAATTTTCATATAGTGCAATAGCATTAATAAGTTTGATTTTTAAACTTAAAAAATTCCTTTCTATGCATCTTAATAGTAAATTATTTTTATTTTTAATTAGTGATTACCAGTTTCGCTTGTATATCATTCCTAGAATACAATCTGTTATTTTGAAATATATTTAAGCCAAAATATTCCCGAAAACATTTCCCTGTAAGTTATTTCTTCTGAACTTCTATTTTCAGTTTCAAGTGATTTCAATAAAAAGGAAGGAAGGCACATTTAATCCGAGAAAAAATAGTTTCCTTATACGATGGGATATGAAAAATGAGATGTGCAAGGACAATGAGTGTGTTATTTCATATATACAGACATGCAGACATATACAGACAATGAGTGTGTTATTTCATATACAGACATGCAGACATATACAGACAATGAGTGTGTTATTTCATATACAGACATGCAGACATATACAGACAATGAGTGTGTTATTTCATATACAGACATGCAGACATATACAGACAATGAGTGTGTTATTTCATATACAGACATGCAGACATATACAGACAATGAGTGTGTTATTTCATATACAGACATGCAGACATATACAGACAATGAGTGTGTTATTTCATATACAGACATGCAGACATATACAGACATGCAGACATATACAGACATGCAGACATATACAGACAATGAGTGTGTTATTTCATATACAGACATGCAGACATATACAGACAATGAGTGTGTTATTTCATATACAGACATGCAGACATATACAGACAATAAGTGTGTTATTTCATATATAGACATGCAGACATATACAGACAATGAGTGTGTTATTTCATATACAGACATGCAGACATATACAGACAATGAGTGTGTTATTTCATATACAGACATGCAGACATATACAGAAAATGAGTGTGTTATTTCATATACAGACATATACAGACAATGAGTGTGTTATTTCATATACAGACAATGAGTGTGTTATTTCATATACAGACAATGAGTGTGTTATTTCATATACAGACAATGAGTGTGTTATTTCATATACAGACAATGAGTGTGTTATTTCATATACAGACAATGAGTGTGTTATTTCATATACAGACATGCAGACATATACAGACAATGAGTGTGTTATTTCCCGAAAATATCAGAAACCGGAAATTCCGTAAGGATCACTTTACTAAACAAGTAAGTTGTTTATTATTATTTTTCAGAATTAATTTCTCCTATATATGAAAGACTCTAAAATGTTAAGTGCTTTCTTTAGAAATAAAAAAGTGATATATTAAAAATATTTGATTAGAGGTTTAAAAATACATGCTCTAAATAAGATAACCAGATAGGTATTACACTATATATGTGTAGAGTTTTATAAGAAATTAGATATTTAATAATCTTCAGATATAAGGATAGAGAAGATTTGACACATCATAAATTTATATACTGAAAAAAATTATTGGTTTTGACTATACCAGTTCCCCACACAATAATTTCACACACAATAATGCATGCTATGGTTAAGATTTCTTAAAGGTACATAAGCTACATTCTATGCATTCACTTTTCTGCATAACTACAGAAGATTTCATTTGTATAATTATGAAATCAAAAATCTATTTAAAGTAATTTACTGAATATTTGATAGTGGATCTGTAAAGTTTTGTGTAGAAAATTATTGACTTTTCGAAACATTAATTGATGATGTTATTCTTTCATAACACAATCACTAATTTTCTTACAGGTTTGTCTAAACAGTGTGAATGTTTCAACCAGAGTCACGGCACTTTTCTTATCGGACAGATTTAGACATCAATTTTGCAAAACAAAGTTCTTTTTTGAAATCACTTATGAAATCTAAAAATTGATGACTCACCAAATAATTTGAAATTTTGCTTCTTCAACTTAATTGCTTCTGGAATTGCTTTACCTAAGCAATTTCAAATTTTAAAGGCATTCTCTTCCCTCTTTTTACGAGGGCAAAAAGTGGTTCTTTAAATAAAATGGAACAAGAAAAATAAAATACTCTGCCTTATTTAGACTATTTATTAAAATACAGTTAGCATTTTGAAAAGGTCACATTCACTTGCAAGCTTCATTGTGTCAACACTATGTAAAAAATTCTCAGTCTCCATGGAATGTGTTTTGTATGAATGAGTAAACAAGAATTAAAAAAAATATTACATTTTACATTAGAATTTCAATTTTAAAAGCTACATACACTTCGTAGCTGACCGTTCATTGCCTTACACGATCTGAAAGATAGTGGATTTGTTCTGCTACCAGGAATACACAATACAAACTATTGTAAGTTTGGGATTTTTTTCACATGTCTTTCATGTGTGTACGAGTAATACTTATAGATATATAAGTATTACTTTATAAGCATTTCAATTTTAAAAGCTACATATCTACATACTGATTTATTTTTTGTAAGAGGCTATATTTAAAAAAATATTAGATGTATTCTCATGATAAAAATATTTAACGAACCACAAACTCACCAAATTTATACATTTCCAAATGTCTATTAGGTGATACTTTTGGTAAAACGACACACCTCTTGATGGTAACTGAGTTCATTCCATATACTTCGTAGCAAATAGCTCTGTTATCGTTGATACTATCACATACTAGTTTGTTTCAGTCTTTTTCAAACTTTCATCTAAACGCATTGCAGTTTTAACACACGAGCAACTAGCATATTCAAGGACACAAAAATTATTCTTTCTTAATCTCCAATTTCGATAATACTTATCTTTCATTGCCTTACATGATCTGAAAGATAGTGGATTCGTTCTGCTACCAGAAATACACAATACAAACTTTTGTAAGTTTGGGATTCTTTTCACATGTCTTTCATGTGTGTACAAGTAATACTTATTTGTACATAGTAATACTCATAGTAATATTCATTATAAGTAATATATGTACACACACACACACACACACACACACACACACACACACACACACACACACACACACACACACACACACACACACACACACACACACACACACACACACACACATATATATATATGTATGTATGTATCTTCATAGAATGTGTATTAAAACTTGTATAACAAAAGGATAACAATAAATTACAGCAACATCAAAATTTTCTTCACTTCATCTTTTTGTTATAATTAAGATATTTAGGAATGTAAGATAATATTTCAATGCCTGTATGCAAAAAACGAAAAATTCCGTTATGATCACAATTTCTAACAATATCGAAATTTTAATTGCAAAAATTGGAACCAGAAACTCTTAATTACTTTATGTTATTCAATACCACATGCAAAGAACATCTGATAACTGAACATCAAAATGTTGCAACGAATTCATTTTTATTTACCCTACTCGTTTTTAGAAAGATTTAATTTTGAAAATGAGATAAATTATCAATAAATTGAAAATAATAAAAATGAGAAAGGTTGACATAGAATCACGCAAGAATAACTGTATCGGACGTTTTTAAACATAGTTTTCAAAAAACATATTCATAACATATAAAATCACAAGAAAAAAATTTCACACATGTTTCTGTTTTTTTTGAAATTTATTAAAATGAAATGGGAGAGTTATGTATTGGTATGCCATATTATTAAAAACACACACACACATTAAGATTTAAAAATTATTAAGTTAAAATAACTTTTATTTTTCTCTATTAACCGTTTCCCATTGGGAGATAAATAACGAAATTATAAAACTACATTAAAATAATGCAACTAAAATTTATTAAATATAATTTATAACAACATAGAAAAATAATTTTTATGAGAACAGTGATTACAAAGGAATAAATAACAAATATAAAATAAATAAGAAAACTAGTAAACAGAGAAAGATGATAATCCTTTTCAGTTCGGCACAAGAAAAATTAATTCAGGTTGCTACAATTTCTAATTCCCTGTAGCAGGTTATTTCTGGATTTTTAATAAAAATTTGTGAAAAGAATATGAGAAGTGCAATAAAAATTTTTGTAAGCAATCTATAAAACAACAGGGGATTATAAAACCTATATTTGAAAACTAATTATTGACTTTAACTCTTTCGAGATTACTGAGGATGTAATGGAATTTTTAATAAAGAATTATTATTTAGCACGTTTGATTTCTTAATTTTAATTTTTCAAGTAAAAGTACATAATAATAGTCTTATCAAAATTATAAGATGAAATATTTAATTGATAAGGAATATTTTAAATCTGTAGATAATGCTTTTAAAATGCAAAAAAAAGTACCTTCATCTTCCAACAGCTCTTTCATATTGTTTTTAACTACATGCAGATTGTAATATAATTAAGCCTTAATATAAGAATGATTATCATTTAAAAGTCGCGTACTAAAAATAGAAAAACTTATGAAAATTTTAAATTAAAAACATTTGTAAATATAAATTGTATGAAACTCGTATCTTACGCTTTATGTAAATACTTTATCAATGAATTAGGTATGAAGTATTCATATCCATGATAAATAATATCAATGATCTGTTTCTGATTATTTACAGAAATACTAACCCTTTCTATTTTGGGGCTTCTTTTGAAATTAATCGTTTGGTAAATGAGCATTCTGAAATTAATCATTTGATAAATTTACAATTAGTTAAAAACAAAAACTTATATTTATACTATGAAACAATATTGATACTGTACGTATATTTTGATATGTAGGAGATATTAGTGTTTCATGCATTACAGATTATATTTTTATCCATCTTCAAGGAATCACAAACATTAATCACTAATTAAGGAAATAGCTAAATATTGAATAGAAAAGCAAAATAGTTGTAAAATGAAGCTAATGAGAGGAAATCAGATTTCTACAACTCCTCTTTTTAGTAATATACTTTTCAATCAAATGATCGATCATAGGTTCCACACCACTAGCATAAGTGTTATTCAGTGTATTTCTGAAAATGAATTCCCTAAGAAATGCACATTTTGTATTGTATCGACTTTTTGAATAGAAAACAGAATCTTTTGAAACTACAAATTACACAGTAAAAAGTAAGTAGTCATCTATAAAATATTTTTTTTCCAATGGCAGATTGTAGACAGTTACAACTGCAACAGATTGATCTATTGTTCCCTGATACCCAAGGAACAGGCCAGAAACAGCGACCTCTTAGCCGCCGAGGCGTTGTCCTGGGTGCACCACAAGGGATGGGCCACCATCGCACCCTTACACATGGCATAGGGACCCGTTTATAGGGTAGGCATCATTCATACTTCATTCGCACACACAAGGAAAGGACAAAGACAGGACAGAGAGAGGGAAAGTACATCCATGCTTGAAACGGGATTCGAACCCGGGTCCTTCTCTCCGTAGTCAGGCTTGACCACTAGACAAGTTGGCCGGCTCTATAAAATATTAATGTGAATGATTTCAAGAGTATTCTTAACAAAAAAAGATTTGATTCATTGCTTAAGAATTTTAAGATCTGTCACTTTACACATTATAAATTTTATTCTGAAATATTTAATTATTGTTTAACTATTTATTAAAAATAATATATAATTAATATTAGATAATTGCTTTTTTTAAAGAATTAGTTAAGTTAAAAATTAATTTTTTTTCAGAAATATTTATTATTACGATTCACATTTTTGTTTTTAAATGTTAAACCCCTTTAAAAAACGTTTCTTTCTGGTTAAAATTAATATCTACATAAGCTAATTTCATAATATATAGAAATTTTGAGTACCGTTAGCATATGAAAAATTTACAAAATTTTATTATATTTATAGTTTAATAATTGCAAAATTAAGTTTAATATTTTTTATGAAGGAGTAGTTAAAAGTAAAGATTATATAAAATTAAAAGCGTAATTTTTTTTAAATAAATGAGATAATCTTATTTCATGAGATAAAACTTAAGCATTTTCTAAAAGAAATAATACAAATGAAAACAAAAAATTCACTTTTTCAAGAATGATTTGAATTTCTATTATAAATATACTTATTGGACATAGTGATTGAAATAGAAATTGGATTTTAAAAAGAATTAATTAGTTGAGTAAAGAATTCAAAATAATGGTATTCGAGGAAGTTATCGAGGAAAATAAATTTTCAAACATTATGCAAATAATTTTACTAAGGTTTTTAAACACTATTGAAGGCTTAACTTTTTGTTGCGAGTGTTATAGAATTATAGTAGGTTAAATTTGAATATGTTGATGAAAGACGCAGAATTCATAAATCATAAGCATATAAGGGCGAAATAAAATGTTAAAACTAATGTGAAATTTAATTGATTACTTATAAACTGGTTCTAATCACATTCTAATCATTCAGATTCATTTTATGACGGAAAGACTTGTTATCATTTAAACTGGAAATTTAGGCAATGAAACTGCAAAATAATTGCCACTGCAAATTTAAAATGTAATCATTGGTATAGTTAAAATAACGATTCCATTAAAATGAATCGTCATTTTTTTTGTTTTGTAGGCTTCACAAGTGACGGGTAATATGCAAGCTGTTACTGTATCCACGCGCTTGTAATTTTATATAATTTGTAACTAAATATATTGTTATGTTGTTGGAGCAGTTATTTAGAAAGCTACCTGTTTTGGTATATTAATAGTCTTAATTCTCAATAAGTGTTCTAAATATCTTATATAAATAATTAATATATATCTATATAAACAAATACAGAAACACGAAAAGCAATTATTAACAAATTGGTGCATATGTCATCCTTTCGTGATGTGCAATTTCAATGGAAGTTTTCCCACGCTGATATACCCGGTAGTGAGATCACAGATATTTTGGTACTGGTGGTATGTTATACATACTTGATTCAATAACTCATTTGGAGCTGTTCTCAAGAGCGAAAAAAGCTGTTACTGCTATTTGGACAGTACCGATTCACCAGTGGTACCAAAGAAAGTACACTAGGGCGCATTATCACTCAAGTGTTATAGGCGGGACCAGACGCCCGTCATCAGGTTCATCAGTGGACTTTTGATATCTATTATTCTTATAAAAAAGATTTTCCCAGTCTGTTAGAAGTTTTTCTGACTTTCAGGTCCTCCTGAGGATAATCTGAATAGTTCGGGACTTTTTAGAATTTATCTTTTCACAAGTCCAATTTTAGTGGATTAGATTTTCTTAGAGTGACAAATTTCATAGATCTGATCTATCATTACTAAGCAGAGGAGATATGCAACAACTACAATAACATATAAACAGAAATAATAAAGTGTTGTACTTTTTCTTGGTAAAGAGAAGAGATAATTATTCGCAGTTTTTAATCTTACAAATTATATGTATTTTACAATACAAACTTACAATTATATATTCACATACAAGTTAAATAATATATTCTTTTTTTTATCCAACGCTTGATCATAGTTTTTCAACCATTAGTCTATGTTGAGCATCCCAATACATTCTCGTATAAAACGAAAAGTAATTTTCCGCAGAATTTCTAACTATAACATCATTAAGTCTGGGACTAGAGTAGAGGTAATTACATTTCCAGACATTTCTCCAAGTCCAACTTACCCTTTGTGTGGACACACAAAGGGCAAGTCGGATAGTCAATTAAACTGAAATGGTGAAGGTGTGCCTGAAGATAGTCACACCCTGTTCTAAGATTAAAATTTGCAACGCCCACAGCCCCGTGGAGGTTGCACGATAAATATTCCTGAGTGTTAAGGATTTTGGTATTTAATGTGGTAGCGGCGTCGTATCCAGGATGTCAAGTGGATCCGTTACTCCCAATGACAGCTTTAGCCAGCATCACTATATTTTATGCGCGTAAATCACCACCAAATGGGTATTTTCCGATATTCTGGCGAGATGCTAGTATTGCTGGACAGTTAAAAATATGGCTTGGAAAGAGTTCTTGGTCAGGATAATTTCTGCATTTTACATATGTCTTTGTATTGCCTACATTTATTTTCCTGCTATCGAAATGGCCTGTTTTCAATCGTGTAATGGTTTCTGGGATTTCTTTGTTGGAATCATATATATTTATTGATTCACTTTAAGGGTTTTCTCTGGAAATATACATCGGAAAATGGCGTTTGCGTCTTCGAGTATAAGATGGCCTTTGAAAATGTTGCTGTTTAAGTCTCTTGAGTCTTTGGCAAGCTCATCAGCTGCTTCATTACCCTTGACTCCTACATGTGTAGGTATCCATAGTATGGTGCACGTTTTCCACCCTCAACAAATTTTTTCGAGCAGTCGATGAATTTGCTTGCTCGAGCCTCGAATGTTCATACGAATTTGTCTCTAGATCAGCCTGGGGTTGCAGTAATATCTAATGTGATTTCCAATTTTTGATGTAAAACATCTTGGATTCAATAGTTAGATGAGATGAAATTGATAAATAAAACATGTTAGTTTATTTGGATTTAACATTAAATGTCAAGCCTATAAGGCACACACACATTTTAGTAATTAAAATGATAAAGAAATTCACTACTTTATTCATGCTTTATATATGATGTATTGAGTTTCATTTAAATAATTGTTACTTTTAGTTGGTTTAATAAATTTTAACATATTCTTTCCATGTAATTATAACATAAAGAAGATATGAAACCTTTCTAGAAATTACTAAGCATTTTATTGGATAAAAAAACCTTTTTTTTACGGTTGTGAAAAGGAAAATTTTTACTGTCGTAAATCCAGTTAATGCTACATTTCTGCAGGAAAGAAGTGATTTCTTTTTAAAAAAATTTTTTTCACTTTTCCTTGAGTAATAAGTTTATTATTTATTCTTATTTTGGTTGAAAAATTTTATTTTGCTTAGTGTCATTCAATGCATCAAGTTAGGAAATTCTATTTATTAATCATTAATTCTTTTTAAATTCTTAAGAAAAATTAAGTAATCGATCAAATTGTATTTTAGATTACAAACTGAATACATGACTTTGAACTTATAGAAAAATTTACAGTGTAATTTTTGAAATTAGCGTCTTTAATATTAAAGGCTCATATTTACATTTTCTCAAATTTATTTGAAGTGACAAGGCTAAATTCATGTGACAAATAAAAATATAATGTTATTAAATTAAAATCTTATTACATTTAAGATGTCAATGTTTTTTATTCACTATTTATTGGGATGTAATTACCATACTATTTTTATATTACAAGTCTGTAGTAGCGGTTTTTAATCACAAATTCTCTGTTAATTTATTTTACGAAAACTATAAGCATTATTATTAATATTTGTAATTGATTGATTTTGTTTCTTTTATATTATATTCCCCAAAGTTAATGTTTTATCATTTACCCAAGTGATGAGAAAATTTGCTATTAAGGGATGAGAAAATTTAAAGAAAAATATACAATATTGTAGTAGTTCAGAATATTTGAAATAAATTGTTAAAAAAGCATTTTAAGCATGTCATTTTCTTACACAAAATTAAATATTTGTATGTCGTAATTTATGAATTACATGCAAATTATTTGTTTATGCAAGAAATAGAAATCAAAATTTAAAATGGCATGTTAGAATGAATGTTCTGAAATTGTTCCAGAGATTTGCTCATGATATGACAATAATAAAAAGTTTATGCATAAATTTTTTTATCGTGGTGAATGATAAAAAGTTATTCATATAATTTTCCTAAAATAATTTCATTAGTAGTTTGAATTCTTTTACATAGTATGTATTTTTTTTACCAATATTCATAACATCTTAAATTTTACAAAAAAATAACTTGTTGTATATAGTTATTAATGTTGAAAAAAGGAAAAATATGTTATAAGAAAGAGCTTTTTACTTTTAATTTAACATCAAATCAATTTTTAGTTTATAAAAATAAATAAAATTCATTATTTATTCATTTGAATTAATTATTTAACTTAATACAATTTTTTTTTTAATTTAAAAAAGTAAGATAGAATAAACATTTTCTTCTATTACTTCTTTTTCAGTGATACAATTTTTTAAATAAATAAAATAGTTATCATTGAACATTTAGAAATTTAATATAAGATAGATATAAATAGTAAAATAAGTACAGTTATATTTAATAAACCTAAATATGTATTTATTAAGGAAAAAAGCAATACTTGAATTTTTTTTGTAGCGCAACACTTTTTTACTTTCTTTATCATCTCATTTTAAGAAAAATGTGTCTAAATAGAAAAATATTAATTATTAATACTATTACTTTTTATAATATGTATTTTTTTATATATGTATTTTTATAAATAGATGTAGATTTTGTTTTTGTAGATGTATTTTGTAGATGTAATTTTGTAGATGTATTTTTATAAATATTTTATTTCAATTACATATAACACAGGTATTTAAAATATTAAATCGAATTATAAAAGAAAGTATCCGAAATCCATGGTCATAAGATTTTTAATGCTAATAAACGGGAATTTAATTAAATTTAATCTATTTGGCAACTAGTTATGAATTTGCTTGTATATTTTCAAATAAATAATTAATATTATTCAACCATAGTGAAATTTCATGAACAAAATTGTTTATTTTAAGTAAATAAATAATTACAGTTTGAAGGTAAATTTGTATCAATTTTTTCACTGAGCTATTAACGTGGTTTGAAATACGAATAAATGAAGGCAGTTTAAGTATTATTAAAATCAATGTGTTTCATTTCATTACATTATCAGAGCAGAAGTGATTCTCATGACAGCTAATAGTCTGATATTGCATATGTTAGTATTATTATGATTTGTTCGTGGCAATGAGAATCTGATGACCCAGAAATAAATAGAAGATTAGTTTTCTTATAAAAAATTCTTTACAGCTCTTTTAATAACTACAATCACTACAGCTTGAAGCGCTTACACAACTAAAAACCAATACATTTTCTATGGTGTAGAAGTTAATATATATCATAGAAATTGTATGACATAGCTGATTTCAGAGTTAATGACTTCAGTGTCCAACTAACTCCTTGCTTTTCTCCATCAACTCACTATTTGACTGAAGCCGATATTTATATCTCTTAAAGTCAAGTACTGGAAATGTCCAGAATATTCTCACAGTAACCCTATAGTAACTTTTCTCTTATTGGTCTAATCAACTCGAAACTTTGAGAATGTTAGCATTTTTTAATCGCCAAAACCTGCCAAGATAAAATATGGAAGGTTCGGTGTTGTGTTTTATCAGTCTTTGTTTTATAGTTTTATTCAAACGATAATTTCAGTATGCTGAAGATGATTATCAAAAGCACAAAGTTGATTCTATTAATTTTATGATAAAGTCAAAAGAATATGCTTCTGACATCAGAATAGTTGGTGTATTATTAACAAATAATATATGGGCTCTTTCCAAGAAAAAATGGCAGGTCTTTATAACATATATTTCTGGAATAATTTTGTGTTGATGACTTCTTTTCTTTCACTTGTAAATTCACTATAATATTCTCAATTATATAACACTGTGTAGCCTTTCAAATCATCGAGTTCTAAAATATTGTAGATCTAAAGCATTAATGGAGGATGTCAAATCTTGCCATTTGAAGATTCTGGGAATCTATATCATTATTTACATATAAAATGGCAACATAGACATCAGATTTTCATAAATAATTGATTTGTAGCATCTGTATGATTATCATACTATAGTTTTAAAAGCTTGGATAATTATTCTTTTATGAAATATGTACTCTAAAAATATAAAATTATTATTTAAAATATATTTTATGCAACAAATTAACATTTGAATTAAATGTACCTTCTAAAGCTTAATAATATGCTCCAAGTACTTTTAAATAAATAATAATTTTATAAAAATAATTTTGTCTTAGTAAGTTTAGCAATGTTATAATAATTTCAATATGAATATATTGATAAATGCTCCTATAAGTATTTTTACTGCAAATAATATACAACTAAAAATCTAATTATCGTTATGAAATATGCTACTAGACAATTATTTCCAAAGTAATTAGGCAAATAATACATTTTACTTCACTATTAGATTTAGAATAACAACTGTAATAATTTGGCAAATAATGGAATGATTAATTCATTGATAATTATGTATGACAAACTAAATTTTTCGAGGGTAAATAATTGAGTTTTACTGCCATTCTATGCATAAAATATCTTGATGTTTGAAAATTAATTAAATTTTGACTTCAGAAAACACGTTGTATTATAATCGTCATATTATAATCGAAAAGTTTTTAGTTTTACTTTAACGGAGCAATGTTTACTCGATTACGACTCAAAACATAACTTAATTTGTATTTTTATTGAGATTAATGTTTTATTGAAATACAAAAGAAAAGTTTTTGTAACTATAGAATGAATCGAAAGTTAATGATTTCAGAAATGACTAAAACCAATTTCAAATTAATTCACTGCTGATAATTAATTAAAACAATATATTTAACTTATTATTGGATAATTATACCATTTATTATTATGTTACTGTAAATTTATATCCGTGGATCAAGGAGATATACTGAAAAAATAAAGAAATGGAAAAAATAGGGATTAACTCATTATTTATGAATAACGGTACTAAGGCAAAAAACATGAGTTGTGTTTAGAAAAAAATGGCGTAAGAAATCGCTTGAGAAGCTTTAGAAACTTTATACTTTAGAACTGGGATAAAATATTAGCATTTTGAGGATGAGTGAATTTGATAAAAGAAAAGTATATTGTTATCTATAATATTATCACTATATGAAGCAGAATGACACATGAAAATACACTACTAACCATTAAAATTGCTACACCAAGAAAGCGACATGCTACAGACGTGAAATTTATACGAAAGGAAGAAGGTGCTGTGAAATGCAAATGATTAACTTTTCAGCGCATTCAGACAAAGCAGGTGCCAGTAGCGACACCTACATTGTGTTTAAATGAGGAAATTGTTCAGCCGGTTCCTCATACACAAATTGCATTTGAACGTTGTTGCCTGGTGAATAGCTGTTGTGATGCCTCGTGTAAGAAGGAGAAATGCGTACCAGCAAGTTTTTGACTTTGATAAAGGTCGAATTGTAGTGTACCGGGATTGCGGTTTATCCTATCGCAGTATTGCTGCTCGCGTCAGTCGAGATCCAATGACTGTTAGCAGAATATGGAACCGATGGGTTCAGGACGGTAATACGGAACGCCATGCGGGATCTCAACGGCCACCTATCACTAGCAGCCGAGAAGACAGGCATATTATCCGCATGGCCGTAATGGATCGTGCAACCACTTCACGAGCCGTGAGTCAAGAAACGGGGTCGTTTGGAAGACAACAAGTGTCTGCACGAACAGTTCGACGACGTTTGCAGCAGTATGGAGTCTCAGCTCGGAGACCATGGCCGCGGATTCCCTTGACGCTGCGTCATAGACAAGAGCACCTTCAATGATGTGATCAACGACGAACCTGGGCACATGAATGGCGAGACATCATCTTTTCAGATGAATCCAGGTTCTGTGTACAGCATCATGATGGTCGCATCCGTGTTTGGTAGCATCGTGGTGAACGCACACTGGCAGCGTGCATTCGTCATCGTCATACTGGCCCATCACCTGGCGTGATGCTATGGGGTGCCACTGGAAACACGTCTTGGTCACCTCTTGTTCGCATTGATGGAGCTTTGAACAGTGCATGTTACATTTCTGGTATGTTACGACCCGTGGCTCTAACCTTTATTCGAGCCCTTCGAAACTTTACGTTTCAGCAGGATAAATCCCGACCGCATGTTGCCAATATTGTACGTACCTTTCTTGATACGGAACATGTTCGGCTATTGCGTTGGCCAGCACGTTCTCCAGATCTTTCACCAATAGAAAACGTCTGGTCAATGGTTGCCGGGAGACTGGCTCGTCACCAAAGCCAGTAACTACGGTTGATGAACTGTGGCATCGTGTTGAAGCTGCATGGGCATCTGTACCTTTACATGCAATTCAATCTCTGTTTGACTCAATGCCCAGGCGTATAACTGCTGTTATTACAGCCAGAGGTGGTTGTTCTGGGTACTGATTTCTCAGGATCCATCCAGCCAAAATTTTTGAAAATTAATCACTTGTTATTTCTAGTATAATATATTTGTCCAATAAATATCATTTTGTTATCTGCATTTCTTCCTGGTGTAGCAATTTTAATGGCCAGTAGTGTATATTACTCTTTTCCCCCAATTATGTCTTCTACGAGTTTATTTAGAAATAAGAGGCTTTGTCGTAGTTTCATTGTTAAAGAAAACCCAGGAAGTAATATCGGTGATTAAATTCATTTGAAATTATTTAAAATAAAAAATTATCTTCGAAATAACTTAAAAACAAATGATAAATAATACCATTTCATTTATACCATTACATTGAATTATAAATCTATTAACATAGAAATTAATAACATAGAACTAAATAAAAATAATATTGCTGATTAAATTGGAACGAGTATAGCAATTAAACAAATTAGATATAAAAAAGCAAGACACAGCAAAGTAAAAAATTCTCGAAATGGTAAAAAAATAAGATAAAATTATTTAAAATATTGTTTACTTTAAAACTCTTTTTAATTTCTTATTTATTTATATTTTCTTGCAACACTAATTTATTTGCAAGGACAATTAGTGAAAACATTGCATTCAGCATTAAACTCGTTATTGGAAAAATTGTTATCGATTTTTTTATTGATTATATCTTATAATTATTTTATTTTAAAATAGAAATATTGATTATCACAATCAATATATTTCATTTAAAAAATAAAAGAGTAAGAATTCTCTTATTTTAAACAGGTTTAGGAAATAAATGTGTCTTATCCAAAGAAAGGGATTCATAGCATTTTCCAATTTAGGACTGAGAAGTAAATGGTTATTTCACTAGAGTAGGAAAAGCATAAATGAATAAAAAACACAAACTCTTTAATGGTTAAAAGAGTAACTTTTTGCAACATGGTTTATTTACTTAATACGTGAATTATTGTTCATTCGCAATTTTAAAATTATGCAAACAGAGGATGTTTTTATTCCTTCAAATTAAAATATTACAAACAAACAACTCACACACATTTTTAAATATATATACATGGTTTTTTAAATTGGAAACTTTAAAAAAAAAATTATTTCCGAACTTGGCAGATTCTGCTTGCTATGTCATTGTTATAAAATCTTTTTTTCAAATTTTCCAATAATTGATCAAAAATTTTCAGGGAAGTCTTTAATGAAGCAAGAGATTTAGAAATTTTATTTCATTAGTCACTTAGTTTTTCTTATAACAGAATAAAACATGATAAGCTATATATATATATATATATATATATATATATATTTAATCATTCAATTGCAAAGCTTATGTTAAACGCTATTATTTAAGGATTCAAGCTAGATGATGAGGTAAGCCATTTGCGATTAACATTTATGCATTATTATCAATTATCGTCAAATATCATATAAAAATAGCACATATATATCTTATCATTGAGAAAAAGGATTCCTGGAATATATTTCTTAATATATGATTTTAGTAGTTTTATGAGTTTTTTTCCTTTTTATTATTATTTTTTTTTTATCAAAGAGGTAAATTAGATGGTTTCTTAGAAGCCAATTTTTGCATATTAAATTCAATACTATTGCTTTATGGAAACGTTGAAAGGTGTGTCCGTGGTATTTAAAGCTTATCAAATCAAAAGGAAGCTTTGCCGGAAAAAAAATCATTTTCTGTATATTATATACATAAAAAAGAGATTGTAACAGACCTATATTAACTTTATTGACAATAGATGGCGTTACTGCCCAATAGACTTACAACTTACAATATCCAATAAGAGAAGATTAGAATAGAGGTGTGAGGAATGGAAATCGAACCATCCGGTTCCTAAATAACTTTGTTTATACTTCGTACTGTACAGGTACTCTGTTACCTTGTTTATAATTTTATATTTATTAATTATTTTTTTTGTTTCTATTCTTAATCATGTGTAATGTCGTAATAAATGTTTGGTTTGTTTTAATTTCCATTTTCTTACGTCCCTACAAGATTTTCATTTTAATAATAAAAATATGTTTTAATATGTTGAAATAAAAATAAGTTTGTGTCATAATTTAACTTCTTCTAAATTTTTACATTAGATAATTTATAGTTTACGATGACTTCATAATACACACATAAGTAAGATTTTTTTATATATCTCTTTCGATATTTTTAAAATCGCTTGAAAATTCTGCATAAATTTGAAAGATTTGAGCATAGCGCAATATAAAAACAGTTATAAGTAAAGGCAAAACACTATTAACGTTCAAGAGTAATCTTTTGAGTCACGGACAGCAATACTGTAGCTAATTTTGATTAACGGACAATTCAGTTAAGAACTTCTTTTCCTCGCAGTTTTGGAACTCTCCCACCGTCTTTATTCTTTTTGTCATTTAAAAACAATTGTATTCGTTTCTACAAGATGTTTAATAAAGATTCATTAATTCTAACAAATTTATTTTTAATATCAAAGAATGCATGTGATTAAAAGTACTGTACAAGTAATTAAATAATTATGCCATTAATCATTTGGATATACATATTTATATTATAGCTATATTAAGAATGTGTATCATGTGTATAATATGTTTTAGTTAATGGGTAATACACTTTGTATAAAGCTTGATAATCATTCAACACATAAACATGAAAAAACACTGCAAAAATTATATAATTATTCTTATGCACATTCAGTTATATACTTCTTAACCATCATAGGACTTATAGCTCCAAATAAACATGAGCAAAAAGGAATATTTTGCAAATTTCTAAAACAATAGACAGTTTTATACTAAACTTTTTATTTGCAGGAGCTACAAATTAATGAAAAATATCTTTTCGATTAAAAGTGTTATTTTCTTGCTACATATAAGACAAATCTTATATTACTTAAACATATATTACTTGTTTGTTATATATATTTATAAATGATAACATTTTTTAAGAATTCTACTTTTAAACTCAAAATCAAAACAAAATTGAAGGAATTAGAAATTCTCAAAAATGTCTTAAATAATAATTCAAAAATAATATCAAATAAAATGAATATTGAAATATGTTTATTATATATAAGTGAAAATCAAATAAAATATGATGCTACAAGTAAATACAATATTAAAGTTTTCTTTTGTTTATTTAGTTTTGTTTCCATTAATTCATTCTTTTAAATTGCCCTTAGATTAAAAAGGAAATACATTTGAAAGATTCATAACTTTTTAAAATAGTCATCTAAATCTTAACTTATTAATAATATCAACACGCAATTGATTTCAAAGTTAGTTCTTAAACTGAATATTCGAATATAATAATACGTTCATTCTGATTTTAAATGCATTTGGGGGAAGATTTAGTTATAAAAAAGTCAATTTATTGATGAAATTTCAATTCATGAAAATGTGTGAAATATTAATATTTGTTTTAAAATAATTTAAATAGCCATAGAAGAGATTTAGAATGTTTTTCATTTTATAAAATATGCACATCTAAAAATTGATTTATAAAAGAGAAAAACTAAATTATATTATACTCTTTTAAAATGCATGTTTTTGTGAAAGAAAAAAACTAGTATACAATATAATTTACTGGTATTACTGAGGAATTAATATTAGAAAATAAATGGGGAGTGAAATATTTAATTTTTTTTGCTTTTACATTATTATTTTTAGCTTCTCTCCTCAATTTTCATTTGGGATATAGTAAATAACAAAATCATGAAATGAAACAAAATTATTTAGTTCAGAAAATTTGATGTTTAACTTACAATGTCATCGGAGATGATTCTTAAGAGAGGTAATGTTTACAAGTAAAAAATATCAAATTTTAGAAACAAGTTAAATAAACAGAAACAAATTAATCCCTTTAAGGTTCATATACAAGGCAAATCAATCCATGCAGAGACCGGAACTTATTCCCGGAAGCACATTATTCTGTACTCAATTTTAAAATAAAAGTGAAAGAAGATGCGATAAATGGGCGAAATAATTCTAAAAATCCTCGAAAATATAACACATGGGACTGAAAAGCCTTAAATTTAAAAACAAATTGTTGAGATACGGTTATGTAAATTAAATAGATTTCATAGATACGAAGGAGAATGTAATTAAATTTTTAACAAGTTTATAATTTGTATGTGAAACCTTTTTATTTTCTAATTTTAATTATTGTGAAACAGAACAACTAAAATTTATCTTGGCTTTTGATTAATATTTATTTTAATTTGTGAAATCATGCATTGAATTTGAAAACAAGGAAATTCAAGGAAAGCTTTGAAATTATAAATTTTTTTTTAAAGAAGTTTGTATAGGGTATGCATTGCACATTTTGAGTAAATAAATCCCAAGTTTCGTAGAACTAGAGTTTTTCAGAATAAAGATCTATAATATCAGGAATCGCTTCATTATATATTTCCAGAAATTTACCGAATTCTTTTGTGTTCGGAGGCCTTAGTTCGCTGAAAATGAAACATTATAGTTATATTTAGAAAAGTAAATAGAATGAATATATATATAGAGAGAGTGATATGTAAAAAAATATACATAAAAGGAAATATACACACACGCAAAAGATATTAGCGAATCAGTTCAGATTATATTCATCAGCCTTCTATGGAAGTTGAAAACTGAATTGCAAAATGGGGCAGATAATTAAAAAAAATCTATGAACTTAAAACCATTTTTATAGTTTTACCTGGTTGTATAAACTGGAGATTTTCATAAGTATAATGTTATTATATTGAAACTTTGCCAAACTATATATGATATGTTTAAATAAAATAATAGACTACGGCCGTATGCTCTACATTAAATATTACACAGTATTATTCTGAAAATAAATTCCTTTGTAATTGACATTAGATATTTTAGATCAGAGGAAAATGTAACATTTTTTTCAATTCTGTTAAAACAAACAATTTAATATGTGTATATTTAGTTATATCCTTATTATACTATAATTATCGAAATATATGTTGGGATTTACAATATATTTAATTGTTATATATTTGTATAGTAATTTTATATTTATAAAAATATGTAGAGAGGCTTATTAAATATATATATATATATATAGGAAATTAACAAAATTCGTAATTTCAATTTAATGTTATTCAGTCAAAAAGAACATTAGCATTTGGGGAAATAGGATTATGTTTCATGGAGACATTTTCATATTTAAAAAATAAGTAACTTCATAACTTTTTAAAAAGTAGGGAAAAAACTTGAAATTTTTTTTTATATCTTTATTAAATATTACAAATATTCAATTTATTTCAGAATTCTGTATATTATATAGTATAATTAATTGCTAACAAATAAATTATATTTTCATGAGCGATATTTAAAAAAATAATTACATATTTCTGTGCAATTATTTACATAAGACTTTAATTACGTATTCAGTTGTTATTGTAGTACATTGTTGAATGCAAACAAGAAAAAGGATAATTTGTATTCTTTTCCTTGATGCATGGGTCAGACGACGAAGAAATAATCAAAAGCAAAAATTGAATGAAAAAAAAAAAAAAAAAAAAAAAAAAAATTCCGCTATACGATTAGCCAACTCTTACAGAAACAAGTAATTTAATTTTTCCTTTTTCATATTAATTTTATTAAAAAATTTTTTACTATCTGGATGCAACATTTACCATGAAAAGGATTTGTTATAGTTTTGATTGTCAATTTTGTATTAAAAGAATAAATTCTGAATAAAATAAAATGATAACAAATATATTTGTTTTCTTCAAATAATTACAAGTATTTAAGAAAACTAATTTAACTCCATCTTTGTATTATTCATTGTTTAAATCAATTTCTTACAACATGCAAGTAATTTAAAATTGTATCAAGAAATTATATTTCTAAAATATGTACTTGGGATAATTCCCATTAACATTATGTACAAAGAAGCTTAAAAAAGATACTATCAATAGCAATTTCAAAGGTTGAAAAAAATTATTTTTAAGATTCGTTATTGAGTTTAATATGTAATCGAAATAGGAACTGAAATATTAAATAACAACTATTTATGTAATAATATAGATTTTTATTTCATCCCATCTGAAAACTATATCATGTTAAAGTTACCATATATAGAATTTTGTTAAAAGTAATCATCGAAAAATTTCCGGTTTTGAGTGGTGACTAATTAAATAACTTCAAGTTATGTAATGATACATGAAAATGCATTAATATAATTACCTGCATCAAAATATTTATTTTTTCAATAATTTTAGCTAAAAGTTAATTTTTACAAAGTAATAATTGCGTTAATTTTACATTAAAACCTTAATTAACTAATAGTTTAAAAAACATGGAAAACAGAATTTACTCTTAATTTAGAGGTAAAACTACCCATATGATGAAAATGATGTAAAAATTAATGGATTTAATATGTAAAAAGTTTAGATACATTTGAAATAAAAAATAAATCACTCTTTTTCATAAATAGGTGCTTGAAAAGTTTAATAGAGTTGAGCTGTTGATCTCTGTAAATATCTTATTAATGCCAATTTAAGTGTAAATTTTAGATTTCGACACTTTACTTTCAAGGAATATTTTACAAAGATTACATAGTTGAAATAAAAATGTCAAGTTATTGTTAAGATAGAGTTTTTTTTTCGAGAGCATTAATTTTATCTGTAGGTGATGAGACATTACATATGAAGAACAATATGTGAATTGATGGAACAACAACACACTTTAGGTCAAACCTGTTATTGAAGTGTTTTAAAGCGTAATTCAGTTTTGATTCAGAAGCAGAAGTTAAAATACACCCAATAACAGATAAAATTGTCCCTTTGTGGGAAAAAAATAATTCCTCCTGCAGAAAAACGAAAATTAGATATGTAAAATAAATCTTTATCTGGATTAATATTTTTTGAATAAATGTCACATATTAGTCTCCTTTGCAGAATTTTCTGCTTAAAGATATATAAGTACTTCTGCAACTCAACGGTTTCTTGACTTGCCATCCAAATTATTCCGAAGAGAGAGATGATTGCATTAAATAGCGTTAAAAACAATTAAATATTCCGTAAACAGAAATTTTTGCAGTATTCAGTTTGAAAATTACTGCTCTTATGAAGAACACTTGGCTAAAATATGAAGTGCACACAAGAGAAATTGGTACGGAGAAACTGTTTTCTGTTTGAACAAAGACCTCTGATGTATCTGATATTTCAAAAATAACTTCTTTCTGTCTTAATAATGCCATTTTTGAAGGATGAAAGGAGTAAAAATGAAAAGTAATCTTCTTGATGATTCTGGAAAGACAAAAGCAAATCCACAAGTACAAGAGTGAGATTAAATGTGGTAAAGTTGTACAGAGGAAGTATACAAGAACTTATTAGTAAAGTAAATAAACAGTTTTAATACCAAGTTTTCTGTTGAATATCCATACGTGTATTTATCATTTGCCGAGTAATTAATTCCTAAAACAGCTGCCAAGGTAACGTGAGAAACAGGGTAAAAGGTTCTAGAACAGGTGATAATATAAAAGATTGTTTGATTTTTTACATTATTGAATTTAATTAAGACTTTTATTAAACAATATAAATGTTTCTTTTTGGATTTTAACATTAACCATGCAGTGTAACTCCAGAAATGACATACAATTGCAGTAGTTCTTATTTTCCAAGTATGAATGTTTGTGAACATTGCAACTATATTCATACATACATTTGAAGACAAGGAAGCAAACAAAAATAGTGAAACTAAACGGGCTTTAAAATTAAATTTCTTACCTTCTATAGGTTTCTCTAATATTGCTATTCAAGAAAAATCTTTGTAAAAATCATTGCAAAATAACTTTACCTTAAATTTGAATTTTTCACGTAATTCTATAAAAAAATTACACTGAAAATGCCCCAATTTTTTCTGAATCATCATGTTTCCTAACATTTTTACAATTGATTAAAAATTTTTAATCAATTTATAATTGATTAAAAATGGTTGCTGTATTCATAATTAATTTCAACCTAATGAAATTGCGTTCACCAATAACTAAAAAATATTGATTACAGTTTATCAATACATTTTATTTTAAATCGATGAAACAGAAAGCATTCTTTTTTCAAATATTTTCAAAATAACAAATGTAGTCCATCAAAAATAAGAGATTCTTGGCATTTCGGTAATTGTTACTTATAATACTTTAGAAAAATATAATTATCGAATGATATATAATTATCTAGAAGGATGAAGATTTCATACTTAAATTAATGAAAAATAGTCTTTTTAGCATAGTTTTATTTCTGAATAAGTATATTGTTATTGCTCAGCAGTTTTGATGTTTTGTAAATAAGTTATAATGCAATATTTGTATATTTTTTTACATTTCATCAAGTTTATTACAAATATTCAATGATACATTCATCTAGTTCAATCATATGTGATCACATGTTTCTGTAGTAATTCATTTACGGGATTTCTTCAAATATAATCTCTGAAGATTTGAAAAATAGACATAAATTTTTCAGAAAGGTAGGAATTTTTAACCAAATAATTTACGACATAAATTTTTCTAAATATTACAAATTTTAACTTATAGGAGTAAAGATGCATATTCCTTAATAATTATATATTATAATGGTAATGTTAACTTTTAAATAAGGTGATATTTATTAAGAACATCCTCAAAATACAAAATCTAATAATAGTATTTAGAATTTATTACTTGTACTTTCTATCTTACATATTAATAAAATATTTTTATGTTTACCATTACGAAAATTGCTTATGTATTTAAAAATGAGTGAATTTTTAACTTCCGGATTTAATTAATTTGTTATCAATCAGGTAAAATTTTGTTTTCGAATTTTATTTTAAATGTGTTAACGATATCTTTAAGAAAATTGAACCGAAAAAGAAAATATGAATAGTTTTTGATCTTATATGTTTTGCTTATTTATCATTCAAAAATAGTTTTATTCAAGAATAAAAATTTACTCAAATTTAATGAATCTCAGTAATATGATAAACACGACAGAAAAAAAAAAAAACGAAATAATATAAAAGGAAATAAGTAATTATTTTGTTTCAAATATTACCATTTTTGTATACTTTATGAGCACATGAAAAGAGTATAATATTGAAAGTGCTAATACGAAACAGAAAAAGTATTTTCAATGCGTGATAAAGTCACCATTGGAAAGAATGCAATTAATACAGAGAGGCACTATGCTATACATCCCAATGTTTATCGACTTTGCTTAAAATTTGAGAACCTTGGCATATAAGATGCAGCTAAGAGAGATCTTATTATAAATCTAAACAAGAAATTTATTAGATATATATAATTGATTTTATGTTAGGAAAATATTGATTTAATCTTTTCTTTCATATCGAAAATATATGAACTTTTATGCCTGTTAGATTCTTGAAGATGTCTCACTGTTCATCAATGTAAAAAAGGACATTACTTCCAAAGGGGCTATGCCAATCTCTCAGGGCTCTGTGCAGAAAAGTCGGGAAGTTGGCATTCCATCTAAAAATAATACCATCTAATCACTATTTCCTTTCTCACGATTAAATTTTATAAGTGTCTAGATGATAAAAAGTGTTCTTGTTCCTACCAAGTCAAATAATTTCTCCAGTTATTTTATAGGCTGAATTCAAACATCTTTATAACAAAGAATGACAATTAAACATTTCTTCTAGACATCAGATAGTTTCCTAGTTCAAAATATTTTAAGTAACGAACTGTTTTTTACGATATATAAATAGCTTTGCTTTACTCCCTCGTTTCAGAACAATTTCATTTCAATAACTATAGTTAGAAAAGATATGTTAGTGTTACCATTCTTA
The DNA here is from genome assembly GCA_030067965.1 of Latrodectus elegans. Lineage (NCBI taxonomy): Eukaryota > Metazoa > Arthropoda > Arachnida > Araneae > Theridiidae > Latrodectus > Latrodectus elegans. The sequence goes on along the minus strand of CM057822.1, from coordinate 64,619,310 downwards.
TTTTATTGTGTACACAAACACAAATATTGGTAACCAGACTTCTAAACGATAAACATAAATTTCAAACCACTGAATTTAATGCTTAATTTGGTGATTTAAAATTTATTTTCTTATTTTATCTTAAAATTTATATTCTCATTTTATCGTGTGCACAAACACAAATATTGGTAACCAGACTTCTAAACTTTGAACATAAATTTCAAACCATTGAATTTGATGCTTAATTTGGTGGTTTAAAATTTCTGTTCAATGTTTAGAAGTACATCAACGCATATTCAGGCCTTTGGCTTAATCTATCAGATTTTGATCTGTTTTCAATCTCCCAAGCTTTTTTGCTGCAATTCTGGTACATCATATATCAAAGCGATTATTATCAACTTATGTACCAGTAATATAGCGAAATTGATAAACCTTTTCTAAAACATGTATTTTCTTTCTATTAAACTAAAGAAGATAGAATGTATTTTTAATTGTTGACTAGGACAATTTTATTCAATTATTTCGCTTAAAAAACAAATTAAAAAATGATCTTAGTAAAAATTCATTAGTTTAATGTTTGTTTTTGCTAAATTTTTATTTATTACTGTATTATAGAATTTATCATTAGCATTTAAATTTATGTTTCCCCTCTACTTACAATGTACTTTTGCATCATTATGAAATAAAAGTAAAAATTAAACATTACTTTTCATTATAAGCTGAGGCTACTTTGACTCAATGTAATATTAAATTTGAGAAATTTAATAAGAAATAAACAATTGTTTCAGCTGCATTGATTTAAATTCTCTCTCTCAATATTTAGGAAATTTAAAACTGCAATATATTCTTCATTTGTAGGGCAATGCTTATAATTTTAAATTATTAAATTATCCATTCAGTCACCCCCATCATTATAACTTCATTCAGTTTTACTTAAAAATATTTCTTTTTTTTTTTAAACCACAATATAATAATTACTTTTGGTTACATAGATAAAATTGGATACAATACAGTCTCATATTATGAATTAACAGTAAAAGAATATAGTTTGTACTGAATTAAACTTTCATGGAACTTTTCAACTTCATTTAGTTTTAATTTTTTTTAATGAGATTGAAGTTACACGTATTTCACCTTAACTACTGTGTCCAATTGGTATTCTTCAAAATTCTAAGTCCCCTGAGTTTTAAGTGCATTCAGTGAACGTTTTTTCAAAAGTCACTGGAAACAATAAATAGGCTTCTGCAGGCATGGAAAATATAATTTTCTAGCAGCTGCTTACACTCATCCGCTGTATTTAATACATATTTTTGATACTTCTAAATAGATTGAAACAATTTAATATCTGTGACTATAACTGACCAACGTTTTAAATGAAGTTTCGTTTTTCTTTGTTTTTTAAACTATAGTATTCGCTCGAACGCTGAATAAACGTGCTAAAAACACAATCAGACATGACTTTTATTTCACAACTTTTATATTTGCATTAAGATAAATCTTTCCTAAACTTTATAACTGATTATAGTAATTCCATTTCTTTCAACATTTTTTTCCGATTATAAAAGGAATTAGGCATGTTTTGATTTGAATTGTGATGCATTCAATGCCAGTTTTTCAATAGATAAAGGAATTTAATTTTAAACAGTTACACATGTGTTAATTGTGGATGCAAAACACAATACAGCTAATTAAATTATAGTGAAAGATTTATTGTTTACATACACATTTTTATTCCGAAATATAAATATTGTGCATAAATATAAACATGAGTCGTACAATTGAAATAATAACCAACACATACATTGTAAAATTCTAAACAAGGGTAGCACCTCGAAAATTACATTTTCTATCCATATATTTTTTCACTATTAGCACGTAAAAGTGAATTGACATCTTTCACATGGAATTTCTTACAAATTTCTGAAGACAGATAATTTATAAAAAATTCATTATTCATTTCAAACGTAAACTAAAAAAGAGTTCTTTTCATGGAAGAAATACATTAATTTGTCATAAATAGCTTTATATATAGTTCTTTAAAATAAATAATACCTTTATATGCATATTATTTATATATATATATATATATATAAAAGAATTATATATTATTTATTATTTTAATATATTTATTTATATATACATAAAAGAAATTTCACTAATATATGATATTGTAAACTGTAAGAGTAATACAACTTTGTTCAGATGTTTTTGATTTATATGTCAACGAACATAAGTTCCTGATTCATTACTCTTATACAAGGTTTTATAGGCTTTTTAAAGTAGGGAATCCATAATATTTAGGAAAAATGGGGCCTCATAAGCACTTCATAAACCACACACAAGAAGGAAACTATGGGATTCTTCATTGATACTGTAATACAGCATTTAAGTTTTAAGTCATTAACTTTGATTTTAAGACGTAGAGCAATAGGAAAATTTTAAATAAATAACAAACTTAATAATATAATACAATAATAAAAATAAATTCTCATTGAAGTGGGTAAATTCAAATATTAACTTGTGTCTATCAATTAATTCTACCCACTTGGAAGGTCACTATTGAAAAAAAAACCACTTCTAAGAGCGCGTATGTAAAAATTAAATATTAAAGGGAACGCTATGCCTCTAACTCGGTTCATTTTAACTATACTATCTATCAAGTTTTGGTAAAATGTCAACATAGCAGGAGGAATTACTTCTTCCCTATTTTTGAGATTTGAGTGACAGTCTTATTAAAGTGGTTAAAAACAAAAATGCCATATCACACAAAGGTAGTAGAAAAATTAAAAAAAGTTTCAGAAATATTTGTAAATTCTTAGCAATGATAAATTACAGAAATATAAAAATTGCTACAACTTTTATGGACCTCAACAACTGGTCTCATTACCGAATTGGAGACAGGATCCACAATTTAATAAATTCTACTTTTACATTAAAAAGAAAAAAAATTAAAGTGTGCTAATTCTTATAATATTTGGTACTTTTTCATTGTATTTGATACTTTCCCTGTATGATATTAGCCGTAGCGGGAAGGAAAAAAAAAGCAAATTACTGTTATAAATATTCCATTTGGATCGTGGATTGTTTAAAAAACCTCTTCAGCATCGACCCCAACTGATACCCTCTATACCGAAAAAGCTGAAGATGTGGCCAGGGCAATTCTCCATGCCTTTGGTCAAATACGACTTTTTTTTTCATTTTTTTTCTCTTTGAACTTATCACACGACAACAATAACAACATTGTTTAAAAAAGCTTTAAATATTTAGAGAAACGACTAAAAAATAATACAAACATTTTATTTATAATTTAAAAATGAAATAATTATTGATAAAACTTATTTAAATGTCAATGTTTGTTTCTGGTTGGAACTGCTTAACAATTGCATCGATGATCGATTGCTTACGTTTATAATAGTTCATTTTTCTCTATGAAACAAAATTAAATTTTGCTGTATTTAGCTGTTTTTTACTCTTGGCGACCTGTGATCGCAATGCTCCTTTTAACGGTAAAATTATCACTGAGATATCTTTTGCGCAAACTTGCTTTAGCTTTATTTAGCATGTAACATGTTTAGCTTCGATAATCACACTTTATTAAACTTTTGAACAAAAAAGTTCGATTGAAAATAGTAAATTAAAGTAAAATTTTGAGTCATTAAAATCATTATATCTAAGTTATATTATTTTTGCTTCTCCCTAAGAAACATTGTATTTCTTTGAGATCATAAGAGGAGGTATAAGGGAAAAGTAATTTTAATTGAAATTTAAAAAGTAGAAAAAATAAAAAAACTTTAAAAACTTTATGATTTCTAAAATTAGATTTATAAATTGAATATTGTAGGTCATCAATTCAAACTAATTACAATTTCTTTTTTATAGTTAGAAAAGGATTTAATTTCCAAAAAGTAAAAAAAAGTGAATTAGTTGCAAGCCATTATGATATCAATTATTAAGGCGAGAATATAAGAAAATTAGGAAATAACATAAAAACCTGGTAGAAAAGGAATGATTTTCACTATTGGAAGTTTTCATATTAATGCTGGGAAAAATTCATCGCGTTCACTAATGGTAGGTGGGGCGCATAAAATAGATAATAGTTACAATGGGCTTCAAGGGAAATGGTACCTCTGGAGATGACAGATCAAATCTGAGGTTTTTTGGTTGGTTCCTGCTCTTAAATTATAAAGTCTCTTAGGCACACCCTCTGGATGCTTTAATATATGAAATGCCGAAATGCGTGTCTTAGTGTCAAACGGACAGGCGTCAAGAAGCCATAGTCAACTGTCCGACATGGGAAATAAATATAAAATGTCTTTAAATTCTACAAATTAATCAATCAATTTCATCTAACAAAGAAATTTCCTATATAAAAATATCTACATTTTGTTTTTTTGCGCGTTTGCTTGTTTTGAAATTTACTTAAAAGATACATGTAACAAACTAGAGTACAATATATAATTTTTTAAAAATAAGTTAATTAATTTAAAAATTAATATTTGAAATAAATGCAGGAAAAATATTTAATTGCATTTGTATTTTTATACTTCAGTAATTTTTAAGTTCATTATTGGGAGATGATTGGTGAAATCAGTAAATTAAAAAAAAAAAAATAAAAGGTGATTTAGTTTAAGTATTATCAAATATTTAACTTTATTGGTCTCAAAGATCTTTTATACTATATGATTATAAATAAAATGATATTTGATAAAGGAATTTTTTAGTTAATTGAAATAAGAAGATACCTTTCAAAGTTTGCAAAAAATTCCCCTTGTTAGAAACATTTGTTTCAATTTTAAGCAAACATAATGGAAAGAGGTACAGAAAACGTGAAAAATTATTCTAGAAATCATTGAACAACAAATACAACATGCTATTATAAAAAATGAAATTTAAAAATAAATTACGGATATGCCTTCGCAGATTAAGTTTATTCCTTCATAAATAATTAAAACTAATTTAATTAAATTTTCAATGAATTTGATTTGTGCATTACACATTATTCTGTGCGTTTTATGTTTTAGTTATTGTCTGCAGCAAAATTATATATTATTGGATTGTGATTAATGACATTATATACATATATATATATATATATATAAAATTTTGATGAGCAGATTGGTAAAGTTTTTAATATTTGTTCTCAATTTCAGAAGCACAATTATCAGAAACAAATGTAACTGTAATTACCCACGAATGCAGTTTGATTTCCTTAACATCTTATACATCTTCATTGGCAATAGCTTTTTATTTTAAAAAATTATTAGTGATAAGTTCTCTGTATATATATATATATATATATATATATATATATATATATATATATATATATATATATATATATATATATATATATAATTTATGTAGCTTTACATATATACAGAGAACTGCAAGTAAGTGATTATCACTAATAATTTTTTTAAAATAAAAAAGCTATTGCCAATGAAGATGTATAAGATGTTAAGGAAATCGAACTGCATTCGTGGGTAATTACAGTTACATTTGTTTCTGATAATTGTGCTTCTGAAATTGAGAACAAATATTAAAAACTTTACTAATCTGTTCATCAAATTTTTTTATTCATAACACAGATTATGATTATGTAGTATTATTTATGCTTAAAATTATAATAATTAAACTAAGCAAAACAGTATATTAAAATTGAAAATAAAAATTAAACATCAAATTTTTGAAATTATAAAATTTTTTAACCAAAACAGAAGCAATATATTTTGGAAAATTTCTTTTTCATTTCTTACAAATAGAGTTTTCATTATCCAAGCTTTAAGGTATTAAGTACTATTTCCATGTAATTATTTCCAAAGTTTTCTTTGCCATATTTTCAACCACATTTTTCTTTATGGGCTCATTTGGAGTTTACTCACACCAAGTTTAATCCATATGTACTCTAAAAGAGTTTAATCGAGAGAATTAAACAAGCGAGTTTATGTTGGTTAACAAAGAAAGTATAAGTATTTATTCTTAGAAAAAATTGGTCTGATTGGATGCTGTGCAGTTATGCAATGTTAATAATGCTATTTTCTTACCTCATCAGCAATTTTTTAATTTTGTTAATTATTAAGACAATAAGATTTATTGAAATTAATCAAGCAATTTCTGAAATTACTTTTTAATTCACAATTTAATTACTTTTTAATTTGTAAAGTATTATATAAAAGCACTATTTTTGGCCTTTTTAATAATTAAGTCATAATATTTTTGCACATAGTTTTTTTTTTTTTTTTAAGAAACTATGGAATAAAATTAAAAAAAAAATATTTCTCTTTCCTTATTTAAGATTGAAGAATCTTATAATTTAATATTAAGAAGAATTAAACGAATATCATGTTAATTGTGTGTGTTTGCACACATAGTTGTTCTAAATAATTTATTTTAAGAGAAAAATGTTTGATGATTAAGTATTATTTCGATACGTTCCAAAATTAATTAAATTTTAATATCAAAGCCAATTTGGAGATGAATTTATATTTATTTTACTTTTTAAGTTTTTGTACCTACCAAAAAATAAATGAGGAAGGGCATTAAGATATCGATATTTTAAGTGTTAACCCTTTCACTGTCATCATCTCAAATGTCTCTTAACTTCAAAACAGTCTAAGATTCAGTTCAGAGTAGAAACATTGAATTTATCAAATATTTGAAGTATATAGATTTCTTTAAAACAGAGACATCTTTTCAATTCAAATTATTTCACCTTTTAAACTAATAAGCTATCTTACCTTTCAATTTCGGGATTTTCATAATAAACACTTATTAAGGGAACAGTAGTTTCCATTTTATACGAGTGGGAATTCTGACATTAACTTGTTAACAAATTTATGCAATCTATTGCGTTAGAGTTTTCAAAACAATGGCGAGATATTGAATTTTTATTCAAACTATTTAACGACTGATGTGTGAACAAATTATTGAAAATTTATTTAATATACTATTAAATCAATCTCCATTCCAAAATATTTATTAAAATGTGCACTATCGTTTTCAAAAGTTAAATATATTACAATAGTTTCCTTCCAAAATTAATATCACGAAAATCATATAATAATTTCACAAAGAAATTTATTTTTATATTTTATTTATTGCTCTCTCTCTTTCTATTTAAAAATCTTCATACAAACCTAATAAAAGCTTTTTATTAAAAATTGTTAACAGAATGCAAGATAAAAAATAAGTGATTTTTTCCGAATTTATTGTGTATAATTATACAATGCATTAAGCAACTTACATTTTACTAAAGTAATTAATTATTTTTAAATATTTTTTAAAACATTTATTTCCAGGTAAATTTAATAATAAGTTTAATTGCATAAAGTATAACGCAGCTTTATAAAATATCATGTAAAAATTTATAACGTAATTGCATTTTCGAAATTGAAGAATTCCCGAAATAAACAAAAATTCTGATCAAATACAGGTGGTTTACCTATTTTTCTGTTAGCAAGTTGCTCTATAATAATTATTCTCACAATTAATGAATAATTATAAAAGTGTTTTTCATAAAACCTATGAATGAATTTCCCTTATTTGAAACCTAACAGTCACGGATAAAGAAATGAAGTAAAAGGAGATATATTAGCTTTACAGGCGTCTAAAGGAAGAATATTTAAGGATAGAAAAATTAATTATAATTGCTAAGACATCATTTAAATAATATCAATAAAGTATAGAAAAATAGTTCCATGCATTTACTATCATTTTGATAAATCTCATTTATATTTTATATAGTAATCTAGAAATGATGATAATTTTGTTTTAATCCTCTCTTCAAGGAATAAGGGAATATGATATTAAGATTATTAATATCTTTTGTTATTAATATTTTCTATTAGATGCTCCTGCATTACTTTATTAGAAGAGCTGTAGAGAAAAAGAGACAATCAAAATTAAAAACATTAAATTAATGATAAAGAGGAAATTAATAATAAGATAATTACACTTTTCATCCATCTTAAGAAGTGTAAATCTTTTACACTTTAAAATTCATTTTGAAATAAAGAAGTTTTCTCTAAGGCCTTTCAAGATATTTTTCAGATTCAAGTGGTTCACTTTATATAATTTATGTTGAGAAATACAACCTCATAAAATGAAAGCAGAATATTCAGCTACTTTATAAGTTATTCTCGCTAGAAACTCTTTATTCTGTATATATATATATATATATATATATAAATATAAATTTTTATTATAAAAAGTATATTTTATTTAAATTGAATCTGAATTATAAATGAAAGTATTCAGACTGTCAATATACTTACAGTAATAAATTTTTTTTGAAGTTTGAAATGAGGTTTTATATTTATTAATTATTAAAAGTGAGGGAGTAACTTATTAGGATTTTACTTTATAGGGTATAGTTGTCAGGCTCCACACCCATCCTGAATATACTTCCAGATATGAGTAGATCAAGAAACTTGGGATCATCTATCCTGTTCTCCTCCACAAAGTAGCAAAGCCTTGAGGGTATTGATTTCCAGAATCTGTAATATATGCAGTGATAAATCAAATATAAAAATTAGCGCTAGAAACCATTAAAAATAAAAATTCTGGGAAGTTTTGCTTTTACTTCTTCATTTATTTTTTGTATGCTAATTTTTCCAATCTTTTGTTTTTGATATTTAATTTTATATAGCCACCTTTCTTTTTGTACACACCTTTAATTATTTAAAAAACTCTGTAATAACTATAAGAATACATTTGAATTAATAAATTATTAAATTGAAATATTTTTAAAGGGATTAGAAAATAAGGAAATATGCATAAAAATAATTTATCTTTTTCTGAACTCTACAAGAAATTTAATCTTATAATAGGTAGTGTGATTTCAGAAAATCTACTTTTTGTTATACTTTTAGGGAGGATTATTCTTTTTTAATTGAGTTTAAATTCAATGAAGTTGATCACATGACTACATATACAATCATGGTATAAAATTTTTTCAGACAAAATGTGATTGATATGCATGCATTTAAAAGTAATTATTGATGAATAACACTATGGAGTATTTAAATTGAAGAAGTGAAAATTGTATAATTAAAATATTCTTAATCGTTAAAATTTTAGTTAATTTTTCTTTATTTCTGTCGCATGATATTTTGCAATTATTCAAATTTTCATACAACTGAATAAATTTAGAATACATGCAACGATATGCTAAAATGTAATAATTTTTTGTGTATTTTTAATATTTATTAAATGTATTTTTAAAAAGCTTGTTTATTAAGGATAATAATTTAACTGAGAAACGAGATTATCATTATTCATATAAATATTCTACATTATCTTATAGCATATTCCACCATGGATCAGAGAGATGAAGAATGCTAGAAATTCAATGTAGAACGCAATTTTGTAATAAATTTATTTTGGCATTTCGTCATCTGCCAGAAAGTACTTAGAAGGTAAGGAATTGTACATTTTCTGTAGGAAGTGACTATGCCTTGAATATAATTTAGGTGTTCAAACATTTCTAGTTGAGCATTACTAACGTGTTCTTGATCAGATTTGTAATATGATGTGCTTTGATAACACGAAGCAATTTCATAACATTCAAAGCATGGGCACCAAAAAAATGATTTCAATTGATTTATTGTTTCTGTCTTACCAATTACTGCTTACTATATTAAAAGTTAAAATTGTACCACAGACACCAGAATTTTGCAACAGAACATATTCTTCAAATGTTATATATCCTTCAAATTTCATTAAATGAAAAATATTAAAACATTTTTGCAGTTAAAGGCTTTGTTTGGTATTCTTGTTTCGTCAAGATTCGCATAAAGTTTTTTGCATTTTAGATTGCCTTAACATATTGATTTTACATTACCCGTCACAATTTTCTTAAAAAGGAATTTTGCTTTTAAAGGGTTCATTTCAATGAACAAAAATGATTACACTAATCATTTTTGTTCATCTTACTCAGTGTATGTTGTAAAATCTTCGTGTCTTCTGAATCTTTCATATTATGAGAAATAATTAGAAATTGTTTTTGGTGTGTTCTAATTATTCGCTAAGTTCTTTTTACGATTAAGACTTATCTTTTACAAGCAATACTTGCAAATCTCCGTAACCACTTTCGGTAGGATGCTGCTACGTTCTCAATAGCTGACATTAAAACCACTATATTTAAAAAGTCAAAATTAATCTTTGCATTTATTCAAAATGTGATTTCCTCCACAAGAAATTAAACATATTAATTAATATGCTTTTGCCAGATTTTTACTTGAAATCTGAAACGAATAAGAGTAATAAATGGCTTGTGCTATAATATCTTTCACCTTCAAAATTTCTAATTTATCTATATATTTTTTTTATGAAGTTTACAAAGGTTCGATAACTTTAAAGTAACAGATTGTCTATCATATAAAAAATACGTTATACTGATGGTATTTTATTTCATTGTAGACGTCACATAAAAATGCGTTAAAAATTTCTACTTTTCCCAGTATACTATTTAAAATCGGTTTCTAAAATAAAAAAGATTTTTAAAACATTTTAGACAACTAATTCTATAATCAATATTAAACAATAAGTTTGATTGTTATAATTTAATTGTAAACAATAATCTGTTTTTGATAAAATTTAAAAATAGATGATCATTAACTTTATTTTATTATTAAAATTATTGTGATCTAATTGCTTAATACATATTAAAAATGTTTTTTAAGATCCTATAGGCAACGTTAAAAAGAAATATATGCCGCTAGAAATATCAGATGAAAAATAAAAAATGAGATTCCCAATTAAATTGATGGATAATTTTATTTTTATTTTGAAATAATAAAGAAGTTCTTTACTAAATTAAGTTCTGAGTCAACAAAAAGCAGTTACATTGAGAGTGACATATCTGCTGATGTCACTAGAATTCAAGATACAAGACTATTCAAGGACTTCTCAAACTCATTAAAATCACCAGCCTTTTCCGTTAAATAATTACAAGAAGTATACAGGGGAAGAATAAAGTAAAAGTTGGCCAAAATGTGATAATTAAAATTAAGAACCGAGAAAGAGCGAATTCATTAGAAACAAAGAAATCTTATGCATTCCCAGGAGAGATTTCCCCAGGCATTTTCTGGTCATTATGTATTATGTGACGAACTAAGAAGGTTAGAATTCTTTTAAGAGAAAGCAAAAGGCTGACTAGAAAAGCTCTTCTCCAGGCAAGGATAATTAATGTTCTGTCTGGCAGAAATTAAGAAATGTAAACTAAAATAAATGCCGAGTTGTAAGAACATAACTAATCAAGAATGGGATTTGTATAAATGGAAGAATATAATACTACTTTATATAGTGAACTTTTATAAGTAAAATTAATTATTGAACACTCATTATTGACACAATAATTGCTGAAAAGAACGTATTTCACTATTTTTAATTCAATTAAAAAAATCTCGGGTTTTTACATCTACTGTTAATCTGATATTATCTTTAAAATTCTTATTACAAGGCACAAAAATAATTCAATGAGAAAAGGAAAATAAGTTTAATCAAATTTTAGGATTAAAATTAGATGTAATGAATTTGCTACATACTTTAATACACCATTTTATTAATATTGAATTTTACAAATTTGAAATTTTATTACATCTAAAATCTATTGAGAATATTGATAAGTAAGACAATTTTTTAAGGTTTTCTTTTTATGTAAGATTTAGAAATGTTCACATTGTATTAATTGACTTTACCAATAACTAAATGAGATATAACTTTAGGAAGTATTACAAGTCTATAACTAAATATAAAACATATTACTTTGTAAAATCATATGAAATAATCAATAAATTTGAAATTCGAAAGTTTCACATATTTCTCATGCTTGTATCTAACTTGTATCTAACAGTAAGAAAATGTAAATCTGTATTTGACAGAATGTTAAATATTTTTAAATAGTTATTTTTATTAATTTTAGGATGTGCATCGACTATTATAAAATTCTAGGAGGAATTATCTTAGTTGAAAGCCCATATTCATATGTTACGAAGGATATTGATACCTCAAAACTCACTACTATAGATATGCATACGGAAAGCATAATTTCATAACTCACTATTTTTTGTTCTTTTGAGGTTGGGATCTAAAATCTTAAAACTTTTTCTTCGATAAGGATATAAATACAACAAGAGAGAAAATAGCTGTAAAAGGTACCTCCTTTGCTATATTGGTATCTGAATGATTTGGGCATTGACCTTTGGTCAAGCTATTCATTAGACGGATTTCTTCTTATAATATAATGTCGGAAGTAATTTGCAGTCTACTTTAAACTGTCTTGATCCAATAACTTTCGTATGCAAAAGAGACTGTAGCGAGTCAAACAAAGTAAAACAGTTTTACATAATTTTCGTCCTTAAAATATTCAGAGAACTTTTATATAAATTGAATGTTTTTCAAGAACAACTGAACGTGTCCTGATGGTAGAATGCTAATCTTTAGAACAATAGTGGCGGTCACAATTCTGGTAGTTGTACAGTGAAAGATGATTGTTGTCCTTTGCCTTCTGTATCCACATCTGTGAAGGTAAGTTATTTGTGATTCTTCCAGGTTTCGTAATTTCTGATTCCTAAATTCATCAACCATTTATGAAAAATTTTACTAAATGAGAGTGTGTGTAGTGGGTTTTAAAAAAACTTACAGCAGCATTAAGTTGTTTGGATGTCCAGTATATGATGTTAAATAGTTTTTAAATGATGCTTAAAATTAAATGTATTTAGAGTATGTTGTCAATTCTGAAAGTTAAAGTGGCTGATATGAAATTAACAGCTTTGTTTTTGAATTATTTATTGAATATGGATTACCTAAAATTCAGATTCTTAATCAAGTGTCGGAATTTAGTTTTCTAAAAGATAAAGTTACGTTTTTTTACTTTTTTAAAGCATTTAAAAAAAAAGAGAGAGAGGAGAGACAGATTTGAACCTAAAGAGAACTATTGAATTTTTTACCCATTAAATTAATTTCTTATTTCAAGGCTCATATATTACTAAATTTTAAATAATTTAGGTAAACATAGAATATTTCTATTGTATTTCAGTATACATTATATATAATGGTATTCATTTCAGTATAGTATAAAAATTTGTTTTGTTCAGTACTTTTTATGAAAATTATTTATATAGTTTACATTTCTCACTAATTTTAGATATTTCTCAGATTTTAAAAAAAAGTATATATTTTCGTTTGATATTTGCAATTATTTTTGAGTCAAACTATTCGGGTAAATAATTTTATTATAAAATTTTGAAAGAATACATTTTTCAAAGAAATATTTAAAATAACTTAATTCAAAAGAAAATTAGATAAAACTGGTTTGATTATATTCTTAAGAAAGATTTATGTAATATGATAAAAATAATGTAAAACAGCTTCAAATATGATAATTATCATTTACTCATCAGTAAAAATTAATATCAATTATAGTTTTATATTTATTATAAAATTTTTATAATGAAGATGATAACTACAAATTGAATAGTTTTAATACTGAGATCTATTTTAAAGGGAAACGCAATGAAAGTTGTAATGTAATTTAAATTTTGGGTCAAAGTAAATTTATCATTCTTTTTTGGAATGAACGAAAATTTATTTTATGAAACAAACATCAAACCGGGCTCATTTTCTATAAGAAAGAATACAGTTAAGTTGTTAACAGTTTCCTTTAAATATTGAATAAAATTTTAAGGTATTAGGAATTATTTATAAGTTGTATGATATTTTTGATTGAATGATGTGGTACGCTCAATGAAAAGTCAAAGAATGTTACAATTACAATCAAAGAATCAAAAACGAAGGGAAAATCTTTGTTATTTAATTAGGAAAATCTTTGTTATTTAATTAGGAAAATCTTTGTCATTGAGTTATTCAATTAATTACAATAATACATTTGTTTTTCAGCTAAGATTAAAAAGTTTAAGCTCAATATTATTAGGAAGTAAAACTTTTTTATTGTTTCTTGAATTTGCAATGAATGTATTAATTGGCAACAATAGTTTTGAGTAAGAAATTCAGTGTATATTGATTTTAAAGAGTCTCGTAAGGGACAATCAAATACGATTGTTTCAGTCTTATAAAATATATAAAATTGTAAGCAAATGAGTTCATATCCTCGTAATGAAAAGGGAAATTAACTTGCCATTAACATCCAGTTTAATTAAAGAGAGAAAAGAAAATTTTAATTATGTATTTCAGTTTGTGTCCATTGTATGAATATATATATACATCTAAATTTATTGGTGTTGTAAAATGAGACTAAATGTTATCCTTTCATTTAACGAAATTTTAATTCTCTTGCTTTAAAACAGAATAAACAAAAATATCAAATATATTTCTCATAGTGATATAAATATATGCATATTTGGATTACCACGATGAAATCAATATATACATATAATATATATAATACAAAATATATTAAAATGAATTAAATCAAACAAAATTTTTAAACGTTCAACTCACTCAGGGGAATATTTTATAGCATCATACCACAAATAATGCCTCAGGAAGTGTATTGTGCTTATATACTCGGAAGCTAACACTAAAAAAAAGTATAATCCAATACTTTTAATTTCAAACTTACTGGAAACAACAATTGGGGCATTAAGGGCCATATAAAACAATTTTTACGCAAACAAATATTAAGATTATTACATCAACGTTAATAGTGAATGTGCACTAATATAGTTTTTGTTTTTACTAGTACTTTGCATTAAGAAACTAAATTTTACACAAGAAATTACTTTCTACCAAACGAATTTCCTTGTGGTTTTCCATCACCATCCTTAGATATACCAAAAAGGTGTTTTTACCACTTTAAGTAGCGGTTCCCAAAGATGGTGAAGTTTTTGGTATTTACTGTTAATTTATATAATTTAAAAGGACATTTAAAGAAAGAACAGTAAACAAAGTATGTGTTAAAAATAATAACCGCACATTAAGTGCTGCCATAATTAAAGAAAGATGATGATTTCGAATATTTAAGCAAGTATTATATATTTATTCATTAATTTGAAACGGGTGAGCTTATGTGGTGGTACTGCCTTATTCTTAAGCAATTATGTGAACTGAAATTATCTTGATTCGCAATGCATAAATATTTTGCATCAATTTGTTATGTGCACTTCCTAAGTCACTTCAACAGCTGCCTTAGTTTTAGCGTCACGTGAATCTGTACTCTTTTACTAAAACACATTTTGATTTATGAAGGTTAGTCTTATCTTTATTTGAATTAGGTAAATGAATTAATAACCTGTCTTCAACCTACCTTAAACTAAGAACATAAATTCTATGGATCTGACTGACTGGAAACTAGATGAAGTTGCAGATTTCTAGGGCACCATGCGTGTTATTGTTCGCCCTGAACGTGTTATTGTAATTATAAGCGGAAAATTAATAGAATGCCGTAGTCCTCGGGAAAATTTGTTCTGTCCTGGAATCTTCAAGTATGGCTACTGTGCAAGGTAACTCGCCCTATAATTTTGGAATATAACTAAGCCAAATTACCCAAAGCAGCAGATTCAGGTAAAGCATAACACCGAATATGTTGAGGTTCTTGCAGCACCTGTATATCCTAAAGCCAAGATAATAACTCCTTTTAAGGAGTTATTTTCTTATCTTTAGTTCAACCCGGAAGTTCAATGACGTCAAGTTGATTGGACAACGTTTTGCATGGCCAAATTAAGAGAAAGAAGTTACTTAGTAATACCTGTAGTGTCAAGGTCACCAACTCTAGTAGTTTTGATATCAAAATTTAATGAGTCTTAGAATTGGTTCAAACATTATATTTAATTAAACTATTTACAAACGTTAAACAGCAAATAATGCTACATAAAAATATTTAATTTACATATTTCATTACTATTGAGCATAAAATTTTTTGTGATCTTTTGCAGTCGATAGCGGAGATGAAACTGCCTGAAAATCCTTTAAGTGGAGACTGTTTACTAAAACATATTCGATATCCTTCCGCGAGTGGATGTATTCCTCCGCCACAGATTTTGAAATTCAAAAGTCTGTGGGACCACTACAGTATCGTTTCTTTAACAAAGAAGTAAGGTGCAACATGTTGTTAGTCCTCCCGGTACACTTTATTTTACCTGGTGAAAGATTCGATCATGATCAATTCACACAGGAATATCGCAAGCATTTTTAATCAAATTTTAATAAAAAGGAATTTTAACTACTTTTGAAAACTTACGAAAATTACAAATAATGCATCTAATGAACTATAATTCTAAAAGTTTTATCTTTCTTAAAGAAAGACATGCGCTTGATTAAAGATCAAAACTGTCTGAAAATCCTTTAAGCGGAGAATTTTTACAAAAACACATTCGATATCCTTCCGCGAGTTGATGTATTTCTAGGCCACAGATTTCGAAACTCAAAAGTCTTTGGGAACACTACAGTAGCCCCCACCAGCGCTAGTGAAAATTTTATTTGCAGGTATTTTCTGTTAAAATGAACATGTCGCCCAGAACATGTTACTGTTTTTGTCGGAATGACATTTGTAACTGGAGATGTAAGTGTTTCGCCTCGATTTGACTTTTGTAGCACTTGCTCGGTTTGAAAAAATGAATTTTATTTTAATTTTGCAATGTAGGCAGGTCTTAAGCTGTCTATGTTGGCTACTCTGTCGACTATGTATCAGCAACTTAAAAACTTTATCATTTAGGCTCAGGACTTGAAATGGACCTTCATAAGGTGGCTGTAAATCCTTTTTAATGATGTCATTTCTCACGAATATGTGATTGCATACTGACATGCCTTTACTTACGAATACGGCTTGGTGTCCCTGTTGTCTAGGAACTAGCGGTAACAAGTCCTGCGTAGTCTGCTTAAGTTTTCCTACGAAGGTAGCAGGATCAGCTGCACCAGGTGAAGGACTTAAAAATTCACTAGGCAATCTGATTGGAGCTCCATACAAAATTTCTGCTGCTGTTTATTGCAGTTTCTCTTTCTAAGCGGCACTAAGGCCTAGGAGGATAATAGGAAGAACTGTACTCCACTGATCTGTACTGTGAGTCCTGATTGCTGCCTTTAGTTGTCATGCAATCTCTCTACTTTCCAATTTCCGGCTGGGTGGTAAGGGCTTGTTCGATGTTGGGCTGTACCCAGAAATTTAGTCAGAGCTTTAAATAATGAAGCTTCAAACTATGTACACTGATCCGTTGTGATTCGTAAGGGAGGTCCAAACCTGGAATCCATTCAGCTTAGAAATTCGATGCAATAGATCTTGATGATATATCTACTAGTGGGCAGGTTTATGGCTACTTTGAAAAACGGTCTATACGTGTAAGTCAGTATTGAAAACCTTCTGAAGGAGGTAAAGGTCCTACAATATTTATGTGCACATGTTCTAATCTTGCATTTAAGGAATACATTTTCCCAACTTGCTTTGTGTGTGACGGGTGACTTTTGAACGTGGACAAGCTAAACATAATTGTTCCAATGCTCTAATATACGCTTTCATTCCAGGCCATACAAATCTCTCCTCCACTTACCTGATGGTAACTTTAATTCCAGGATGTAAAATAGAATGCAGATTGGAAAATATCTTTTTTCCATCGATTTCAGGTACAAATGCTCGAATTCTATTAGAAGCTACATTACAATATAGTGTATTCGCAGGATCTTCCATTGGAAAACATTGAAGCAATAGAGATGTTTTATTTGGATGTGATAAAAATGCAGACAGTTCTTTGTATTTTTTCTGGATAATGGCCATTTCTCAGAAGTCAATTTAAGACGGTGTTTCATTGGTTGCAATACTTATCCGAGAAAGGGCATCTGCAACCACATTGTCAATTCCTTTCACATGTTGAATATTTATTGTAAACTGGCTAATATAATCCAAATGAAGCAACTGTCTTGGCAAGCATTTGTCCTCTTTTTGTTTAAAAGAGAAAATAAGTGGCTTGTGGTCGGTAAAGATGATGAATAGAAGACATTCTACCATATGCCTAAAATATTCAAAAGCCATGTATGCAGCCAACAGTTCTTTATCATATGCACTGTACTTTTGTTGAGATGGTGAAAGCTTTTTCGAATAAAAATCAAGTGGTTGCCCCTCTTTATCGATTTTTTTTGGTGCAGAGCAGTGAACATTGCTGTATCCGAAGCGTCTACCAGGATCGCTAAAGGGGCATTTAAAACTGGATGGTAAAGCAGCGTTGACTCGGGCAAATCATATTTGCATTTTTAAATACCATCACTGCTTCATCAGATCAATTTATCACGCTTTTATCATTTGGTGTTCTTCAAATATTCATTTAAAATAGCTTGAGTGTGGGCAGCTCTTGAGAGAAATCGCCTATAAAAATTAGTGATTGCAAGAAATCGGCGAAGCTCTTTCACCGTAACTGGTCGTGGTTACTTCACAATCGCAGTAACTTTGTCTGGGAGTAGAGTGATTCCTTATGCAGTCACTAGATGTCCTAGAAATTCTAAAGAAGGCTGTCCTAACACACATTTACTAACATTAAGAATTACACCATATTCAGAGAAACACTTTAAATCATTTTTTTAAATGCATCAAGTGTTCGTTTTCGTTTCTTGAAGCAACTAAAATTTAAATTCACCTAACACTTGATGGAGGAAATGTTGCAGCGGCATTTGGCAATCCGAATGGCATGTACAAAAATTCGAAAAGTCCAAACGGAGTTGTTACTCCGGTTTTTGGCACATCTTCCTTGAATACTGGAATCTGGTAGTATGCTTTAGCCAGATCCAATATTGAAAATATTGATTTTCTTTCCTAAACCTGAAAGCAGTCTTGAATATGTGATACCGGGTACTTGTCGGGAACAGTGACACTATTAAATCGGCGGAAATCACCACAAGGTCACAAGATCTTGTGGTGGTTTGTCTCTGGCACTATGTGTTGTGGATTCGCCCAACAGCGTTTAGACAGTCGGCAGATTCCAGAAGACACGAGAAACTAAAATTCCTGCTTTGAAACTTTTAACTTATCCGTTGGCAACCGTCGTGGCTTCCGAAAAACAGGTGGTCCAGTCGTTTGGATCCAATGTTCGATCCGTGAAGAATTTTCATTGGTGTGGTATAAGCTCCTATAATTGTTGGAAATTCCACCAGCAGTTTGTGAAATATAGTTTTCTGAACAATTAATTTTACCGAATAATAATTTCCCGTACGTAAAGTTCCTTTTATTTGCAATTTAATTAAAAGAAAAATTAAAACATCATTTCTAATGTACTCTAAAAGTTTAAAGTGGCGCAAAATATTTGCACCGATAATAAGTTGTGACACAGAAGCAATGATAAAAGGCCAGTAAAATTCTTTTCTTAGTCCAAGATCTAACTTTAACAGGCTTTTTAACTAAAAGTAGGAATCGGTGTTCCATTCGCAGCAAATAGTTGAATTTGTGCAGGTTGGTTGCTTGGCTTATTAACGGAGAGGGCAATAGCAGATATATCATCTCCAGTATTAATGATATATTTTAAAGAAGATGATTTATCATATCAATATAAACGTTGAATCATTACCTCGCCGTCACTCTTCTTGATGGATGACGGCCGTAACAGTTTTTCACTTGGATAGCATAAGAAGGTCGACACTTAGTTTACTCGTTTTTGGAACTTCATGTGGTACCAGCATAGGTCCGGATTCTCAGCCTGTCGGGATCGGCTTGCAGAATGTCGTAGACTTCACCCCCCTTGAATGGCAAAGCGTTCGGGCTTCCAGTTGAGAAAGATGAAAAGTTATTTCACTCAATATTGACCGCAAATCTTGCTGAGCTGCCGTTGTCGAAACAGCATTAACCGATGGTGCGTAACTTGTCCCCATTATGTTTTCATTCATTTCAGCCAGTTTATCCAGATTGTCTTTTGAAATCACCAATATCTGTTGTACATTTGTAGACAGCCATTGCAAAAATAAAGATTTTAGAATTTCTTCGTTTATTTGCCTGCCGGCTTTGCTTCTCATTTCCAATAAAAGTCTAGATGGACGTCGGTCATTGAGCTGCATGCCTAAAATCAGCTCTCTTAGTGTTGAGCCTCTGAATACGCATATTGAATATTGAGTGCACAATTTCCTCTTTAGTGTTGTGAAAGGCTCAAGCTGTTGGTGGATTTAGGATAATGTCTCCAACTACTGCCAATTCCTCTGGTTGTAAGGCGGAGACAACATGTTGGAATTTAGTGATTTCCATTGTTAATAAGCTAAAGAGAATTGACTTTCGATTTGTCGAAACCACATATCCGGGATATCTCTACAGAAAGGCGGTGGCTTCACGGTGATATGAGTGATTTGCAATTCTTCATTCTCTGCCATCTTTTTAACAGACAATTCAAAAGGTCATCAAAAAATGATTAAATTTTATTTAAAAGTTATTTACCACACAAAATCATCGATGCTCTTACTGCTAACTTATGCACATATGACGTCCGGGTCACCAACAGTTGTGTCAGTCACCAACTCTAGTTGTTTTGATATCAAAATGTAATTAGTTGTAGAATTGGTTCAAACGCTATATTTAATTAAACTATTAAAATATTTACAAATGTTAAAAAACAAATAATACTACTTAAAAAGATTTAATTTACATGCTTCATTATTATTGAGTATAAAAGTTCTTGTGATCTTTTGCAGTCGATAGCGGAGGCGAAACTGCCTGAAAATCCTTTAAGTGGAGACTGTTTACTAAAACATATTCGATATCCTTACACGAGTTGATGTATTCCTCCGCCACAGATTTCGAAATTTAAAAGTCTGTGGGACCACTACAGTATCGTTTCTTTATCAAAGAAGTAAGGTGCAACATGTTGTTAGTCCTCCCGGTACACTTTATTTTACCTGGTGAAAGATTCGATCATGATCAATTCACACAGGAATATCGCAAGCATTTTTAATCAAATTTTAATAAAAAGGAATTTTAACTACTTTTGAAAACTTACGAAAATTACAAATAATGCATCTTAGGAACTATAATTCTAAAAGTTTTATCTTTCTTAAAGAAAGACATGTTTGATTAAAGATCAAAACTGTCTGAAAATCCCTTAAGCGGAGAATTTTTACAAAAATACATTCGATATCCTTCCGCGAGTTGATGTATTTCTAGGCCACAGATTTCGAAACTCAAAAGTCTTTGGGAACACTACAGTAGCCCCCACCAACGCTAGTGAAAATTTTACTTGCAGGTATTTTCTGTTAAAATGAACATGTCGCCCTGAACTTGTTACTGTTTTTGTCGGAATGACATTTGTAACTGGAGATGTAAGTGTTTCGCCTCGATTTGACTTTTGTAGCACTTGCTCGGTTTGAAAAAATGAATTTTCTTTTAATTTTGCAATGTAGGCAGGTCTTAAGATGTCTATGTTGACTGTACTCTGTCGACTATGTATCAACAACTTAAAAACTTTATCATTTAGGCTCAGGACTTGAAATGGACCTTCATAAGGTGGCTGTAAATCCTTTTTAATGATGTCATTTCTCACGAATATGTGACTGCATACTGACATGCCTTTACTTACGAATACGGCTTGGTGTCCCTGTTGACTAGGAAATAGCGGTAACAAGTCCTGCGTAGTCTGCTTAAGTTTTCCTACGAAGGTAGCAGGATCAGCTGCACCAGGTGAAGGACTTAAAAATTCACTAGGCAATCTGATTGGAGCTCCATACAAAATTTCTGCTGCTGTTTATTGCAGTTTCTCTTTCTAAGCGGCACTAAAGCCTAGGAGGATAATAGGAAGAACTGTACTCCACTGATCTGTACTGTGAGTCCTGATTGCTGCCTTTAGTTGTCATGCAATCTCTACTTTCCAATTTCCGGCTGGGTGGTAAGGGCTTGTTCGATGTTGGGCTGTACCCAGAAATTTAGTCAGAGCTTTAAATAATGAAGCTTCAATCTATGTACACTGATCCGTTGTGATTCGTAAGGGAGGTCCAAACCTGGAATCTATTCGGCTTAGAAATTCGATGCAATAGATCTTGATGATATATCTACTAGTGGGCAGGTTTATGGCTACTTTGAAAAACGGTCTATACGTGTAAGTCAGTATTGAAAACCTTCTGAAGGAGGTAAAGGTCCTACAATATTTATGTGCACATGTTCTAATCTTGCATTTAAGAATACATTTTCCCAACTTGCTTTGTGTGTGACAGGTGACTTTTGAACGTGGACAAGCTAAACATAATTGTTCCAATGCTCTAATATACGCTTTCATTCCAGGCCATACAAATCTCTCCTCCACTTACCTGATGGTAACTTTAATTCCAGGATGTAAAATAGAATGCAGATTGGAAAATATCTTTTTTCCATCGATTTCAGGTACAAATGCTCGAATTCTATTAGAAGCTACATTACAATATAGTGTATTCGCAGGATCTTCCATTGGAAAACATTGAAGCAATAGAGATGTTTTATTTGGATGTGATAAAAATGCAGACAGTTCTTTGTATTTTTTCTGGATAATGGCCATTTCTCAGAAGTCAATTTAAGACGGTGTTTTATTGGTTGCAATACTTATCCGAGAAAGGGCATCTGCAACCACATTGTCAATTCCTTTCACATGTTGAATATTCATTGTAAACTGGCTAATATAATCCAAATGAAACAACTGTCTTGACAAGCACTTGTCCTCTTTTTGTTTAAAAGAGAAAATAAGTGGCTTATGGTCGGTAAAGATGATGAATAGACGACCTTCTACCATATGCCTAAAATATTCTACCATTGCCATGTATGCAGCCAACAGTTCTTCATCATATGCACTGTACTTTTGTTGAGATGGTGAAAGCTTTTTCGAATAAAAATCAAGTGGTTGCCACTCTTTATCGATTTTTTTTGGTGCAAAGCAGTGAACATTGCTGTATCCGAAGCGTCTACCAGGATCGCTAAAGGGGCATTTAAAACTGGATGGTAAAGCAGCGTTGACTCGGGCAAATCATATTTGCATTTTTAAATGCCATTACTGCTTCATCAGATCAATTTATCACGCTTTTATCATTTGGTGTTCTTCAAATATTCATTTAAAATAGCTTGAGTGTGGGCAGCTCTTGAGAGAAATCGCCAATAAAAATTAGTGATTGCAAGAAATCGGCGAAGCTCTTTCACCGTAACTGGTCGTGGTTACTTCACAATCGCAGTAACTTTGTCTGGGAGTAGAGCGATTCCTTATGCAGTCACTAGATGTCCTAGAAATTCTACGGAAGGCTGTCCTAACACACATTTACTAAAATTAAAAATTACACCATATTCAGAGAAACACTTTAAATCTTTTTTTTAAATGCATCAAGTGTTCGTTTTCGTTTCTTGAAGCAACTAAAATTTAAATTCACCCAACACTTGATGGAGGAAATGTTGCAGCGGCATTTGGCAATCCGAATGGCATGTACAAAAATTCGAAAAGTCCAAACGGAGTTGTTACTCCGGTTTTTGGCACATCTTCCTTGAATACTGGACTCTGGTAGTATGCTTTAGCCAGATCCAATATTGAAAATATTGATTTTCTTTCCTAAACCTGAAAGCAGTCTTGAATATGTGGTACCGGGTACTTGTCGGGAACAGTGACACTATTAAATCGGTGGAAATCACCATAAGGTCACCAGATCTTGTGGTGGTTTGTCTCTGGCACTATGTATAGTGGATTCGCCCAACAGCGTTTAGACGGTCGGCAGATTCCAGAAGACCCGAGAAACTAAAATTCCTGGTTTGAAGCTTCTAACTTATCCGTTGGCAACCTTCGTGGCTTCGGAAAAACAGGTGGTCCAGTCGTTTGGATCCAATGTTCGATCCGTGAAGAATTTTCATTGGTGTGGTATAAGCTCCTATAATTGTTGGAAATTCCACCATCAGTTTGTGAAATATAGTTTTCTGAACAATTAATTTTACCGAATAATAATTTCCCGTACGTAAAGTTCCTTGTATTTGCAATTTAATTAAAAGAACAATTAAAACACCATTTCTAATGTCCTATAAAAGTTTAAAGTGGCGCAAAATATCTGCACCGATAATAAGTTGTGACACAGAAGCAATGATAAAAGGCCAGTAAAATTCTTTTCTTAGTCCAAGATCTAACTTTAACAGGCTTTTTAACTAAAAGTAGGAATCGGTGTTCCATTCGCAGCAAATAGTTGAATTTGTGCAGGTTGTTTGCTTGGCTTATTAACGGAGAAGGCAATAGCAGATATATCATCTCCAGTATTAATGATATATTTTAAAGAAGATGATTTGTCATTTCTATATAAACGTTGAATCATTTCCTCGCCGTCACTCTTCTTGATGGATGACAACCGTAAAAGTTTTTCACTTGGATAGCATAAGAAGGTCGACACTTAGTTTGCTCGTTGTTGGAAATTCATGTGGTACCAGCATAGGTTCGGATTCTCAGTCTGTCGGGATCGGCTTGCCGAATGTCGTAGACTTCACCCCCCTTGAATGGCAAAGCGTTCGGGCTTCCAGTTGAGAAAGATGAAAAGTTATTTCACTCAATATTGACCGCAAATCTTGCTGAGCTGCCGTTGTCGAAACAGCATTAACCGATGGTGCGTAACTTGTCCCCATTATGTTTTCATTCATTTCAGCCAGTTTATCCAGATTGTCTTTTGAAATCACCAATATCTGTTGTACATTTGTAGACAGCCATTGCAAAAATAAAGATTTTAGAATTTCTTCGTTTATTTGCCTGCCGGCTTTGCTTCTCATTTCCAATAAAAGTCTAGATGGACGTCGGTCATTGAGCTGCATGCCTAAAATCAGCTCTCTTAGCGTTGAGCCTCCGAATCCGCATATTGAATATTGAGTGCACAATTTCCTCTTTAGTGCGGTGAAAGGCTCAAGCTGTTGGTGGATTTAGGATAATGTCTCCAACTACTGCCAATTCCTCTGGTTTTAAGGCGGAGACAACATGTTGGAATTTAGTGATTTCCATTGTTAATAAGCTAAAGAGAATTGACTTTCGATTTGTCAAAACCACATATCCGGGATATCTCTACAGAAAGGCGGTGGCTTCACGGTGACATGAGTGATTTGCAATTCTTCATTCTCTGCCATGTTTTTAACAGACAATTCAAAAGGTCATCAAAAAAGGATTAAATTTTATTTAAAAGTTATTTATCACACAAAATCATGGATGCTCTTACTGCTAACGTTATGCTCATATGACGTCCGGGTCACCAACAGTTGTGTCAGTCACCAACTCTAGTTGTTTTGATATCAAAATTTAAATAGTTTTAGAATTGGTTCAAACGTTATATTTAATTAAACTATTAAAATATGTACAAATGTTAAACATTAAATAATACTACTTAAAAAGATTTAATTTACATTCTTCATTATTATTGAGTATAAAAGTTCTTGTGATCTTTTGCAGTCGATAGCGGAGGCGAAACTGCCTGAAAATCCTTTAAGTGGAGACTGTTTACTAAAACATATTCGATATCCTTCCGCGAGTTGATGTATTCCTCTGCCACAGATTTCGAAATTCAAAAGTCTGTGGGACCACTACAGTATCGTTTCTTTATCAAAGAAGTAAGGTGCAACATGTTGTTAGTCCTCCCGGTACACTTTATTTTACCTGGTGAAAGATTCGATCATGATCAATTCACACAGGAATATCGCAAGCATTTTTAATCAAATTTTAATAAAAAGGAATTTTAACTACTTTTGAAAACTTACGAAAATTACAAATAATGCATCTAAGGAACTATAATTCTAAAAGTTTTATCTTTCTTAAAGAAAGACATGCTTGATTAAAGATCAAAATAATTTCTTTTCAAGGCATTGAGTTTGGATTAAAAAATTAGAAAATAACCTCACACACACACATGACAAGCAGACTTAACTTGATAAATGGAATTAAAAAAAATTCCATAACAGAATGGATATACACTTGATTAATTTATTTCTGCATAAGAAACACGGAGTAGAAAAACAAATAAGAATGAGAGAAGTTTTTAAGGAACTAGATGGCATGATGCTATGTTAAGAATTTCTGATAGCGATAAAAGCACTACAAGTTAACTAATAGATTCTGAAGTAGCTACAGCTACTTTTGAATATAAATTTTTATACAATGCTATACGTAATTAATTAGAACGATATTTCAGGTATGGTGAAAGAATCCTTAATTTATAGGTACAGTAGAGTTTATATTGCGGAATCAGGTAAGGACTTGATTTCATACCTTCTAAAATAGTTTTTCTAGATATACTGAAGTTTTACACATCGCAGAAAAGGAAGAAATTTTCTCCCCCTTTTAACATCAACTATATACCGTTAAAGGTTACTTAGGATTATTTCGGTGTAATTTACACTTCAAGTCACTTTCATCTATTAATTGAATTTGGTGATCGAAATATACTTAAGTCAAACTTTTTTTAAGTTCTTTTATCTAGGATGGACGTCATGCAATTTTGTACTAAGTTAATATTAATAATTAAAATTCCAGTCTTGGAATACTGAATAATTACTTTAATTGAAAAATGAGTCTTTTTCTCTTCATGAGATATGAATAAACGTAATGCAACAATATTTAGACGTAAAAGGCTTAAGTCATATTCGAGAGAATTTTCATAGTCATTAAGATCATTAGAATTGTCCCGTGTAGCAGAATAAAATAATAATGCAGAGAAAAGAATCTTGTTAAAATGATCTAAGCAGAAGCTAGAGACCAGAAAATAATTTCTTAATTTATTTGAAGTCTTCTAGTTGTTTCAAAATTTTAAAGCTAATGTTTCATTAAGGTGTTTATTTTTAAGCAGACTATTATAAAATACGAGTGGAATATTTTTGAATGAAAACAAATTAATCCTTCTAATAGAAAATCATGGTAAATAAATAACTTTAATAGAATCAAATTTTGCAATATGGTTAATAATTAATAAGAATTACAAGTAGAAAGAATTAAGAATTACAAAATAGAAAACTCATAAAAAATGCAAATCTTTGAGTTATATTTAATGCAATAACTAATGCAATATTTGCATTCTGTTGCATGGGTGTGTAAGGCATAAGTTCAATACTGTAAGAGAAATTCCCTCATGAATTTCTTACAAAATCTGGAAATTTAAACATCTGCAGCACAATTAGATGGCTTTTATTCTCAACTTAAACATCGGCCCATGTTTTTCAACAATCAAATAATGTGAAAGAACAATCGAAAAAATCAGATTATAAAAAAATAAAAGCAAATGAAAGTATAAATAAACATTTCTTAAACAGAATATATATATATATATATATATATATATATATATGTCAACTTATCCGTATTTAATATCAGATATCTTAATTCAAATATAGATTAAAGTTTTTCAAGTTATTTCATAAATATTTCGAATATAAAAGGGAAACATTTTTTTACATAACTTAGAAGGGTATCCTTTTAAGTTCTAGACGATATAATTCTTGTACAAATACAAGTAATAACAAGGCAGTTAAAATTGTTTTATATAATTCTACAACGTAATGTTTAAAATATGAATGTTTAAGAATAATGTTGTTCATTAAGGTGTGCTTAGGATAAGAAATATAAAATTACTGATATGATTATAGCTTAATTTATGAACATGAGAACTAGAGTTTGGATTTCTTACGCAATCTTTTAAAAGAACATTAATAACTCAAGCAATTTTTCGTATTAGTTTTCTCATGTGAACATTTTTTAAGGAAATTCTAGTGATACTAAAGACTATTTTATGAATAATGATGGAAAAATATTTAAGATTTTCTTCTAATGCAAAGAAAATGAATAAATTATGCTAAAAACATAAACATGAAAAGTAAACTGATATAGTTTGCTTTAAAATTGTTTATCTGCATTAACGCAACAAGTAATAAACATATTATAGTCTTGTGATTACTTGCAGATTTTTTAGACTTTAAACTTTAATTTCATACAAAATTATTCGTACAATTTAGTAAATGGAATCTATCAACGCCTTTGTAAATTACTATAGATTAAATAGAAATATTGTGAACTTTTCAGCAACATTCCTAATTTGGATTTAGAGGAATGTATTTCTCTTTTAATTGATATGTCTCTTTATATAAATGTGATTATATATATATATATATCCAATAAATAGTACGTATATTATGTTCTGATCAAACATAAAGGCGAAATTATAGCGCATTGAAATTCTTTAGAAATAAATTTCTAAATTCCAAAATTCAGTATAAGTATTCAACAGCTATATTCATTTCAACAGCTATTCAATTTAGCATTATAAGTTTTATGATAATGCTAATTGAATAGTTTTATTTGTTCAATGATACAATAAAATTCTTTGAATGACTATGCTTCAAAATTTAAACAAATCGTATTGAAGCTATTTAAGCGGAATAAATCTTTTATAATTCAAATGGGCTTTTAATCATTTAGAGACATTAAAGCTCGTTTACCCTTAAATGAGTGAAAAATATTCAATACTCTAACAATATCTTTAGATAGAAAATTAAACTATAATTGATCTAAGTTTGTCGGTATAGAAAATATTCTGCATAATATAAGGTATTTTACCATCTTTTGTGAAATAACAGACATAGAAATAAATGTAATTAAATCGCATTTTCTAGTTTACATTAAAAAGCAATTTTTTAATGAAAAATATTAATACATATTATAAAACAAAAAACAAAAATATAAATAAAAATTTTCAAATTAATAGAAAATATTACTTTCTATTAATTTGAAAAAATTTATTTTTTATAATTCTATAAGTATTACTCATAGAATTATTAAATTAATGATTGAAATTTTTATCTTATCTCAGATTAAGGAACTTGTGTTAAAGAAAATTGAAATAGTGTTTTATATGGGCGTGCTAATTATTCTTTGATAATTGTTTAAATAAGAGGACTAACTAGTTAGAAATAGCAAAAAAATATTTTTCTTTTAAAGACTGACTACGTCCTACCATGTAAATATAAAAAAAAATTGAAAAGCAATTTTTACCAAAAATGAAAGCGTATGAAGTTAAATAAGCAAAACTAGTAAAAATTAGCTTAACGATTTTGGAAAAATGGATAAGAAGTTAATAAAACTTAAGCAACTTCTAACTCTAAAAATGATCAAGAGAAAGAAATATCTAATTTCAAAATCCAGGTATCTAGAAGAAATAATTTAGATAAATTTTCAAAAGGTTTACAGACCGAAAGATAAAATTTAAGTTGTGGTGATCAGAAAATACAAAAAATTGTATAAATGAAAATACAGAAATGAAAACTTAAGAAGAAAAGTTTTTCAAAAATTTATTTAAAATTAAAATTAATAAACTATAACATGTATACCGCATAGTTAAATAAAAAATAATTTAAATACGTTAAAAAAATTAAATTTATGTCATAGGAATTAATTCCGTAAATCTAATTTGATTGCTGGAGAGATTTTATCAAATATATTTCAATTAATATATTTCTTTACTGTAAATTACTTCGTTATTAATAAATTTTAAAAATAAATATAAATATTTAGTATGAATTAACGAATTAATTAAATTAATTTTAGTATGAATTAACTAAAATAATTATCACATTGATAGTTAAATGAATAGTCAATTTATTGACAAGCTAAATATTAGGGAAAGTAAAATGATAATTGTCAATGACATTAATATATCGCCACTGCAAATCTGAAAAGTTAACAAATAGAAGAAACTTAATTGCTTAAAAATTAAAAATTTTGTTTTTAACAAAGATTTTCATATTTTTTGCGTCAAAACGTTTTATTTTGTATATCATTGATTTGCTTAAAACTTTTATTTTGAATGTTTGCATAATTATTTTAAAGGTAGGGTCTTATGTGTAGAATTCATTTTCATTAATTAATTATGTGGGTGACGTAAATATTTCATGAATATCTAGACTTGAAATACAGCGGGCAGGAAGGATAGTAGCTGACTATTGGAAAGACATGAAAGAACTAAAAATTTATATTGTATTGTAAAAAATATTTATGTAATAGTGGTTTATAAAATAATCTGACTTATATATAGATATATATATATTATGAAGATTTAAATTTTGAAATCATTGGTTAGACCAATAGACATTTTTCATAAACCACTTAATTTGAAAAGCTCTTAATTTCATTATAACAATTAAATATTGAACACGAAAAGCATAATGTACAAATTGCTCAGTAAAATTCTTTTTCATCAGATATGTAATACACTAAAACCTAAGCTCATCTATTTGGAGAAAATTGCTTAGAACACAATCGAGTACAAACTTAATGGTATACAATGAGATAAAAACAATAATATTTTCAAGTGTCTCCTTTGCTGTGAGCGCTTATGGGGCTTCTATGCGAGCTTATCTAAATATTTTGAACATTTGGTTAAAGAGTTGTTTTCTATACGTTTTCTAAGGACTGAATTTCCATTGACAAAGTGTTTATGTAATTAATGGCAGGATGATATTTATTAGATGTCTGAACGTAAGCAAACTTAATTTAGTGACATGTAAACATAAATTATATTTGAAAAACTCTCTGAAATGCAATAACAAGTTTCCACAAAAAACTTATTAATTTTTCCTTTGTTAAGTAGTATCACCAAATTATTTTGGATAAAAATGAATACCTACTTTTGTCTAACACTTTTAAATTACTTCTATAAATTTTAAGGTATTGAAATAACACACCTGTTGCAATTTTATCTAAATATTCTAGAAGTTGACTGGGAATAAACGTAGGTTATTGACTTGAAATAGTGAAAATTAGCTGTGTGTTTGTATTTTATTCATAAATTGTTTTTAAATAAAGTTCAGCTAAATAACAATACGATGCTATTATATGAAATATCATCAATAAAAATTTTCTAACCATGAATAAATTTTTTTTACGAAAAACGATGAATAAGTTTTTTGTATCATTTTTGTGTTAATAATGAAAACAATAAATAAAAGGAAATAGTGGAAGAATTTTATGAAGAAAAAATAGTAAACTTCGAAATATAAAGATATTTCTTTTTCTTAAAGAATGAAGCAAAAAATATAAGATAGTTGTCAATGATATTGCCCCTTATGAAGACTTTATTGAGATGGATTGCTATTGAAGTTTTAACGAGCTTTTGGTTTTTTAAGAGAGTATTACACAGACCATTAAGCAAATATGTGGAATAGGAAGAAACATTTCATTTAAAATACCTCAATGCGTGTAGATTTAAAAATAAAAAAGGGGGGGTTATTTTGCTAAGAAGTAAATGTTAGTGATCTAATATGTTGTTGGAGTTTCCTCTCATTATTTTAAATTGATTATTTAAATTATAAAAACAGAGAAAGAGAAATCACACTGAATCATCGCTTGATTAACATTCCTCAAACTATATTTTTTCTGGATGGTCCTTTATATTATGGTTATTTTAACTGATCAGATAACATTGTGTTTTAACAGTATATAAATTATGTATATTCCTGATTATCTAATAACTATAGAGGTTAAAAGCATATCATATTGAGATTTCCTTGAGCATATACCCATGTTTTTATTAATTTATTTCATAAAAGTCTTAATGTACAACGTCTTTATGCCCATAAAGTTAAGTCATTATTCAAGCCAAAACGCCAAAATTTAATACTTTGTAGAAAATGAAGAGAATCAGTTCAAGTCTTATGGCAATCAAGATTTTGAGAGAACTGCTAAATTTTATAATGACCACACAATAGTCAGAAATAACCTTGGAAAACAAGTGAAGTTGCTCTAAACAGAATGAAGTTGTTTAAAGCATTCTGTGTGTCTTATTATAAGAGAGTATGAACTTGAAGTCTTTGAAAATCAAATACTCTTTAGATTAGTGGAGTAAAAAACAGCAGATCCAATAGAATCAATTGGCCTTCCGACCAAATTTGAAATTTTGTTTGATCACCATAATTCATCTTTATTTTTGAAAAAAGTTTCTTAGAATAAATTACTATAACTGGAACAATTATACTGTTAAAATTCAAATCTCAATCTATGTTAATTGATATAACTAATAATATTTGTGAAAAACTCTAATTATTGCTATACAGCCCCATAGTGATATTTTTCTGGCTAAAATTAAAAAAACAAAAACAAAACAATCCATGAACATTATTTTAAGACCTAATTTATTAATCAAATCAGAGCTTCAAACAATATAAATCGTGCAGTATCTAGCACAAAAGCATCTGATTGCAGGAATAATCTTTCGTCCGAAAAAGCATTGTCAACAGCCAGCACATACCAGTGATGGGTTACCAACAGGTTACATGAGTGAAAAAATAAATTAACTTTATTATTCTCCTTATTTAAATCTATACGACCGATGTTTTAGAAAAATATCAAATCTTAATCATGCAACAGTAAATCTATGACTGGTTCTAAGACTATCATTCAGTAGTAAAGCAAAAGCTTCAATGTCTTGATGTTTTCACAAGTTTAAAAAAGTTTCTCCATGTGCCAAAGCCTCATTATAGTCATCGGTAGCAAACTAATTTAACATTTCGTTCTACTTCGACTAACAGTTATTTATAAAACTTTCAGAAGTTTTTCATCATGGAAGTTTTCGAAAATTTATTTCATATAGTTTAGTATTATTAATCCTGTATTTGGTTGATTTGTAAATGAATTAATTAGAATATAAATGTAGTTCAGTTGCATTTAAGAGAATAGATCTATATATATTATTTAAATAAAAATGTTAAATATTATGATTTTTCAAAACATTTTCACTTTTAGAATTTAAAATGTATACAGAATTCTCTTCTAATAAATCTGAAGTGTTAAACTACAAGATTTTATATACGAGTGCAATAAGATAAATTTGTCGAAGATACGACAAATTTATAATTTAATGATTTTCAAAATTTTAGTATACATATTTTTTTTTTATGAACATTACAAGAAAATAAAACGAAATTCTAATTTCTCTGTTAACATAATATTATCTTGATAAGTAAATTTCCTTGATTTATAGAAAATGAGTTTTGATTTGTCTGCAAAACTTAAAAGCTTTTAGTCACGAAAAATATAAAATCTTACATTATTTAAAGAACATTGAACAAAACTTACGTGAATGAAAAATGAAAATTTCAGATAAAGTTACATAAGTTGTTATATAACAGTTTAATAAGTATATATATATATATATATATATATATATATATATATATATATATATATATATATATATATATATATATATATATATATATGAATAATACAGTTAGTAAAAATGTGAAGAATCTTCGGAAAAATGTATATTTAAGAATATGTAAAACACATTTAAAACAACTAATTCAACGGAAACAACTAACAAAACAAAAAAAGTTTATTACTCTTTGTATTTTAAGTCTAAAATAATATTATATGTATCATTGACATATATTTTTAAGTATTAATTGTCATATATTCATAGATATCTTCGCGATTTTCGAATACTTAATTCGATTATATTAACTTAATTGCTTTGTACGAAGTGATGCTTGAAAGTGGATTTTCAGGAAAAGCTCAGTGACATAATATAATAATCCAGTAGAATATCCAAAGTAAAACTTTAACTTAACTAACTTTCTTTAACTTAACTAAGTAATTATTTAGTGTCTTGTTTAAATTCCGTTTTTTAATTTACTTAATGAATTGAACTAATGTGTTAGATGAATTGTAAAATGAAATAAATGCATGTTATAAAACTGAACATTTTGTTTTGAATGCTTACACCAATATCTATGATCCCCTTTAAAGTTTCCTTCAAGGTAATCCTTCATGTATTTGTTACTTTCTTAGTTTATTTTGCATAAAATTCACTATAAATAACAAAAAGATATCGTATTAAATCATCATTATCAATGAAAACTATGATTTTTCATTTCACATTAAAATGAGGCTGATTTACTAATTTTATCAGATGTTTAATGACTTATGATTATTTAATTTCTGTTTAACATAACTAGAGATAATGGCATAAAGTAAATCTTAATATCACGTTACAAGTTAAATAATGACGAAAAGTTATTTTATTGTTATTCTTTAATTGTATTAGAAATAAATTTTTTGGAAGTTTTTTTACATGAATAATATTATTGCTTTAATTTAATATAAATGAATTTTAATGATAGTTGTGTATAATATTGAGGCAACCCAAGTAGTATATTAATGATTAAGTTATGAGGAAAAATGGCTTTTTTATAGTATTTACAAAAAATAAGTAAAACTACTAAATGAAATTCTGTTTGGGTCACAATAATGCTACAATGTGAAAAAACATTAATGAAAATTTGAAAAATTTAGTCTCTTTTGAAATAAAATTGATTAACTTTCCTTTTTTAATAATTTTAATGTATAGGTACTTAAAACTCCCACGAAAGATGAAATTTCATTGCTGATTTAAGCAAGTAATAAAAATTCTTTACGAAGTTACTTTAAACAATAAAAAAAATTGAGAATAATGAATAGATTTAAAGTAATAATGAATTTAGATCATTACTTTGTTCAAACATTTACTTTGTGAATAAACCGTAATGGTCCAGAATAAATAAAAATTGGTAAAGTTTTAAAAATATTATGTCTTTAATTAGGATAAATGTAGTATTTATTAGCTGTTAAATATTTCATAAAAGATTCAAAGCTAGGTATAAGGAAAAATAATTTTAAAATAATAAGTATGTGCAATTAGTTATCTAACAGAAAAATTAAAAATGTATGATTAGTTACACAATAAAAAAGTTGGTTTATTTCAAAAGCTTTTGTTATATTAAAATATTTGATTTGATACTCACCACATTTCACAAGCATTCTTCACATACAATAACTATATAAATATATTACTTCTCAACACTTATTACTGGAAATGTTTTTATCAATAAAAAAACTATTTTACAATTTTGTAGGAAGATGCTTACTTTTACTACATTATTTGCAGATTAAATTACAAAAAAATTTTATTGAAAGGAAATTAATATATAAATTTCAATCATTTATTTTCAATTCAATGTTACAAGAAAAACTTTTTCTAGCATGTGCACTTAATAATATAATTTATAGAAAAGTGTACTGGTGTAGGATGATTAGTAAGTATATTGTATCAAAAGATTGCATTCGCCTGTATAATAATTTTCTCAAGAAAGCTAAATGCTTATTCTAATGTAATTTAAATACTCTAAATATGCAATAAAGATTTCTTGTGAATGTCATTTGTATTTTTTTTGATTCTTGCTTAAGCACAAACTGAGATGTAGTGAGTCTGGAAACATGCTATGATTGCTGTTTTTATTTGTGCTGTGGCTCTGTTTTTTATTTTGTACCATTTTTATTTGTTTAAAGTTTCATAAAATTTTTATTATGCCCAAAAAGTGTTTAAATCAACCAACAGATTTTCTGTTGATAATTGATATTCAAGAATCAAAGACGAAATTTCACACTACTTTTGAAAGACTGTTTCGAACTGTACTTAGATTGTAAAGCTAAAATTTTTTTTGATAAAGACAGAGCTACAGA
Source organism: Latrodectus elegans (assembly GCA_030067965.1). Classification (NCBI taxonomy): domain Eukaryota; kingdom Metazoa; phylum Arthropoda; class Arachnida; order Araneae; family Theridiidae; genus Latrodectus; species Latrodectus elegans. Next base: position 64,583,917 of record CM057822.1, on the reverse strand, counting down.
TATACTGTGTATCATGTGTTAGATTTCTGATGGGTTGAAAAAATTGCATTTATCAAATGCCAGTTTCAGTCCTTATGATACCGAGGGATTTGAAGGAATATTAAAATGTTACTTCTGCATAACAAACATTTATAGATTAATGTTGAAAACAAAATACAAAGTAAAGCATTTCAATTTGTCATCAGCAGTGAGGAATCATAATGAGGTATATCATGTAAAAAAGTGTTCAGATTTTATGACCATAAGTGATAACTCCGACTAAGCCCACTCTGAAGATAGAAAGGAGAAACATAACTAACTTTCAATCATATAGTTAATCAAAACCACACTTTTTATCAAGATTTTAATGACCATATAAGGGATTTAAATTTATCTAAAATTCACCAGAGCTTTTAAGTTCCAACTCAAAACCAGGCATCAATTTAAAAAAGGCGTACAGATGAGTCAATCATAATCGACAAAGTAATTTTAAAGACTAATTCTCTAAAGAAGCCAATGTAATTATTTGTAGTGTTTGTTTCGGAATGGAGGTTCTTGTATATTAACACCAGCCACACATGAGTGACGAAAATTAATCATCGAAAGTTTGTTTGAAGGTTGTACTACTACATAATGGAAATGAGTAACCATCAATACTTGTCATGCATGCAAGGGATATGAAAAAAGTGTGAAAATATGAAACTGTTGGACGGAACAATTCAGTGTACTAAATATAGATGGAAGATATGCGAAGACTAAAAATAATAGCTTTATTGTTAGATTTGTAGCTTCAGTACTCAAAATTCTATTATTTTCCTTGTGAATGAGACAGCAGAGATTGGAAGTGCATATTACATAAAAAAAAGAGTGGCTTAAAAATAAATCTTATTCCAGGATATAAAAATAAATAAAAATACTTCTTTCGTGATTCCAAGAAAAGCATTTTTACTGACCTACAAATGAAACTGGGGCTGATGAAACATTCTGAAAAAGCCATGCTGTCTAATCGTACAAAGAAATCTACTTCAATGACAAATAAATATAAGCCTGATGATACAAAATTTAAAAAATCAAAATCTTAAGAAAAAAGTGTTAAAAGAACAATTGATATATCCTCTTCTGAAGCAGATATGGAAATGGATTTCTCTTGTATGTCTCAGGCCGTTTCAAAATTTATAAAAGACAAACACACACACACACACACTCACACAAAAAAAAATAAATAAAATAAAATCTGCTCTGGATGTGACTTTATTTTTATGAAACTCTCATTGCTCTCAGAAAATATTGGAGTCTTTTTATATGACATTTTTCTGTCTCATCTTTCTGGTTTTCATAAATTTGTTTTAATACATTTATTCTTCTGAGACATTCATCTAGAGATTCTCCATTAACTTTTATCTAGTGATTTATTCACGTATTAGCTATCAAACATTTTGTTTTCGGTGCAGCTTATCTCATCTGAGGATCTTGCTTCAGTGAAATCAAATCAAATCAAAATTAAGACAATCTATATGTGTGAGCCAAGGCCTATGTGCTCACATCTGTTTTCCTTACTGAGAGCCCCGGGGTGCAAAGCATTTCTCGGTTAGATATTGGTTAGCCTAACTCAGTGCTTAGTTCCAAAGCATTGTACACAGTTGCGACTGACTGAAAGGATGAAAGGCTAAGTTACCTAGTTCAGCCCGAGGATCGAATCTCAGATCTGTGCCTTGGTAGCGTTTCACGCTACCACTAAGACGAGCTTCTCTTGAATATATAAGCAATCATAAAATGAAATTAATTTACGAAATAGTGTCATGAAATTGGGAAATAACTTTTGAATTTCGTAAAGTAATGCTCTGTTATCATCATATATAAGAGTAAATATGTGTAATTTCAAAATTGTAATTATCATCTATAATTACACTAACAACTTAAATGTTTTTGAGTCATTTTAAATTCACTCACAAATACTATTTAGTGAATAAATTTTGAAATTTTATTTTTTATAATAATTTATAATAATATGCTAATGAATGTAATGTTTATATTTGTGACAATGTTTATAGAATATGTATATCAATATATATTCAAATTTCCTTATATTCTCAATTAATAACCATAAAGAAAGATAAACAGCAGATAATTCCAAAGAAATTAAAAATCTTCAGATTTAAAGGTGCATTTCAAACTTTAAAATTTTCAAAGTGCTATATAAAATTTTTTCTTAAAAATCTTCTATAGAGGTAAAATTAATGGTTTTAGTGCTACATAATCCATGAATTATAGATTCGGGATTCACAAATACAGACAGGCATCTATGAATATGGTCCCCAATCTGTGAAAATTTTTGCTGAGTTGGCTGCATTTTATTAAAGGGAAAAAACTTCAATTTTTTAAAGTTGAAAATAATAAATTATAATTTCAATTATAGTTTGGATTTCATTATTTATATTAGAAATGTTATTTACAAAATTATTATATTGAAATGTAAAAACAGAAATATTTTTTGTGACAAATGTTTTATAATTCCTATTAATGATGCACTCTAAGACAAAAACTGAGTATTTTTATTTTAGCTCTATGGTTCTCTTAAGAAAATTAAATTTAGAATGACAAAACTGGCATGAGCATTTTTGATCTAGAGATTTCTCAATAGTATATATATATATATATATATATATATATATATATATATATATATATATATATATATATATATATATATATATATATATATATATATATATATATATATATATATATATATATATATATATATATATATATATATATATATATATATATGAAATACATTTTACCCATTCTTCCTTTAAACGTGAAATAGAATTCAGCAGCAAAATGGATTTTCTTTTACTTGTTGAAAATGAATTTGCTTAATAAACTATATTAATATGATATATATTATCATTTCTTTATTAATGATTTTTAAGAAGAAAAACTTTAATATGGACGTTTCTTAAATTATGAAATAATTAAAGAAGAATCACTGCAAAAAGGAATTGAAATTGCCTCAATCCCAGTCCCAATGAGAAATTATTGAATCTTCTAATGTCATATGATTGGATATTATTTATAATCTATTTTCTAAAAGGTGAGCGATATTAATTTAAGATGAACATAATATTTCGTATAAAAGTAATTACAAAAGGCTTTTCTTATTAATATTGCTCTTCTTGTAAATAAATAAAATTTAACGGGAATACTGATTCTCAGATGTACTTTATCAGAAAAGCCTGTTTTAACGTGCAATGGAAAATAAGTTTTAAAACTTCTCATCTTTGATTTAAAATTTTTCAGAATGTTCTGTATTTTAAAGTTAAAGAAATGAAAACGAGAAATTATACATTATTATATAAAATTTGATTTTATTTTCATGGAAAACTTCATGAAAAAATTTCAATGTTTATAAAATAGTTACTTCAACATTGAAACAAAACTTTGTACACAATTTTGCTGACAATAAAAAACAAGTAAATATTTATCGCAGAGTAATAAAATAAAGAACTGAATAAAACAAGGAAACTTACTTAACTTAAAAGAGAGAACTCGCATTTAAATTGATAAAAAGCTTAGTTACCTTAAAAATTTGCATTAAGTGGCTGGTAAATATCACAATGTACACTTCATAATATGTAGTGGAGTAAATAGCTTTAATATGATTTTGCTGATAATTCTTCTGGCAATGGAATTACAATAATTATAAGAACTTGTTAAAAATGTTTTAAATGACTTCAAGCAAAGACTTGTATTTATATCAGACCAAATGTGATTAAAAAAAATCCATCACAAATTTGAAATAACAAATTCACAGTCTCATGCATAAAACCAAACTTTTTTTTTTAAATATTATTTGAAAGTGCGACAATAATGTGAGACTTTCTAATTCACGATTAACGACCAAGTAGTACATAAATGTTGATTTAACCAAACTAAATATATCAATTAGTAGTATAGGTATATTGGTTTCAAGAAATAAGCGTCAAGGCAATGCTACTTGTATATTAGCACAGCATATTTAATATTTGAAAAATGTAATGAATTCTTAACAAAAGTGAAATTAAATACATTCATAAAATTTTATTTTTACAAAATTTAATTCTAAGGATAACAGGATAGAGATCTTTTATTCCAAATTTTTTATTTGCTTTTTTAATTTTCAAGATGAAATATATTTGAATTGTTTATTTCTCACATATTTTATTAACATTTTAAATGGTATATCTATATCTAGCATTTAATGCATGGAAATATAAATACATGAAAAGAAAGAATATATTTGTTATAATTTTAGAACATTCTCGTTGTAAGTTAAAGATATTAAATATTATGAAGAGTATTGTGTAAAAATTTATTTATCACTTAAAAATCACTTAAAAATTTTTTATAAAAATGATAAATTTTAATTGGTGAAAGTTCCGATTATATGCAAATAAAACAGAATTTGACATAAAGGGAAATTTGTAAAGTATTTCAATCACATTTCTTAATTTAGATGATTCATTTTTGTCATGAAATGTATGAATCATGCATTCTTAATGCAAGAGTTACTTGTTGTTGTTGATATTGTTGTTACCAATGACACTTGGACAAGCCAAGCTCACTATGCTTCGGCTAATGTGAATTGGGAGCGTCTTTCGTTTAATCAGAGCACAACGAAGGTGAAAGTACGAAATTTGCTCTTCAAAACCTCCGATAGATGGCAGTACCAGAAGATCATCAATTTTGGCATTGATCTGAAGTTGGAGTAAATTTCTCCAGACCATTGCACCTATGATAACTGTTCAACGACCGACCACAGGGCTTTCGATTCTACAGATTTAACGAGCACGTATATCGCATGTACTCGGTGGGTCTTTGGGGGCATTGAGAATCGAGCCCCACCCTTAAGGATGGAATGCCGATACCCTAACCACCATTTTACCACGGCACCAAAACTTAAATCCCAATAGCAATTTTTACGTATATTTAGTATAGATATAAAATTTATCTTCATGGCTTGGTTTAAAATGTTGAAGGGCATAAAATTCATGATTATGAAAAAAATCAATACTACAGCATTGTCCAGTCACATGTGTTACATAAGGATTCATAAATGAAATGCATATCTTCCCTTTGTGTCCGTGATTAATGATGCATTCGCTGTCAAAAGACAAAATTTCCCTATCGGGCATCGTGTAGCTCTAAGTAATCTTAGAGGGAATTGAGATCTCCCCTCCCTATATTTGCCAATGGATCGCTTATTACATGCCATTAAACTTAACGAGAACGCTAATGATGTTGGCATTCATCAGATAATGCATTGGACAAAGCATTTTCTATTTGACCGACGAAACACCGGAATCACAGAACAAAAGAAAGAGATCGGAATAGGATTTTTCATATGTTTTGCTTACATAATACAATGGAATGAAAAGGGATCAGTATTTGT